>JARJLF010001269.1:0-88137 GCA_029378395.1 Mycena leptocephala | reverse complement strand
TAGAACCTACGCTCTCAATGGAGGGTAGGGTTGAACGGCCGGCGGTCAGCGGGCAATGCGTCTCGCGATGACGGTGCACTTATAACTGACGGCTGCAAGCTCACGTAGGCTTCTCCAACTATATCGAATCTTTCTGATATCTGACTGATTTCTGTCTGTTCAATTCTCTGAGTCCACTATATTGCCCTTTTCCCGGGGGATAGTCTACTACTGTTACAAGTATTTTACTAGGCTTTTTATACAAACTGGGGAGCATGAAAGGAGATAAAAGGAAACTTTCGGAACAGAGACCAACGTGGTCCCCGGGAGGTTATGAACCAATAGAAAATGAGGTATTCACTTCCGTGGGTATAAAGTCCTTCTCCCGGAGATACACCACATGGTTCCCCCGGCCACACCTTCATGGTGTGCTATGGCGTGCTCATTGTCTAGGCAACTGCAACACTTTTGTATCATCTCGTGATTAACCAGAAACTCTCCCGCTGACTCTGTCTGGTTCAGCGGGCGACTGTTAAGTCCTTTTTAAAGAGTTCCTTCATCTTCATTCCAAGTCGCCCGGAGTGGTACCGCAGTCAGCGGGCCACTCCAAAAGGTAGTGTTTATATCAAGTAGTCGCCGGGGAAAGAATCCCCGAAGCATTCATAATATCAATCAATGTGTCAGACGTCGCCCGGCGACCCTCATGGGTCAATATACCCTTTAAGAAGATCGCCCGCCGACTCTGACAGGTTCTGTCATATCACATCTTTAGTTAGTAGTCGTCTCCCGCGGTTGAACTAATGCATTCGTTAGGATGCAAGAGTCGCCCGCTGACTCGTACTTATCAGTATCAGTTGTGTTCCATAGTTCTGTATGGCTCTCCGCGTCAGCGGCCAACTCTAAGACTTCAATAATTCCTCTTGTTCGCTTCTAGTACTCAAAGAAGTAGTGTTTTAGCTACTTCCCGGAGCTCAACGGTTGTGGTTTAATTAGCAGAACTTTGACTTGGTTAGAGTCATTGTTAAGCCGTTATTCCGAGTGGCCCGCTGACTTTCGACTGTCAACAGCGTAGCCTACCACTCCGAGGTGAGTGTACTCTGTTCCCAAGCCTCACATAGTCCCGTAAGATAGTTCAAAAATGAATAAAAACTGTGGTTTTTACGCGTGCCCGGGAGCACGCCCTATCATCTCCCCCTTTCTAAGATTTCAACTGTCCCCAGTTGACTGTGCGCTGACTCAAAATGAATACAGGGGATTTATTTCATCGCCCGTCACTGAGAGTTTGCGTAAGGGCGGGCATCATCGCATCAGCGTTCAATTTCACGCTTCATGCAGCAGGCGGCCAGTGAGGCCCGACCATCCCGCTCGTTGTCTTAGGTTCTCCAAATTAATTTTTAGAACACCCCAATATTTTCGAATATCTTTCGGCTTTGAAACCGTGGCAACACCGGCCGCAGTTCTCAGACGTCAACAATTGCGTCATACTGTGAGAGCTGATGCTGCCTGTTAAGGAAACAATCACAGCTTTTTCACATATGAGGCAACAATCGGCGTTTCCACTAAAGGAAACAATCCACGATTGGCGTTTTCCGGAATCGGAAAACGCTGTTTCAGCGGGAGATCCTCCATAGAATCGCCGGCCGCCCACTCAAGCGTACCGGTCAGCGGCTGAGGTTTCATTTCAAACTCCGCCGCTGACTCCTATATAACCAGGGGCGTTGCCAGGCGAGGATTCATCTTTCCCCTCCCCTGCTTCCCGGATGTTTTACGTCCGTGAACAGGTCTCGTAGTATCGTTCCTTAGCTCGTCTTCATAATCTCATTCTTTTCTATCTTCTTGAGTTGTTAGCCTTGAGTTCTCGTTACAATGGTAAGCTCCTTTCTAATGAGCCAGCCATTTGAACGGTAAGTTCGCCTCTAACCGTGAGTGGGTTTTCTAGCCGTCGCCCGGACCATCTCGCAAACGTCCCGCTGACCACGGAAAATCCACTCAACGCTCCAAGCCGGCCGATGCCCCCAAATCACTTAAACCCATCGATCACTGGCGCTACCTCCGTAACGTCCAAAACTGGGACCGACTCGTCGAATTGGCCTTCCCCCGTCTCCGGGACACGCTCTCTATCATTGAGATGCGTGAGCGGCTGACTCCTGAGCTCGCAAATTTGGTGCGTAGCACTTATGTTCGTGAGCGGGCCACTGATTTCCAAGCCTCTTGACTTAGTCACAGAGCGTTGAGTATTGCCGGCACCGTCTTACTGGCTGCCCGCGCTACATTATCGGCTTTCATATCGGACTCGAGGCGGTCGCTCAAATCTTGGACCCCGGCCATTCGCATCCCGAATTTCATTCAATTTACTGGCCTCCGTCGTCTCTTTCTGACGTGGTCCGGGCGGTGAGTTAACGTTTCCCAACCAATTATCTATTGAAAGCGTCCTTCAATTCTGCAGAGCGCGACTTTCTTGGATAACGAGTCGGTTTTCGCTATTCCCGCTAAAGTTGATCGCACTCCCGCCGACGAGAAACCAAGTACCTCGGAGGACATGGAGGCTGCCCAGAAGTACCTCCGGAAGCTCTCCGCCCAACTCGTAGGACACTCTGCTTCCCCGGCGGTGCGTTCATCTTTATATCTTATTTCTTTTCAACTTGCTCAGTACGACACCTTCCTGTAGAAACCAGAAAGAAAGCCCCGCAAGAAGGTCTCTCCGCCTCCTACCGAGTCTCCACCTTGGGCCGGAATCGCGACCCTGATGTGCCAGTCAAATCCACGGTGGTACGTCCTGAAACCTTTCTTTCTATCATTATTCTTACTGACTTTCGCACTTTCTCAGGAATCGACTAATCGCCCGGCCACTCGCAAACGCAACCGTGCGCCCGCTGAGTCGCCCGCCGACCAGCCACCTGCCAAGAAGCCCAAAAGCAGCGGGAGAGAAGTGTCTCCAGTAAGTGATATGATCACCCGGCGACTCCATCTAACCCATTTCTTTGGTAGATTTCTATTCATGAAGATGAACCGCGTACGTCTTCATTTTCATTAATTCAATTCTCCCTCCCTTACTCGTTACAGGTCCCACTCGCACCCGTCAACCCAGCAAAGGCAAAGGACCTGCGCCTCGCCGGGCGAGCCCCAAACGAAAGGTCACCGGGAGAAAACCCCGGCCCTCCACCAAGCGCATCGTCGACCCCCGCTCACTCACGGACGATCAAGATATGGACCCGCTGGTCCGCAAGAGCTTGCTCGCCAGTCAAGGTATCCTTCGACGCACTGGGATTTGGCCCGTTCGCACTGCAATAAGTCCCTTTCTTTTCTTTATCATATATAGCTAATCCCGATGAACTCAGGACTTGGCTTTTGGGAGTCCCATAACCGACGCCCCAAACTCGAGGAGGGTGAGGACAAGATTCCCGTTCCTGCGCTCAGCAAGGACGTCATCAAGAAGCTCACCACTCTTCTGCCTTTGGCTTGCCGCGACGGTCTCCCGGAGACTCAAGATGGCCGATATTTCCTGGTCGACTTCGATATGATTCGCGAAGTTATCAACTCGGCGCCGCCCAAGGTTCGTTTTCGTTTTTCTAGAGTCGCCCGCTGACGCTTTTTATTGCGATAGATGGGACCCCGCTGTGTTCCTTGTGCATGCAGCGGTGCAATTTGCAACTCGCCTGGATTCCCGCTGGCCTGTGACTCTTGTTCACAGTCCCATGGTGTATCCAGTTGCACTTTGGCTCAGAGCGACGAAATCAACAATGAGATCTTCGGGGAGCTGACGACTTATACCAACATGTCGTCTATTGGTGCGTCTCCCGCTGACTCTTTTTCTTTTTCATCTGACTTCAGTTTCGTAGTATGGCGCACTCACCAAGAGAACCTCCTTCGTTCAGCCGAAGTTCTCAAGGCACACGAACGCACCCACGCCCTCCTCCTGACGGAGCACCACTTTCATTTCTCGAGCTCCTTCTCAACATACTCCGCGCACGCAAGGAACTCGAGCGGGCGTCTTTCATCGGCCGGTTCAAGAACGAGTCCAGTATGGAACGCACTCTCCGGGTAGCTATGGCGCAAGGTCTTACGGCCGACTCCATTCGTCACCCGCATTCCACTGGCAGTACTTCGACCTCAACGCCTTGGACTTGCCAATTCCCAAGTTCGCCTCCGCCTACGATTTCTACGCGGCGTACGATGCCCAGGAGCTACTCGAGCCTCCCGGTTACTATCTAGTACCGCAAGACAACGACGCGGGCTTGGAACCGGGATGGGTTCCAGTTGAGGTACGTGGCCCGGCCACTCTTTTCATATCTTTTCTCATTGTTTCGCTTTTTAGAAAGACGAATTTATCTCAGACCTCAAAGTTGACGACGACGAGAATCTCAGCGGGGGCGTCAGAGGCTTCTACCCGCAACCGCCTTCCCAAGAAGCTTATGCTCATCTTGACAAGACTCCGCCCGCCGACTTCGACAGTGACGACTCTGACCCGAGGGCCTTCATCAGGAGACCCAAGCGCTCCGGGTTCCTCGAACGGCTCGACCTCGAGGACTTCATCGACGACGAGGCCATCGAGGTTGACGAGGAGGAAATCGCCGCTGAAGAATTAGCCGCTGCCAACGACACTGAGAGCAGCTCCGACAGTAGTTCCGAGGACGAAAACGACAGTGGCCCGATGAGGAGCCCATTGTTCATTACGGTGCTCCTACCGCTATAGACGTCCGACCTCTTCTCATTTCTTGAACAGCAAGAGTCGAATGACCCGGCCACTCTGTTTGCTTTCGTGAGCCCTCTATCCCGTTCTTCTCACTTTCCTAACTCCGTTCTCACAGGAGTCCGAAGAGGAGGTCGAGCGTCTAAATTCCCCGTAAGTCCGAAACGGCCGGTGGTCTTATCCAAATCGCATGTATATCATATAACTTTTCTTGAACAATCGCAACTCGGACTAGTCACTTTGTACATAGAGCTACCTTAGACACTAATTCAATAGTAGTCTTCGAATAGTAGCCAAATACAAGGCCTCCGGGCCACTATTTCTTGGTCTTTGTCGTTCAACTTAAGTGTTCTTTAGTTTGAAAAGAGTCAGCGGCTGACTCTAGCTACCGACCCATCTTCAACCAATACTAACTTATCAAGTCGTCTCCGTAGTGGCTGACTCCCTTTTTGATATCCCTAGCACCACTATTGTAGTAGCTTAGAATAGAAGTGTCGCCCGCTCACTCCAACTTGTAGTCTCATGACGGATTCTGTCAGATCAAACGTCGCCCGCTGATCCTGCTTCTTATCATTGATACATCAACCGCTTATTAGAACGGTCACACGTTACTTAGGAGGTTCCATAAGTGGCCCGCTGAAGGTGCGGTCACTGTCTCCGTTCACATGCAATCCCCGGAGCCCTCCGCATAGACCTTTCTGACTTTCCGGTGGCTAGCCACACCTTGGTGCGCCATATTTATACCGTGGTAAGTCTTTCAAGCCCAATTACAGAGTCAGCGGGTGACTGATTTATTCTTCGATTTCCATGTGTTTCAGCCAGACCTTGTCTGTCATCGCTGCGCATCAGCGGGCCACTCGTGCACTTTTATGCGTTGGGGTGCGCGCTGCGCTGATTGCAGGGAAGAGGGACACAAGCCGTGCATGTTTCTCAGTCGGGACTGGTGGTTTTATAACTACCCCGAAGGCGGCGCTGAAGTATTTTCTTACAACAACTGTACGTTCTGGGACGTTTTCCAGCCGTCGCCCGCTGACTCTCTTATATCTTAGGGCCGGCCTTTGCAGAGCTGTGGCATTATCTAGCCTTCCGAGAGCTTCAGCCCTGGGTGTTTGAAGGCTGCCTCGACGACGGAGCGCCCCTGGGTCTCATCTTCCGTAACCAGGACTATCTCCAGCAGATCACCGATGGCGAACTACTGCGACATCTGTCGGCTAGTTTCCGACTTCAGGGCCGTTCACTCATGGCACAGTACGCCACCAGGTACCTTCAATTGTTGCCTGAGATTCCTTCCACCGACTATGCACCTTCTCCCGAGGAGACTGAGCGCACACCGGTATCCGTACTCGTTCGTCGTAGAGTCAATAATTCCATCAGACTTCTCTTTTGCCATCTTTGAAAATCACCCGGCCATTCTGACACCTGAAATTTCAAAGACCCCTTTATTGTGATGCAGACGTGATCGATCATTGCTACCCGCTCGCCTCCATCGATAAGAACACCACATGTGCTCCCGGAGACCTATAACTAGGTTCTCCGGACGACCAGTCCGGTACCATTTTCTCCCCGCCCACTTTCTTATATCTGCAAGATGCCAGAATTATGCTTAGCCTTCACGACGGCGAGCACAGCGCTGACATGCTGCTGCGGTCTCGTTTCGTACGTTGTTTCCCGCTCACAAGTATTATTGCTCTGACCACATTTCGTATGGAACTAGCCGGAGCAAGACTGCACTCGCTGCACCGCTGACGGTCGCAACTGCGTCTGGGTCCAGTGGTTTATCCCTTGTGGCCGCTGCGTTATGCTCGGGAACCGCGACTGCTGCTACATGCGTTGGGAGAAGTGGCAAGAGTTCTTCTTCCGGGAGCGCGATGAGCTGGTTAGCCGTCGCCCGCGTACGTTTCTGAGCCCTATCCTTTGATATCATTCTAATTCTTTTTCTAGCTGTTATGGCGCAGGAATTGTCCCAGCTTAACCACTATTTCTCCCAGACTCGTGGGACGTGGACTCAGCTTCAGACTGTCGATCTCCTTGCTCTCGGCGATGACACTACCCGTAACATTCTCAAGGGTGGTCCGGACTCAAGGAACTCGTCGTTCTTTATCACGACTGCGTTGAGCTTAATCGCCCGGCCGCTCTCCTTCTTCTCATTCCGAGCGTATTGACTTGTTGCGTAACACGTACTCGCTTGTACTTCCTGCATCTCTGCGTGTCTAGATAAACTAGTAGCATTGTCGCGTTCTAGTACCGTTTTAAAACCGAATCTATCCTTTTCCTTGACCAATGTCTTTTGTGACCTTGAATTCAAGTCCGGGAATAGAATCTTGTATCCATTTCATGTTTCGCCCGGCGACTCTGAACCGTCACCCAGTGAAACCTTTATCGTGATTTCTAGGGTCTTTCCGCAATTCCGTCGCCCGGTGACACCGTAAATTTCGTCCGGTGACACCATTATCACGATTTCCCTCCCCCTTTCAGAAATATCAACTGCCCTCAGTTGCTGCCATGGAAGCATCCACGAGGATCAGACGCTCTTTCTGGGGTCCCGCGGAAGTATCCACATGGGACTTATTGTTCCACGGGAGAAAATCATGATAAGGACCCTGTTTCGCGCGTCCGGGGGACTGATCTGACTCGAGCGGTCGTCTTTAAAAGGTGGGCGGGCGAAGCATTCATTCTCATAAAATTTTCTCCCCGCTAAAAATCCACTCTCGTTTCAAAAGAACGCTCGCTCTTTATGTCAAAAGCCGATTATGCTGCGGTCTCTGCCGACTTCCTTAAGGTCCTCGACATGGCCCAGCAGCTCAGTAAATACGGCACCCCCATCGAGGCTCGTCAAGTCCAGATCGCAGAGGTCGGATCCGCCGCTGTGAATTTCCCTTCCTATGTCTTATTTCTCTTATTGACCTCAAATCGGACAGGCGCGCATGATTAACCTCCAACAGCTCTTGCTGGAGGATCCTCAGGACACCGTTCGCGAGGCCATTTTCACCGCCCGCCAGCTATATCACACGCTTTTCAACCCTGAAGGCAAGCGCGACTATAGTTATCCTGGTGGTTACGCCACCATCGTCAAGTTCACTAAAGCGATTCAAGAGGACCGCCCTAAGAAGTCTGGCTCCGCCGCTCCTGTTGCTCCGGCCAAGGCTAAAGCTGGGGTGAGTCGCCCGCTGATGTATTTTCAACGTTCCTGACTACTCGTTCCCAGAAAACCCGGTCCGCCTCCAAGAAGGTTTCTACGACTATTCTGGTCGAAGAGAGCGAGGACGAGGTTGCTGACACGTTGGTGGTTCTGCCGCTGGACTACTCCCGCTGACGAGGTATTTCATTTACAGCTTGCTCATTCGGTGTGGGACGTGACTGACGCGGTTGTTGCACGCGTTTCTCAGATGCTCGTCGACGAGGATGTCCCCGCTCACACCAAGGCTGCCCAAAGTTCTTCCAAGAGCAAGAAAGCCGTGAAGGAACCCAAAGAGAAGGAGGGTGGACGCGCTGTGAGTTGTCCTTTTTCCTTCCCAATTTTCTCTAGCTTAACTTGGTCGTTAGCCTAGTCCCACTCCTTCTAAGAAGGGTAAGGAGACTAAGGCTTCGTCCAAACGCGCTCGCGTCGACGGGACTCCTTTCCACGAAGACACTTTCTTGACCGCCGGTTAGTCGCTATTCATTTCTTGCGTTGCCCGCTGACTGTCTGTTGCGCAGCTACCGCCGAGTTCTATGCGAATGCGCCCAACATTACTTCGCTTATTGACAAGTCACCAGCATGACTGCTATGTCTACCGATTTCTCCACCAACACGCTCGCCATGCGCAAGCGGTCTACTACATCATGGTAGAGCTCGCTACTCTCCACGAGCAGTGCCGCAGCTTGCTCCTCCGCCGTGGTCAGTTGGTCGAGGAGGGGGAGTTCATTGCTGACACTCTCGTTCTCTCCCGGAGATTCCTGGCGTTGGGATGGACACTATGGTACCTTAGATTTCTATCCGCGGCCCACATTTTCGTATATATTTTCGTCACCCGGCCACTCGTACAGGACACCCGCGCACATTTCTTACTTTCTACGGCTTTTTGCCACATTATTTCGCCCGCCGAATACCATTTGTACGCTTTGTCTTTTAGCTACTAAATGCATTCGTCAAGCTGTGTTTCAGCCTTTCATTCTTTTTCCTTCCGGGCAGCGGACCTAGTCAATGGGCGGGAGGGTTCCTCTTCATCGTCAGAGTTCTCCGGCTGCTCAATCCAAGCTTCGTCCGACTCAGCGGGCGGCTCAATGTAATCATCGTTAGCCCCCAACCGAACGTTCTCAAACTGGAAGTCGCGCCCTTGATACAAGTCCATGCCTTCATCACGAATCATTTCCCCCAACGTTTCAGCGGAGAGATCTATCAGATCATGAATATTATCCGGGAGCTTTATAGCGCGCCGTTGTTCAAATGGGACTACCCGGAACTGGCCAATCTTAGACTGAAAGACTGAACCGTCCATTTCAGCTACGATGTAACTTCCTCCCAGGTCCTTCTGATAACTATCACAGGGCCTAAATATCTGTTCGCCATTTTCGTATTCAAGGATTTCTCCACAATGGTATTTCGAACAAGTACCAGGTCACCCGGCTGAAAGTGGTAATCCTTGATCGTGTGCTCATGAGCAATTTCATATCTCCGGAGAGCGGCACGTTTGTCAGCAGTCACCCGCTCTCTCATCTGCTCAACGTGCGTGAAGTGCTTAGCCAGGCTTGCGCTCGATAACCAATCAATTCAGCGGTAGTCAGGACTCTCCCGGGCAACTCGACAAGCCAAGTAGCTTCCTCGATGTCCAGCGGGAGTGTAGGATGTTGCCCCGGTGACCATAAAGTATGGTGAGCAACCGGTTCCTCTCCTAATTGTGACCCTGTCTGACCAGACGACTTGCGGGAAGAACCAAAACCATTTGCCTGGGTTCCCGCCGGTTGCCTTTACCAAAGACTGGCGCATCGGCCAATGACCATGCTCTACCTTCCCGTTGGCTTGAGAATTGTACGCAGAGACCCTTATTCCATGAATCCCATACTTCGCACTCAAATATGCTACCGCTGCTAGGAACGCCGGCGCATTATCTGTTACGAGTTCCACCGGGCAACCCCATCTACAGATTATATCTTCTAAGATGAAGAGAGCCAGTGTGCGTGCTTTCTCATTCTTTATCGGCCTTGCCTCTAACCAACTACATAGTGCGCATCTTGCGTCAACTATTTTATTGAAGCCATTAGATGGAGTCCCACCGTCATCACATCTATGTGAACGACTTGAAACAATGACGGTGTGAAGGTCAAAGTGGGCGGGATCCTTAGCAAGGTTTTCTGTCTCAATTGGCACAACTCGCAAGTTTTAATATACCAATTGACGTCTCTTTCGTATTCAGGCCACCAGAATCTCAGCTCTATTAACGACTTGGTTGCAAAGCCCGCCTTTATGGCCTATGCTGTCGTGAGCCGCCCGCATCATAAACATGCGGTGGTCTTTATCGACTACAAGTTGGTGAGCCGCTGAATCTATCGCCCGCCGATATAGTCGCCCGTTCTTGTCCAAGAAGAAGGCTGACGCGAAACGTAAGAAACTTTTGAATTCCTTGTCATTCATTTCGCCCGGTCGAACTAAAGTGTCCTTCCACCAGTCGCGCAGTACAAGCAGACGTTCATCTGCCCGAATCCCTGCTTCAGTCCGGTGTCCTTCTGGTATGGTTCCCGTTTCTCCGGGTCATACTTTAACTCCAAACCAGGAATCAGTGGTTCGCCCGCTGGGCGAGGTCCCAATTTTACTGGTTTCTTCTTCTTTGTCTGCGCAAGTACCTCGACAATCTGAGCCGAGTCAACCGCTGAGTGCTGTTCAGTCAATCCTCGAGCGACTGATAATTCTAACTCGAAGTCTTCAGGTCCTTCCGCTTTATCTTGTAGCAGCTGAATCATATATCCTCCGCGAGTATCAATTTCGTGCTTGAAATCTTCAAAGTCACGTATCGGCGGCCAACTCGCACTGTCCGGGTGAGGTCTCGGAGGTTCATTATTATCGTAATCAATTTCCATGTCTGGGTACTCCGGGTCACCAGGTTGGATTGGTCGACGGGAAAGCCCATCGGGTCCAAAGGTTTTTCCAGGTACGTGCTTCAGACTGAAATGAAACATAAGAATCTCCTCAATCCAGCGGTTAATAGTGGCGTTTGGTCCCATTCCCGGGTGATCCAACATGCCCTTCAAGTACTGTGCGTCGGTTTCTACCACTAACTTGCGGCATCCTAACAACCAGTACTGCATCGCATCTAATGTACGCTTCAAACCAAAGAGCTCGCGCTTAGGTTGAGAATATCTAGCCTCCCGCTCATTCAGAGGAATAGACATGAAGCGTGCGTAATATTTCTTTATAGGATCTAAGGGGTCGCACTGATAAATGTACGCTCCCACAGCAATATAAGAGGTGTCAACGGCCAATACAACCGAGGAGTCCCAATCATAGTTGAGTGGTTTCAACGCCGGGCAACACTTCAACGCATCCTTCAGAGCTTGCATTGAGGCCATTTGACCGGGTCCCCAAATGAATATCACTTCTTTCCGGGTCAGCCGCTGAATAGGTTCGGCTTTCACTGAGTAGTCCTGAATGAACATTCTCATGACGCCTAAAGTTCCTAGGAAAGCCTTCACTTCGTGAAAGTCCTTCAGCGGGCCCCATCGGTCAATGACTCCAATCCCTATCGTCATCTGGTTTCATTCCTTCGTAGGTACACACATGTCCGACCACTTTGAACGTGCCGCGGCAGATCTGTAGTTTTTTTCCGGAGACTGT
The DNA here is from genome assembly GCA_029378395.1 of Mycena leptocephala. NCBI lineage: Eukaryota > Fungi > Basidiomycota > Agaricomycetes > Agaricales > Mycenaceae > Mycena > Mycena leptocephala. Next base: position 76,660 of record JARJLF010001269.1, on the reverse strand, counting down.
AGCGCCAGAGTACGCCAATCTCGTGAGTACTCTATTACAATCTTGCAAGTGTTCCCAAACGAATCGTCTAATCAACGGATTTTCAGGAATTCTCTCTTCCGTCCCATCCGCTAATTCGTATCTTGTGGGTGGCCCGCGGGCCGGTACATCGTCGATGTATGGCCGGGTGACGTGAGGAATCTCGTCCTGTAATATATGTGTCACATCTTCATGAAATATAGGAACTGAGTTCGTCCATCCCTGCGGTAACCGCACTAATCTCAAACGTGCCGAAAGGTGACTGAAAGGTCGTGTAGTCTCTTGACTCCGGGTGAATCAATCTGTGATTATAACCCGAATATGGGTCAAATGTTGACCCACACGATCGGCCGGCGAAGTGCTCAGCCAAATCAGCAGCTCCCGGTGGAACTCCAGAATGTGCAATCGTCACAGCATTCAAAGGTTCCAGGGAGTGTACCAATCTTATGGACTTCTTGTCGCTCTTCAAGACTCCGAAGTACTTTGTTCGGTACGAGCCATTTGACGGTTCATAAATGTTCGCGTCTATACTGGCCCGGAGAACCTTACAGACTTCTTCCAACTGACCTGGCGGAATAGGAATATTTCTCTCCACCCACACCTTATGGTCAGGTTTTCACCGGTAATTTAATCGGCGGGAAGAATTCCTCTTAAAAGTTCCCCTCTCTTCGTCTGTCCAAGCAACGGTTTGTTCGTGAATCATTAACATATGATGCACTACATCCATTTCTGCTTCGTTCAGAAACTGATCGTCATGTAGTTGATCTACCAAGTCCTTACGTTCCTGCGTATAGCGTCCTACTGGAGTATACTTCGGTGGGTGAGGATCTAATGGTACCAGATTTGCCAGGGGATCCCCGGTAATATTTCTGGTGATTCTGAATTCTTCCGGGAGAGGCTCGTAAACGGGCCTAACCTTCAACGCGACCGGTTTGTACTTTTACCAACCAGTACTTCTTTCACATCTAATTTCGCGTTTAACATTACTCCGGGCGACACAATATCTTTAGGCTGGCTTTCCCGGGTGACATTATGTTCAAACCCGGGCAATAACCAATCTGCATAATCGCAACAAGAACATTGTGCCCCGGCAGTATGTTTTTGAACGTTCCTCAGACCGCGCGTAATCATCTGCTTCCGCCTGCATGAATGCAGCCGCCTGGCCGATACCGTTAAGGTCTCCCGGGTCTGCCACAAAGTTGGTGAACTGTTGCGCAGTCGCCGGTTCACTCAACTGATTCGCGACTTGAACTACATACGTCCCCTTTACTTTATCTTTCTGGCCGCCGCCCGCTAACTGTCCAGAGAAATCCTGAAACAGCTGAACGGCCGGCTTATCATTCTTAACGTGGGGTACAGCAGCTTGGAGGTACGCCATCCTGGTTTCTTCCAGGGTGAATCCTTCCGGGCCACTGAATTGTACCGCCACAATTCTAGCATTTCTATTCTCATCTAATTCAATTTGTACGGCGAACTCTCCTTGATGCTTCATCAATTCATCGAATTCTGAAAATCTGACGAGACTTTCTCGGGAGCTGCGGGAGCTTCCTTAATCTCAGTTGAAGTATCTCTGACCTTCTTGAGCTGCCTAATGATCCCACGTTTGAACGTAGGAACCACGCATCTCCGCTGAGTATTAGGATCCGTCAGTGTCAATAACTGACTCCCGTCCGTATCATTGGCAGCGGCCAATTTAGTGAGTACTTCAAAAGGCCGGCCGAGTAACACCTTATACGCAGGATTTCTAATGATGTGTACTTGTAGGTACAACGTCACTCCGTCGAATCTAAAGGCTACATTCCGGGCCAAGCCTACTGACTGTTCGACTTGCCCGTTGGCGCTCTGCATATAAATGAAGACGTCAGGGTCCCAGCCTATGCCCATCTCGACAGCTACTGCTTGCGCCATGGACACGATCTGAGACCCACCGTCGTAAATGCTTTCTTGTTCCCCAACTCCATGAATGAGCGGGAAGACAACACGCAGATCTATCGATTCTTCGGCCACCCGCTGAGTATCAGCAAAGGCAACGAAGACCTGTTTGGGTGCGACTCCTGGCGGGAGACAATTTAAGTATTGCAACACTGGGTCGCCTACTACCAATGCTCCTTCTGGGACCAGACCTTCCGCTCGGTTCATTACTGAAGAGTTGAAGAGAACGGTAGTTCTCTGGTACAAATCGCATCTGCTTGAACGTAACAGCTTGCTGTACGCTCATATGTGTCCTCTCCGGGGAGATTCTCTTTGGCCTCGTCCAGTTGCGATATAACCTGCTCTAGAGTAGTTCTAATTTGAGCGGGAACACGCTTCTTGGTCAAAACCTTCTTGGCTTGCCTCAATAGCCGGGGACTGAGCGCGAATAACTTCTCTAAGGAAAGTCCTATTTCTAGGCTGCGGAAGATCTCTGCTACGAGTTCATCTGCGTCATCCATTTCTTGGTCCCCTTCTATTGGAGCTCGCACTTCATAATTCTTATCTCTCAAAGTGAGCCCATTCGACTGTCGACCGGCCACTACTTGTGTCCTGGCGTCAGCGGGCCTTTTTACAAACTGAATGGCCGGGACATTCTGGTACGGTAATTCCGGTACAGAAGCCTTTGGCTGTTCACTTTCATCTTCTATTTCTTCAACCGTCGCCCGCTTACTCTCGTTAGCGGGTGAGGCTCTACTATTCTCTCTATTTCTTCTCTTTTCTACTGGCTCAACTGGCCGCTCTAAGGTTGTCGTGCGATTTTCAGGTTGAAGGTCCTCCGGGGGTTTGTTCGCACTCAGAGTTTAGTTCTCTTTCCCCCCTTCCTCGCACCTTCTAAAAACCCTCATTAGACTGGGAATTCCCCGTTCGGGAGGGATTTCCTCTAGTCTGCGCAAGTTGTGCCTCAGTCGGCGGGGGAGGTTGGTAACCCGTTTTATTTATCGTGGCTGCTAACAACGCTGATACCATATTGATATCTAGAACTTGCGGTTGAATCACAGGGGGTGGTTGAACACCCCGCTGACTCTGATGAAACTGGTGTTGTACCATTTGTCTCATCATGTTCGCTTGTTCCACCCGCAAGGTACGTATCTCATCATCTCGAGGGTCGTACTCTGCGGGATCGAAGTAGCCATAGCCTTCCCCGTTATCAGTCGCAATAGCCATCCTCTCTTCTGGTTCGAGCTGATACAGTCCTGGGTTCTGTTGCACAAATGCTGATTGCAAATTCACTTGTGATGACCCATTCCCTTTGCTCTGATATTCGTCTATCAACTGACGGACCGACTTGGTCCCAAAACGAGGAACTGGTATACTGTTAGGGTAACAGTCTTTCCCGTTGATGACTTTTAGTGCCCCGCTGGCTATATGTGCCGCGCGGTGTGGGCAATTCGATATCCAATGGCCTCCAGCATCCTGGCAATAATGACAAAGGTCATTTTGGGTCAGCGGGCGAAAGCGAACTTGAGGCCTAGGCGGCAAGCTTTGCGAATCTACCGCTCCCGGTAATTTGCCTGGCAAGGATTTATAGAACTGTTCGAGTTCTGCCATTTTCTTCTTCTGACTACTGTCCATGTCCGTCAACCGCTGATTCGTCTGTGCTTCAAGACGGTCCATCATATTGACTACCGTCAATTTTATGGACTCCAACATCTGTTGACTTTCTAGGGCACTCGTCTCTGTCTTCACAGTTCTCGGTGACAAGGACCTTCCACTAGACGAGCCAAAGCCCTTGCTTTTCTGGAAGAAGTCGAGATTGTTATCCCGTTTTATGGCGAGCCGCTTGGCTTCGTCAATGACTGCCTTGAGAGTGTATGTCAAACCGTCGCCGGCCAACTGCGCGTTTGCACCTCTAGCTGCAGGTGCGGCTGCCGGGCCACGCTCAGCTGCTCTATCAAGGTTGTCTAGGATCTTCTCCTGGAACTTAGAGTCCAGCTTGTCAAGGAAGAGAGGAATAGCTTCCCGGTTGCTTATCAAGCCTGAATCGAGAAGCTTCACAGCTTCAACGTTCATTGTCCGGGAGAGCTTCATCAACTCATCCACATCCGATACTGATATATCTTCATCATCAAATCCTTTGAGGAGCTTTCGCAATACCCTCATGGAACCACGCGTAGTGTCAGTTGCTCCGGGGTAGTTCTCGAGAATTTCTTTCTTAAATTTCTCATAGGACTCGGAGTAATTTTCAAAGCGCTTCCATTCTTCTGCTGGCTTCCGGAGAGCATACCGTACGACGAAAGCATTTTTCTCGTCGTCCGGAGTCTCTTCCAGATCCATCATCCGTTCAACATGTTCCAAGAACTGGAGCAATTCTTCTGGTTTCTCGTCATCGAAACGAGGAGCATTCTTTCGTACGACTCAGGGATTTTCTTTTTGCTTTCAGGCATAGTAACAATAGGCTGATTGGTGGTTTGTGTTAAGTTCTGGTGGGCCGCTGGCTCAGACATAACAGTTGTTGATCCCTGGGGATTCAACGGGGTACTCTCGTTTGGAGGCGGAGCAAGGCTCGACGTCCTCGATTCAACAGATGACTGTTGGGTAGCTTTGTAGGCTAGTGCGCGCTGTCTAGTGACAGTTGCTGCAGATTCCCTTGCGAGGTCTGCGGGAGATAGATGACTCGAGCTCGAAGCTTCACTAGTGTTTCTTCCTAATGAAGAGTTCCGGGTGACTCTCGGTTTAGGTTTTACCCAACTCGAGTGCGTTTGTCCACTGGATTCTTCCGAAGGTGCCACGTCTAGTTCGATTGAGAATGGTAGTATCTTTCTCTTTACCCGGAGCAAGGCTCTACAGGTGTAAGGTTTTTAGCTTAGTTAGACTCTGGCAAGAGTGTACGATTTCGAGTATTCCCGTTTGAATATATCTTTCCCGCTGGATGGTTCGTACTATGAAATAGTCACGATCCACAAATCTTTGACTCTGAACAACAATCTTGTTACCCCTCGCAGTGGGCTCCAGATGAAACGGTGCACTGGGGTGCAGCCGTGAAATCAAAAGATCCAAATAAGTGAGCGGGAGCGAACGAATCACTATAACCCAACAAATCCAAAATCTAATATCAATCACAAACTCCAAATCTCAATACTCGTGTGTGTGTGTTCGGGGAAGTAGGATTAAGAAACCCTTCAAGATGTGTTCACTTTTCAATAGTGTGGATGAACGCTAATTCTATAGCAGAGTCACCGGGGGACGACAATTCTGATTTCGACAAGGCTAGTGCGTGGCCCGGAGTAATTGACTTCGAGAAACCAGCAGTGTTCAGCGTCAGCGGCCGACCTCAACCAACGCGGGGTACGTCGACGGGTGAACCAATTCAGCGGGGCGTCTTCCACTCTAGAACCTACGCTCTCAATGGAGGGTAGGGTTGAACGGCCGGCGGTCAGCGGGCAATGCGTCTCGCGATGACGGTGCACTTATAACTGACGGCTGCAAGCTCACGTAGGCTTCTCCAACTATATCGAATCTTTCTGATATCTGACTGATTTCTGTCTGTTCAATTCTCTGAGTCCACTATATTGCCCTTTTCCCGGGGGATAGTCTACTACTGTTACAAGTATTTTACTAGGCTTTTTATACAAACTGGGGAGCATGAAAGGAGATAAAAGGAAACTTTCGGAACAGAGACCAACGTGGTCCCCGGGAGGTTATGAACCAATAGAAAATGAGGTATTCACTTCCGTGGGTATAAAGTCCTTCTCCCGGAGATACACCACATGGTTCCCCCGGCCACACCTTCATGGTGTGCTATGGCGTGCTCATTGTCTAGGCAACTGCAACACTTTTGTATCATCTCGTGATTAACCAGAAACTCTCCCGCTGACTCTGTCTGGTTCAGCGGGCGACTGTTAAGTCCTTTTTAAAGAGTTCCTTCATCTCATTCCAAGTCGCCCGGAGTGGTACCGCAGTCAGCGGGCCACTCCAAAAGGTAGTGTTTATATCAAGTAGTCGCCGGGGAAAGAATCCCCGAAGCATTCATAATATCAATCAATGTGTCAGACGTCGCCCGGCGACCCTCATGGGTCAATATACCCTTTAAGAAGATCGCCCGCCGACTCTGACAGGTTCTGTCATATCACATCTTTAGTTAGTAGTCGTCTCCCACGGTTGAACTAATGCATTCATTAGGATGCAAGAGTCGCCCGCTGACTCGTACTTATCAGTATCAGTTGTGTTCCATAGTTCTGTATGGCTCTCCGCGTCAGCGGCCAACTCTAAGACTTCAATAATTCCTCTTGTTTGCTTCTAGTACTCAAAGAAGTAGTGTTTAGCTACTTCCCGGAGCTCAACGGTTGTGGTTTAATTAGCAGAACTTTGACTTGGTTAGAGTCATTGTTAAGCCGTTATTCCGAGTGGCCCGCTGACTTTCGACTGTCAACAGCGTAGCCTACCACTCCGAGGTGAGTGTACGCTCTGTTCCCAAGCCTCACATAGTCCCGTAAGATAGTTCAAAAATGAATAAAAACTGTGGTTTTTACGCGTGCCCGGGAGCACGCCCTATCAACGTGCGAGAAATGGATTGTTGGTGGTCGACATAATGAGTGGCAAGTAGAAGTGAAAATCAAAGGAAAGTGAGTGGCAATGAATTGGAATGGTATATGGTGGGGAGCCAAACTGCGCTCAAGCTTCAAAGGAGCAGCTAGTGTCTACACCTGGTGGAGAAACCCCAGGGAGCCAAACTGCGCTCAGGCTTCAAAAGGAGCTGCTAGCGTCTACACCCGAGTTTCGGAGTATCACCAAAACGACACAAAAGACACTGAGAAGCGCAGATACGAAGGCCAGGGCCCTATAACCTGTGAGACGGAGACGCGCACACGAACGTAGAAGACAAAGGAATGAATCTTATGTAATATGACAAAGATTGTATATGACGTATGTATTCCAACACGAAAGTCACTGCCAAATACCACACCGAATGACTACATCTTACCCAGTGCTGGCTGGAGGCACCTCTTGTTTGGCTGAGGGTCAATGCTAATTACGTTGCGGACATAGACACTTGATTGAATTTTCGGCGTCTGCGCTGACAATTTTTCGAATGATCTGTTTGGTTACTTACAAAGTACGCCAACTTGAGACTGAACCATGGCATTATGAACCATCGAGCTGCTTTTGAGAAAACTTACCGGGCCCCTAATTTTCGAAGGCAGTGAAAGTCCGCGCAACTGTGAAGGCATTCCTGAGTCCAATCTATTATGCTGATTGGCGAATGGGATGTGGTTGATTTCATTCCTGAGCTCGAACCCAACCCACCGGTTGCCCTTTTATAGGGGACCATTGTCTGAGTGTTGAAGGCCTTCGCAATCCTGAGAGGCCGTCCCGCACGACATCAGATTGTGCAGATCGTGTCAAGGAGCTGTTGAAGATGAGGTGCATGCTCTGTTCGATTGCGATGGGAACGCCCGCCTCGTGGAAATCAGAGTTCGCTCTCTGGATGCACTCCAGCTACACGTAGGTATCTGTTGCCTCTGATTCTCTCACGAAAGGCAGTACGATTCTTTGCCTCGAGGTCCTGTTCGATACCATCACTATCACCAGCAAGCGCTGACTTAAAGAGCCACAGCGAAACCGGCATTTCAAAGTTAGCCCGGCGTGTTTTTGCACAAATATTCTCACTGGTCTGAAGGCAACCAGGAGGCGCAACCAATTCTTTTGGATTTTTTCCCCCTTTAAGCAACAAGTGGACCCTTGTCCAAAAAGTGGTTTTTCAGGCCAGGTTTAGCGATTTTCTCGGACAGTCCTTTTACTAAGTTTTAGGGAGCTTCGCGGGGCGAAGGGAAGCAAGTCCCTTGTTTCTACTTTGAAGCGGTACCGAGAGATCGAAGCTTAGGGGAAAGAAGAGAGAAAATAAAGCAGGATACAGTAAGTTACTAACTTGAATGACGAGACAGTATTGGGATCAAGACGGTGTTGGTAAGATCGAAGCGAAGCGAAAGGGGTCCTCAATCTTGGACTTTAATTTTTTTCAAGTTCATACATACTTGAACGAAAGGAAAGCCCCGGGCCGGAGTCCGACAGCGGCAGTACTCATAATTGTATTCATTGAACTGAACGGAGTGCAAATTTGATCGAGATATCGGAGCGATGAAAGTTCACTCGGAACGAAGACGCGATCGAAGTTGAATTTCAGAATTGAACCCACCGCGACACCGGGACGAACTTGAGTACTGCGTATCTGCCAGAGAACATCCGGAACTAATATTGGGCACGGCCAGAATGATGAGCACAATCAAAATCATGATGCCAGTGGGCTCTTCGAAGTCGTAGCGAAGCACGAAGCACGCGTATACGTATGTGCGTGCGGGATGAGATGATTTTCAAAGACGCAAGACGGGCGACGAAAAATTCAGTTACTGGCAGAATCTGTCTGTTTCTGGCGGAGTGGGGTGGAGCGCACCGAGGTCCGAGGTGGAGCATAATGAACTCGTAGATCTAGACGCGATCTGTCAACGCGAGACCAAGAGAACCAATCCGAGAGCATTAAAATCGAAGTCGAAGTGGAGCCAAACTGACTTTTCCACTGTAGATGTACTGTTACTTAGTCTGTAGGGAAATGGATCGCGATAGATTGGACCGGGCTGGACTGGATGGTGGGTAGACTGGGCATCTGCTTCGAAGATGATTTGGATTTGGATTTGGACTCGGAGGGAGGCGCCGTTGGAGTTTGCAGCTTAGGTGGAGACTCGACGACTAGTACTTGACTGCAGCGTTGACTGAACACTGAAGATTGAAGGTTGAGGCTCGATGACGACTTGAAGAGAAGGAGGATGGGCATGGATCATGAGACGTAGTGCAAGGCAAGCAGGCAGGCAGGTAGGTAGTTATGTAGGTAGACGCGATCTGCCAAAGCCACCGAGCCAAATTGCAATTTTGACCGAGAAGCCAATTAAATCACAGCGAAGCCAGAAGCTAGGGGGATATATCTAGACAGAGCGCAATCTGTCTGTCAGGCAGTCCGGCAGTCGGGCAGACCGGGAGAACCTCGATACGGCTTGGATATAGCTTGAACCAGATCCCAAATGCGAAATGAGAGCATCGAATGGTCTTTAATATTCGAATATTTGGATGTTGGAGGTAAGGAGATTTCAGAGCTAAAATCCGGAGAGAAGCTACTTGGATAGATAGATAGAATAGATGGATGAGAGTAAGTATATGTATATGTATATGCGTGCGGGACGGGATCGTATGGTGGGGTGACTATGAAAGAAAGACAGAAGACAGACAGAGTCGAAAATTCAGTTAGGGTTGACAGGATCTGTCTGTGGTGGAGCGCACCGTGGGGTGGGGTGGAGCACACTTACTCGCCATCACCCAAGGTGAGACGCCGATCCAAAGTCGCACGCTGATCAGACACGCGAAGCTGGATGGACGTGTGCATGGACATGGGCGCGATCTGCCAGAGAGCATCAAAGTGGCGCCCACCGAATTGAATTCTTCCTGGAAGGAAAATCGACAGATTGGATATAGCTTGAGAAGTGGGATATTTACAATTTGCACATCGCTTGAAACTAGACGCTACATGCGAAATGAGAGCTTCGAGTGAGACTTGGATATTTGAATCTTAGAAGATAAGTAGAGAGATAGATCGATTAGATAGATAGAGGGACGGACGAGCGAAGCCAGACGGACGGACGCGATCTACCATGCCATGCCAAGATCGAGCTTAAGCACATTTCCATCTCGTTTCCATCTGAACTCGGGCTCGAGTTCCAATTCGATGAAGTGAAGCAAACAGAAGGCCTCGGGCGATAGTGGTTTGGGAAGTTACAATAGCTTGCGAATAGCACTCATAGCACTCATAGCACTCATAGCATTATGAGAATAGCACTGGAAGCTTATCTGCGCCATCTTAGCGCTAGCGCCCACTAATTCTTGAAAGAAAGCCTAACTGCGACCCAGCCCAAAGTCCAGAGTAGTGGCGTACATCGATCACGATCGGTGGCGGTCCTAGCCATATTCGTTTCCCAATATAAAAATTTAATATAGTAGACTCCTGTGTGCGTGCCTGGTGGCGCCATGAGCGGGGGTTTTTTTTTGAGTGAGTGTGAGTGACTTTGGAGGAGCGTGAAGAGAACCGAGACGCAGAAGGGCGGGCCGGAGCAGAGACGACAGGAACTTTGAATTAAACAGAGACAGCCCACGCACACGCACGCGCGTGCGGCAGCGAAACGCGGTTACGGGATACGGATACGGTTGCCACATGCATCGACGTCGTCGGGTACGCATACACAGAGCTGAGTGAACACTGGCAGCGGGCTCGGAGTCGGGGAGTCGGGCACTCGGCGAGCATGAGAATGTGTCGCTCGTTTTGCGTTCGAGGTGGATGGACGGCACGGTGGAGCCACTGGAGCGAGGCGGGCGTATAGAAGACCAATGAATGACACGCAGGCCCGAGGAGGCGCTCTACGTACGCTGAAACCGTCGGCGAGAATCACGGCCCGACCTTCCCAGCTTGCATTCATTCGTAGAGTCACCGTGCAGGACGTCGTGCGTGAGTCGGGGCTAGGGCGATCATGGCCCATCATTCCCTGCCGAAGCCAAGCCTGTGATCTTATTATGTAAACAATACACACAGCGACGACGGCGACACCACTTTCATTCAAGCAAAGAGAAGATTTGTAGAGACTTTGGGTTATGGAAGACTTAGGGAGGATTGACTAGGGAGAAGAGGGCGTGTCTCCTCACAATTGGTCGTCTTCAATGCTCTTATACCTACTTGGCAAGCAGGAATAAGACAAGCAGAGATGCCGTCCCTATTCTCGCGCGCCCGCACAGCGTCCACCCCCTCCAAATCAAAACACAAGCCGCCCCCGCCCACCCTCTCTACCAACCCCCTCCTCGCATTCTCAAGCGCCCTCACCGGCTCCCCCACCGTGCGCACTCCGGTAGACGAGTTTGGCGTGCATAACCTTGCACGCTCGCGTAGTGCAGGCGGAGGGGGAGCAAGTGCCCCGGGCGAAGCAGGCTACGGCGCCGTCTACCTACCACGATCCCTGCCGACCCGCATACGCCCTGGGCCTCGTCCCCCTCTGCGCCTCCGCTCGGGCTGTCCTCATCTACTTCCTCCAACTCATCGAAAGACCCGCACCAGCTATTTGGAGGCCCGATCCAGCCCCGCGCAGCCTACGGCCTCCTCTCGCCCGCGGGCGATGCGGTGCTGGGGCTCGCAGACGCGGCCCGTCTGGTAGGCACCGTGTGTGCGGAGCTCGAAAGGACAGGCGTCGCCACGCCCTTCGTCTTCTCTGCTTTGGCGCTCGACGTGCGCCGCGCAGGCGTCGTCCGTCTCGTCAACGCCTTCCTCGCTACATGCCTCGATTCCTCCCCATCTAATGGACATGCCCCGGGAAACACAAGCGCCGCCGAATCCAAATGGGCCGAAGAAGCGCGCTTCGTGGGCCCGCATGAGCTGGGGATGTGTCTCCGCTGGGGGCTCAGCTGCGTCGTGCGTGTGGAGGGCGGGAGGGAGGTAAAGGGGTTGTGGAGCTGGGCATGATATGAGAGGTGGAGGGTCGAGGAGGGAGGTGAGTGCTTTTTTCGAGGGGTTTTGTCGCTTTTTTGTTCGGGGTGGGAGTTGCGCGGATGAGGTGCGCGCGCGCGTTTTCTACGGGCACCTGTGTCTGCCTCTACATCTGCCGATCCTCCCATCCCATTCGCTCGCTCGCTTTCCTCTTTTTATGCTTTCTCTCCTTCCTTCTCTCTTTCTACCCTTCCCTCCCTTCGACCTCTCGAGTCTTTTTGGGGGGTCTTTTTGGTTTTGGTTTTGGCTTCCGACATCGACCCACTTATGGCTACGGGTCCTGCCAGCTGGCACGTCGTCAGGCCCCGGCCACTGTCCGTGTCCCAGCGACGGTGTCGTCAATCGTCACTATGTGCGCTATTTCATCTTCATCCTTCCCTATTCCATTTTTTGGGGGCGGTCGTCAGAGTCGGGATCGGAGTCGGAGATGATGTAGGGCTCTCGCTTTCGTCTCGTCTTTCAACGATTTCGTCCTTTTTTCCGATATTTCTTTCTTTCTTAGAGGGGGCGTTTGATTTCCGACTGGGTATAAATGACGCTTTGCGCTTTCGCACTCTCTTGGCTTGTTGTAATTTCCTTTTCAACAGTTCCGAGGCTTCGATTTTTCTTGCCTTTCTTTATTTGTTTGGTTGGGTGCGGGGGATGCATTTTCGGAGGCGAAGGCGGTGGTATCGGATGTGAGGACGGTGTATTCTCGAGCATCCAACCGGGAGGTTAATAGCAGCGTCGTGCTCCCGCCTGCGTCTATTTATCGTCTCCCGCACGCCTCAATGCACCATCCCGTGATGTCCATTCCATGTCCATATCGTACGGCGTGCCTATGTATGAGTGGCCCCACTGAATATGCTATTCTGAGTATATGCTGTTCTGAGTCGAATGGTGTCTGAACGGTTTGTGAGCACAGGAATAATATAAAATGTGTACAATTCCTGTCGTGTTGTGTTGGCGAGAACCCTCTTTTTTTTTTTTTTGGAGGCGGCGCTAGATCTCCGGCTGGTATACGCAACACCTTTTGCTTTCTTGGATTTTTTTCGCGAAATTTTGCACCCGATTCTTACCTCTCTTTTTTATTATTTATTTGGGCGCGGGGGATATGTAGGAAGCGGAGGCGGTGGTATCTGAGCTTCCAATCGGGAGGTGGATACCAGCGTCGCGTCTATGTACATGCGTCTATGTAAGGTAGCGGACATACATTTACGGTTGCCCCACGTGATCCATCGTTACACTACCATATTGGGAACGGAACGACCGAAAGGGTCGGAAAACACGAATAAGTAATCCACAAGGAATAGAGTAAGAAATTTGGCACAACAGTTTTGTGGAAATCGGTCCCATATTGCCATCTGAGGTTAAATATCCGCAAAATCTTCAAAATTGAGCGACTAGTTCCCAAAATAGGGAGACGCGTGCCCCGATTTGCGCGTCTGACGGGCGCGTTGCAAAGTTTCTTTGGCTGCTGCCCCCAAAATTTTTCCAATGCCAGTCTCTCAGTATTCTCCCTCATGCCCCCCTCCAAGAAGACCTTCCGAGACCGGGCAGCTATTCTCAATGGCAGATTGGCCTCACCAAAGAAGGCCATCAAACGCGTCGCGGCTATCGCGTTGAGCCCTGTCAAAGCGCGTCCACAAAAGAAGCATCGGAACGACGATCCCGAGGATCATGAGGTCAGACTGATTTTCTTGCCTTGTCGCGCGCCATAATCCATTGATCCTAGTCTATCCAAAAACCTGGACCCAGTACAGCAAATAAGGAAAATGCGGATGTTTTCCTTGAAGACAGTGATCCAGCGGCACAATACCAGGGTGAATTCCATCAAGGATCCACTCCGGAGACTCCAACGGCAGCACCCATGGCTTTCGCACTCAAGGGCAAATTGTTTACCGCCAAAATTCCTGCAAACCAGTCCCCTCTGCAGGATGACGACCACGCGTCTACCCATACATTTCCGACCTCGCACCCACCGTCTATGCTAGCCGAGTCTGACGACGACGGTGATCTGGACAGCGAGGTTATTCCGCCGGAACTTGATGAACTATGTGCTGTTGATGCTGGGGCTTTTGGTGGAGATGGATACCCGCGTCCGGCACCGCCTAAGACCTTCATTGAAAAAATGGCTGCCCTCGGAACCAAGCAGGCTCTTGCCGCCGCACCCGATATCACCTCTGCCAAGGCTGCCTTGATGGATATTGAGCTTGTACTTCGAGGCCCGAGTCGAGGTAAAGGTGGTGGCTATACCGCACCCGACTTGAGTCCCTGGGTTCGGGTTCGAATGGAGGGCATCCGCAGCCACCTCGCGCAGTACACCAATCCAAATTCAGTCACCTACGGAAAGTGGGGTATTTCCGCACGCCAAGCCGCCATCGCCGCTGGTCGAGACGTCTACTGTGCACGTCAGTTCGCTAAACTCAGCCGAGAGTACATCGCTTCTCGCAAAGTGTTACCTGTCAATCCTTTCGGAGAGTGGAAGCAATCAATGCTGGCAGACGAAGATTTAGCCACTGATGTTCGTGAACATCTCCAGGAACTGGGCAAGTTTATTACAGCCGACAAGCTTGTTGATTACTTGTCCCGAGAGGACGTCATGAACAAGCATGGTCTGGACAAGAAAATCAGTGTTCGTACCGCGCGGAGGTATCTCAACGAGCTTGGCTATCGGTAAGCTATCCTTGCGTGTGAGCCTGCTCTCTTAAATATTAATATGGTGCCAGATTCAAGTCGGAGAAAAAAGGCCAATACTCTGATGGTCACGAACGCGACGATGTTGTGTACTATAGAGAAGAGGTTTACCTGCCTGCCCTCAAGGGGTTTCAGGATCGCTCCTGCATCTTCGATGCAGATGGTTCCGTCACGACACCCTCCCTTCCCCCCGGAGCTCGACGAACCGTGATTTGGTATCATGATGAAAGTATTTTCTACGCACATGATCGCCGCCGAAAGACTTGGTGTCACAAAGACGCAGATGCGACCCCCTACAAAAAGGGTGATGGTGTATCATATATGGTGGCTGACTACTTCTCTGCCGACTTTGGTTGGCTTCGTACTCGGGACGGGCGCCCAATTGCCCGACGCGCTATGCGACCTGGGAAAAACCGCGATGGTTACTTCTCGGCAGCAGGCCATCGCTGCGTGCACCACTGTCAACGAGAGATGGCCAGAGTACGACCATGTTTTAATCTATGACAACGCGACAACGCACCGTAAACGGAGTCCCGGCGCTCTCTCAGCCCGGTCTATGCCGAAATCTATCTCTGGCACGCGTAGCGGTGGGAAGAAAAACAAGAACCCGAACCCGGATCCCAACTTTCTTGTTCCGGTCAACAAGCGAAACAGTGATGGCTCGCTGATGTATGATGTTCACGGCACTCTGTTGAAGGAGAACATCCAGATGACTGGCGCGCGCTTTGCTGATGGGACCGTGCAGGACCTCTACTTTCCCTCTCATGCTGAGAAACACGCAGGGAAGTTCAAGGGCATGGAACTCTTGCTCGAGGAACGACGAAAAAAAGGTGATCTCGGTGATATGTCCGAGGCGGAACTCAAAAAGAAGAATGCCGAATGCAAGAGTTTTAAATGTACTGACCCACAGTCGACAACCTGTTGCATGCGGCGTATGCTATTCAACCAACCAGACTTTTCAGCCGTCAAGTCGTGTCTCGAGGACACCTGTTCCGAACACAAATGCACTGTTCTTTTTCTCCCAAAGTTCCACTGTGAACTTAATCCCATCGAGATGGTCTGGGGATATGCCAAGCGCATCTATCGGCTAAACCCCGAGTCATCGCGGGAGGATGCCCTCGAGCGGAACACTTAGCGCGCTCGAGGAGGTTCCGCTCGAATCTATGCGCCGGTTTGTGCTCCGGGCTCACCGTTTTGCTGATGCATACCATCATGGACTTGATGGTTCACAGGCTGCTTGGGCGGCCAGGAAGTACAAGGGACATCGTGTTCTTCCTCGGGAATTTTTAGCAGACATGGAGGCGGCTGGAATTGTACGGGGAGGGAACATGAATGCTGGTTTGTAGCAATGTTGATCATATATTTGGAACTCGTCCTTCAATTCTGCCCCAAAATTGTCAAGGAAAATTGTGAATACCCTCAACACATATTTACACAAAACTGTTGTGGCCGATTTCTCATGAACCGCCGAAATGTGGTGTAAAGGCGGGTCGAAACGTATTCCGTCCCAAAAAGGGTATGTGACCGTAACATCACGTGGGGCAACCGTAAATGTATGTCCGCTACCTTACCATACTACGTCCATATCATACTTGATATTTTTGCGAGTGGCTCTACTGAATATTGTACCGTGGTCTGAGCGGTTTGTGTGAGCCTACCACAGGGGGTAAAGTGTGCAGTTGGCAAGAGCACATTGTTATACGTGTATCTATATATTGGAGGAACGTCCTCGTCTTGCATGAGTTAATTGACAAAGAGGTGCTTCTTGCGTCCAACTGAGCGAACTAATCTGTACAGTTTCATGGTCACGGGTCCAAGACTCCGTGGTGGTTGTTCGGGCTTAGGCCTGGATTCGTCTGGCTTAGGCTTCGGAATCCCAAGGGAATTTCTAAGTGATGAACAATGGCTATGATTTTCACTGAAGTGCATTTTCAACCTGAATTATACTGGATTGCCGATCAGTGAGTACAAATTCTCGCCCCGGATTCACGGCCTGTCTTGCTTTGGAGATCCTCAAGCCAGAAGCCTAAGCCAGTTCAAGCCACCGCAAGGACCCGGCTTCGCGTTCTAGGTGCAAACCGACTCGATCTCGTCCAAAAATGTCTACAATATACATCGACACGCGAAGCAAACACATGAGTTGGATGGGGGACATCCAGAACCCAACACTCGAGCAGTACTGCACTGGAATAGGATGCACATCATCAAAGGACCCTGCGAATTAATTATACGTGACTGAAGACGTGCAAAACGCAAGCTGGAAGCCATTGCAACAGCTTGGATGTTCATGCACCGCGGATACAAGTCATCGATTAGAAACTCGGAATAATTGAGTGTGGGAGCTCACCTCGAACGGCAAAGCTACTGTGCTGCACTGCAATGTCAATGTCGACTATTGAGGTCAAATACAACCACTTGCAATGGGCCCAGATCACTTACAAGGACAAGTCTTAGTCGGGATCCTCTCCTCCGACAACGCAGCGGCGAATTGATCGATGTTCGTGCACTGCGTTAAACGATTCCAGCCGAAGAATTTGGACTAGGAAGGTCAAGGATGAGGAAAACGTACGGGGGTGGTCCCGGTAACAGCAATGGCCTGGGTATTAGCAGCGGTTTTCGGCAAACCTTAAATCTCGACAAAGTCCCGCTGTGTCCAGGACGATATCATGTGGACGGCGAGATGCCTGTAGGCCAAAAATTTCTATTTTATTTTATTGACTGGCAGCGTGCTCCAGAGTAGGTTCAGCGCAGAAGAATCGATCCAGTGTGGCTATGGGCATCATCACAGGAACGTTGTCGAGCTGCATCAGTGTATTATTGCGCAACTCGGCACACATCAACCAAGGTAAGCTCAAGATCCAAAAGCAACAACTGCTTACCGTGCCCTCACCCGGTGTTCTCCTAACATCACACATATAGGCATAACATCAATACGAGCGGGCCATGGTCTGCACCAGGCTCTGCGTTATTCCGACTCAGCGTGTAAAAACCAAGGCAAGCTCAAAGTTCACCATGTATCAAACTCATATGGCACATAACTAAAGATATCGACTTTCAATGATACATGGGACATATGCGGAACCAAGACAAGGGAAACTTCCAGCTGTGCTCAGGCTGAAGGATGTGCTGGATACCGCACCGAAAGACCTCATGGAGTGGAGGTATGGGCTCTCTGTGACTGAGCATGGATTACTGGTGTTGCACTGTGAGGGTCGCTAAGACCCCAAAGGGTAGTCAAGTATATTTAACCGGCGGGTCAAAGAACATCGCAATGTGGTATAGACTCTCGCACTTGCTACGATCAATTCTCCAAGGAAATTCACTCAAGAGCCGAATATACGAGTTCTTATCGAGTGAATTTCCGCCCTTATCGAATATACGGTAAGGGAGAGTATCGAGTGTCGTCATCAGGAAAAAACCTCCTTTACTAATTTAGGACTAATTTTCTTCCCAACTTTACATTAGGGTAATCCGGGGTAAAATCACTGAATTAGCCAGCCTAGCCAGTTTTCCAAAGTTACCTGGTTGTGAATTCTGTTTCTGAGCCAGGAAGAGAGGGAATTCATACCTCATAATAGATGGGTACATCATTTGGCAATATCCCTACATAGGGCAGGTATTGGGGCACGGAAAGAAATTCAACATCTGCTCATTTACTACGAGTCCATTGCCGAGACACCGGCCCTAATGTGTCGAACCCACGCACGGACCGCTGTGTAACACACACGTTGTGATGCGGACTGCGGTTTCTTGACTGTCAGACAAATGTTACGTCTGTGGGTACAGTACAGCAGAAAAGGTATCGTCCTCTAGGGGGAAATTTGTGTAGCAGGTGTCGGGTGGTTTTTATTCCTCCGAAGTACGATGGGTTAAGTTTTACAAGGGATAGATCTTTTAGATGGGTGGCAGGATCTGTTATTTACAGGCTTTCAGCACGGAGCACTGAGAAGCCTTGGTGCGCTGGGGGGTACGGAGTTCGCTCCTTTTCAGCCTTCCAGGGTCCAATAACTCGGTTGCGTATCCTATACAGGCTCCTATCGAGGGAGGACGGAAGGAGTCGCGGATAGAGTCGCGTTACTTCCTCTGGGTGTTTGCTCTGTGCAGTGGGTAGGGTTTTCTGAGCTGCGGTTTTATTTCTCCGTTTTGATCTTCTTCTCCTTTTAATGTGCGGGACCTCAGGGCCTGTTTCGAATGTCGTAGCCTAACTCCACAATTCCCTTCCTTTGGGACCCCTTTCTTTATGTCTCCGCTTGAACCTCGAGGCGAGATATTCGCTGACGAGGTGACCGTGCCAGTTGGTAGATGGCTATGGGTACTGGATTTCTCCAAATTATCCCAAGTCAAGGACCGTTTGCCTTCCGATACTACTCGGTCAGAACAGTTACACGCTAACAGAAATTCTGTTGCTGGCTGTTTTGATACCACTCCACCTTCAGTACGTGGTGTTTTATTGTTTTCAGGATCTCCTATACGACCTGGTCCTTTTTCTGGTCGGAGTTCCCTACCGGAAGCGACTGATTGGCCACTCCTTGCGCTCCGGGTCTTGCTTTAACCTGTACTTGTGGTACTTCAGTTTGGTGTCCGTCTCGTGTCCGAAGACGGAGGAAGAGTTTCTTTCTCGGCTTGTGAAAGCCTTAGGAATTTAGGTGGGGAAATACAAGATGCCATTCTCGAATAATACGCTAGGTTTTTATACTCTTTGCCCAGCCACTGGCACATCGTCCCGACATGCGTTCTTCATTCTAGACACAGCCCTCAGCCCACAAGGTAGCTCCTACCCCCTTTAGGCCTGAGGGAGTCCGCTTTCCTCCTCTCCTTTGCTGGCGGAGCACCCTTTGATGGAGGTACTCCTATAACGTTGTCGTCAGCCTGGTCGAGCTCTTCTCATGTCGTAGACCCCGTTTCTCCTTTGTCCTGTCACTTTGCCCCGAGTTGGATAGCTCCTTTCCAGCGTGGAGACCTTTTTACAGCGCAGTTCTTGAGTCGATTGAATTCTTTCACTGCGGAATTCATCCTCTTGTTGCGCTGATATTGTTCTCGCTCTGTATCACCCATTCCTTCTTGTCGGAATTCCTTCCCTCGTCATATTGGTACCATTCTCGACTTGGTCGGCCTACTCCTCCCTGACAGAGTTCGTCTCCTCGCCATATTGATACCATTCTTGACTTGGTTGGCCTATTCCTCCTGGTCGGAGTTCGTCTCCTCGTCATATTGATACCATTCTTGACTTGGTTGGCCTATTCCCCCGGGACGGAGTTCGTCTCCTCGTCATATTGATACCATTCTTGACTTGGTTGGCCTATTCCTCCTGGACGGAGTTCGTCTCCTCGTCATATTGATACCATTCCTGACTTGGTTGGCCTATTCCTCCTGGACGGAGTTCGTCTCCTCGTCATATTGATACCCTTCTTGACTTGGTTGTCCTACTCCTCCTTGACGGAGTTCGTCTCCTTGTCATATTGATACCATTCTTGACTTGGTTGTCCTGCTCCTCCTTGACGGCCGTTCTTCGAGCTCCTTATCCATACCCTACTCGTCCTATATCCAGTTTTTATTGTGTTTGGCGCCTGGCTCGGCTTCACCGGCGAGGCGAACATCAGCAAATCCTGATTGAACTACAGAGTGCTACATATTACTACATAGCACGTATAGTGTCTATAGTGCCGGTAGTGAAGGGTATTTACTCTATAGTACTCCATAGTGCTGCAGGGCCACTATGTAGTACTACAGAGTGCTCTGTAGTGGGACCTTCCCAGCTTATAAAAATTCATTTCGCACTCTATTCAACTTTATGATACTCCTTGTTCTCATTCTTAGCACATTCAGTAAGGGCACTTTAGTTCTTTTTTTTTTTTTGTGACTATTACATTAGACTAATTAAATTATAATTAAATGCGTGCTACTGGCCGGAATCGAACCCTTGACCTCGCGAGAACGGACAAAATACTACTGCAGACAAAATACCCAGTAAACTAAAGGAACCATACAAGGTTAGAAAAACTTGTGCAATATATCAGGGCCATCTGATTCTTCTGGCTTATAACACCTTTCTCGTCCTTGCTCTTGTCCTTGCTTACCTCAAATATATACATTCTGCTGGTGTGAGTCTTTAAATATTAATGATAGGAAAAAACCATGAATCTGGTGAACGTGATCCAAAAAAAGAGGTAGTCGGATACCAATCTAAAAATAGACTGAAAACAAAGTTGTAGAGCTCGATGAGAGCTACAAGAGTTGTCTGAGGTCATTTTTCAAGAAACAGCTTCATTAAGCCACAAATCGCAAAATACTTTCCCAGAGCCGGCGGTTTTAGAATTTTGAACCCCATAAAATGGACCTCAACGCAGTGGGAGAACATCTGAAATGTGCTGCCAGGAACATGCCAGATGCTCGCTGTGAACCATATTTTTGAGCAGAAAATATAGAACACTATGTAGTCCCAACAGAGTACTATGTAACACTACAGAGCACTACAGGCACTACAGGCACTACACAAGCAATGGTCCGACTACAAAATACTACACAGTACTATGGCCACTACAGAAAAAATCAGGATTTGCTGATGAAGTGGAGCGAGGCGAAGCGGAGGGAGGCGAGGCGGAGGGGAAGCGCGAGGCAGAGGAGGAAGCACGAGGCGGAGGAGGAAGCACGAGGCAGAGGAGGAAGCACGAGGTGGAGGAGGAAGTGCGAGGCAGAGGAGGAAGCGCGAGGCAGAGGAGGAAGCGTGAGGCAGAGGAGGAAGCTCGAGGCAGCGAGCGGGCGTGCGGTAAACGGCGAGCGGGCGTGGACGTGCGGAAAACAGTGAGCGGGCGTGCAGAAAACGGTGAGCGGGCGTCGGCGTGCGGGAACCAGCGAGCGTGCAGCGGAAATGCGAGTGGGCGCAGGCATGCGGAAAACAATGAGCGGGCATGCGGGAAACGGCGAGCGCGGCAGCGGAAATGCGAGCGGGCGCCGGCGTGCGGAACAACGAGCGGGCGTGCGGGGACGCGAGAACAGGTAATTCTGTGTGAGTGGAGCATTGTGCGGTCTCGTGTGGAAGTGCGGATTTGCCAGTGACACCTTTACCAACACTTATGTCGCTGTGTCTGAGAGTTCCGCTGGCGTTTTTATCCCGCAATCCTTTATGTCCATTTCGAAGGTGTCCGATTTGAAGTTATGCTCCGCCATTCGTCCGTACTATTGTTTCAGTCTCCTTGTTGCGCATT
This sequence comes from Mycena leptocephala, assembly GCA_029378395.1. NCBI lineage: Eukaryota > Fungi > Basidiomycota > Agaricomycetes > Agaricales > Mycenaceae > Mycena > Mycena leptocephala. The sequence goes on along the minus strand of JARJLF010001269.1, from coordinate 55,279 downwards.
TGGGCGGTTGCCAGAGTCGACACACAGTGGAGGCTCACAACGTGCCATCAGAAAAGTGGTTGGTGTCTGGATTTGGAGAGGCACACAACACTCGTCAACAACTCTTCTCTTTTCCCCCCACCTTCGTCCCTCCCACTCTTCCATTCACTGGACCCTGCTCATCCCCGGCCCTCGCCATGCACAACCTCGATGAAGAACCATTGTACATTGACTCTGGCTCCGTTAGCCGCTTATGGCACGAGCTTTTTCACTGTCTTGCACGATGTTTTGGCTGAACAACATACTGCCTTTTACGTCCATCATGTCCGAATCGGGCCATGCCCCGCTGGCGCGTCAAGAGCCAGCAAACACGTTCCCCTCACCCTCCCCGTCCACCAGCGACCTCCCTGGCGTTGCCTCCTCCTCTCAGTACGACCCTCACACCTTAGTATCATCCATCTGCGAAATCCTAGCACAAGCCAAAGCAAAGAAGAAAGCATTGACAATCAATAACTACGCCGATGTATTCTCCGCGCTCGACTCACTCGACCATCTCTTGAACTGCGGCGACCACATAGAGGCAACACTGAAGGCCTTCAAGGTCAACCTTCTCGCAGAGCTCACGGCTGCGTCCCGTCGAGCTCCTCCGTCCTCCTACGCGTCTGCCGCCGCTTCTCTGCCACCTGCTCCCCCACCGCCCTCCCCACCCCTCCTAAGGCCCCAGCCGCCGAGTCCTGCGAAGTCACTGTAATCCTGGACAAGGCCAGCGACATTCCCTCGCTCCCGCTCGCTGAGATCAAGGCCAAAGTAGAACAGGCGATTGCGGCCACAGGCGTAGAAAGGCTAAGGGGTATCGTGCTTAGAGGTGTAAAGATTCTTCCGAGGCACTGGCCACTCGTCGTTGTCCACTCTGACAGGGCGGCATCCGTCCTGAAGCAGTCCGCTGCGCACTGGGTCCTGTGTCTCGCAAAGAATAGCAGCCTTGTCGTACCCCGCTGTCAGATCGTCATCAACGGTGTGCCTCTCTCCTTCAAACCGTCCTCCCCCACTGCTGCGCAGGAGCTGTATGCCCACAATCACTCGGTCTTCGTCGACCACACCGTTATCAGTGAGATCCGCTGGCTTAACCCAAAGGTGCTCCACGACCCGACGAAAAAGGCTTCCTCGCTCCTCGTCACCATAACCAACATCCCCTCAGCCGACCATTGCATCTCCCAGGGCTTAGCCGTCGAGTCCACCATCTGCTATCCGCACCGATACGAAGAACCCCCTCTCATCTGCTTTAATTGCCAAGGCTTCGGACACACACAGCACCAATGCAAGCAGACCTCCCCCACCTGCGTGCGCTGCGCCAGCCCCCACCGTTCCTCTAATTGCCCCTGCTCCACCAGCTCGACAAAGTGTGCGCCAGGCAAATGGTGCGAACACTTCTCTCCCCGGTGTGTCAACTGTGATGGAAAGCACCCGGCCTACCACAAAGACTGCCCGGTGAAGGTCAAGGAAAGTGAACTCCAGCGCCAACGCCTCTGCGGTCACATCTTCTTCGACCCGAACTTTGACCTGTTCGCCCCCCGGGATGACCCCGCCCCACTCTTCTTCTCTGAACCTCCCTCCCATGCCACCCCCTCCCCTCCCCTCACCCCTACCCTCCCCCAATGAATAATACACCCTCTACTTACACCATTAAAGGCCTACGTATACTCTCCCTTAATACACACAAATGTTACGACGTCCTCATTTCCTTACTTAATTCCACCGGTCCCTCTGATCACAATATTCTCTGTATCCAGGAGCCTCCCCCCAACCTGAACAAGTTCCCCTCGCTCTCCTCTCCTCATTGGGACCGTCTCCTACCTACTGTACGTACTGATTCCCCAGATACCTTACTATACATAAACAAAACAATACCGTCCTCTTCATATAATCAAAACAAGATAAAATCCTCTTATATCACCTCTATTACACTTACTTTAGACACTCGTAGTATACACATTTTCTCACTTTACAATCCTCCCGACTCCGACGATTCCCCAATTCGTGCTGCCTCCAACTTTATCTCCTCCCTTGGGCCCCTCCCCCCCAGCCATTCCCTCCTCATCTACGGCGACTTCAATCGACACCATCCAATGTGGTCCGGGGTTCTCTTCCCCCACCGCACCTCCAGGAGCGACGCCACTGCCATCATCGACATGATGGTGACCCATTCCCTCTCCCAGCTCGTGAAGACGGGTACACCGACGTTCTACTCGGCTCCCCACAACACGTGGTCGACCATCGACCTCGTCTTCGCGTCTAAAGGGGCTATGGTCGACTCACTCATCCACTACTCCACCGCACCAGGACATGGCTCTGACCACACAGCCATCCTCACTTCATTTGACGTCGCTGTCGTTCACCGCAAACAACCCCTTCGCCGCAACTTCCAAGGAGCAGACTGGAAGGAGTTCCAGCCGCTTCTGGATGCGCGACTCGCCGCCTACCCCCTTCCCCCCACGCCGCTTGCTACCCACGAGGCCATTGACGAGTACACAGCGGCCCTCACGGACAGCGTCACCGCCGTGCTGGAAGCTCATGTGCCCCTTAGCCACCAATTGCCATACACGCACCACTGGTGGTGCCGGGCCCTCTCCATACTCCGTGCTGCATACAACTGCGCTCACCGCACAATCGTCAAGGACGATCCCGCTCACCCGAGTTGGGCCACCATGCGCACCGCAAAGAACGCGTATCACAGCGCCATCCACTGCGAGAAATGTCCCCACTGGAGAGACTACATCACCGCCCTTCCCCGCGGGAACATATGGAAAGCCGCCAAATACGCCCTGAACCCCTCCAGCTCCCCCTCCTCCTCGCGCACACCAGACCTTGTCGACACGGACGGCTCCATTTCCTCAACCCCAGAGCAAAAGGCGGTGCTCTTCCATTCGAAGTTCTTCCCACGAGCACCCGACATCCCCCCGCCCCCACAGGACGTCCTCCAGGCCCCGCACCCTGCTCCAGTCTTCACTGTCGAGCACGTCATGCGCGCCATCGCGAAGATATCCTCCTGGAAAGCCCCCGGGCCATCGGGCATCCCCAACGTCGCCATCTCTGCCGCCCGCTCCACCCTAGCCCCCATCCTCCTCAACATTCTTGTTGCCAGCCTACGCCTCGGGTATTTTCCCAGCTCGTGGCGCGTCTTCATCACCGCAATGATCCGCAAGCCTGGGAAAAGTGATTACACGGTCCCAGGCGCATACCGCCCAATCGCAGAGGAGGAAGGCTTGGGGAAGGTCATCGAGTCGGTCTTGGCAGACTGGCTGTCGGGATTCGCAGAGGCAGAGGGGCTGCTGTCGGCGAACCAGTTCGGCAGGAGGCCAGGCCGGAGCGCGGTGGATGCTCTGCTGCAACTCACTCAGAAAATCAAAGATGCATGGAGGGTGGGGAAGGTCGCGAGTGTCCTGTTAATGGACATCTCGCAGGCATTTCCGTCTGTCAGCCATACCCACCGCCTCCGCACCAAGCGGGTCCCGGAAGCAATAGTCGGCCTGATTGGCAGTTTCCTCGCCAACCGCCGCACTACTCTCACCTTCGACGACCACAGCTCCCCCTCTGCCCCGTCCCCAACGGCCTGCCGCAAGGCTCACCTTTGAGTGCTCTGCTCTTCCTCCTCTTCACCGACGGCCTCCTCGATGACCTCGACAACTCCGGGTACATCGATGACATCAGCCGATTCACGGTGTCGTACACGCTGGCACAGAATGTCGTCGACCTGGAGACGCATATGACGGAGAAGGCGCTCCCCCACGCGGACCAGCTGGGCCTGCGCTTCGACCTGCCCAAATTCCAGCTTGTCCACTTTGTCTCCCCACACCGCCACACTGACCACTACCGTCCCCTCCCGTGTCGTTCGGCGGGATCACCATCCCAGCATCCACCACCGCAAAGCTGCTTAGGGTCGTCCTCGACCACAAGCTGTCTTTCCGCAACCACACCGAGCTCGCACAAGGACGAGGCACCAAGGCCGCTCTCGCACTCTCCTGAATCTCCACCCCCACCTTCGGCCTCCCCCATTCCTACGTACGCCAGCTCTTCCAGACAGTAGTCATCCCTCGCATGGAATACGGTCTTCCAGTATGGTACAAACCGGTGTCGGCTAACACGGACGCGTGCAGGTCGGCACGGTGTGGGTCGCGAAAGCCCTAGGGAAAGTCCAACGGCTAACCTACAAGATCATCACAGGTGCGCTGCGCACCACGGCGACGGTGTCATGATTTGGCATTTACAAACCCTTTTCAAACTTTTCCATGGCGGGTTTATTCCTTACACCAACGGGTTATTCCATAAACCCAAACCGCATCCTCCCGGATTCTTTCACAACTCTTGCGGTCATAACAACACAGGGCGGATTACTTCAATAACGCTGATCGGGTTATTCAATAACCCGAGTTTCCAATCATTGGAACGTACAGGGATAAAAACCCCTGGACCGCAGAACGTATAGGGATACGTCCCTGTGTCCTGATCGAGACCCCTACATATTCGAAACACACCCTGTGTGCTGACAGTTCGATCAATTGACTCCTAGATAGATACAATATATAAACTCTGTAGAATCTCATGTACTGTAGATTCTACCTCGTCTAAAATCGAGTCTGCCTTGGCTAGATAACGACACAGATACTTCTCACCAACAACCCTGTCTCTTCTCTTGCTCTACATTCTCATCTCCTCGAGATCTACTCGAGTCTGGTGTTTAGGCGGTTACCATACCGCCTTTGGATCATTCCAGATCCCCCCTACTATCAACATAAGCCGACTACCTCCTCCTGACGACGAGGTTATTCGATGCTATCTCCTAGTAGGGTATCGCGCTACTTTCTAAACCGGGTTATTCGACCATCGTCCCGGCCGGGTTGTTCCCTGTCACCCAACGTCTAGCCGACTTAGGGCTCGTCTTGACAGACGGACACCCTGGACTTCCACGCTAACCTCCTCCCCGTCCACATCCGACTTGACCGCTCGGTCTTCAACGCGGCGGTCCAGATTGTCTCACTTCCTCCCTCGCACCCTCTCCGCCGCGTAGTCAAACGCTGCCGCTGCATCCCACTCTACCACCGCTCCTCCATCCACCTGTTACTCGAAGCCTTTCCGATTCTCCGGGGGAATTCGAGACCATCAACCCGCATCTCTCTATCGAGCAGGCGCCGCCAGGGTCCCTTATGACTCACATTGCGCCGACGAAAGAGGCTGCGAGGAGGGAAATGGAGGAGGTGACGTGCCGAGGGGGCTTCTGCGTGTACACAGACAGGTCGGGCCACGAGGGAGGGGTGGGAGCGGCGGTGGTTGCGTGGAACAGGAGCAGGGAGGGAGTCAGCCGCACGAAGCACCTCAGCTCGCTAGAGGAGCACACTGTCTTCGAATCGGAGGTAGTGGGCGCCATCCTCGCCCTCGACATCATCAAGGGCACCCCACGCCTAACCGACGTCAACATCTTCACGGACTGCCAGCCCGCAATCATCGCGCTGGCTGCCCCCAAGCCACAACCGGGGCAGTACCTCCTCTTGGCATTCCACACGCTCCTCTGCCGCCTCCTCTGTGCCTGTCCCACCCTCAATGTGCGACTCCACTGGGTCCCGGCACACGTGGGGATCACAGGGAACGAGGCTGTCGACACGCGCGCGAAGGAGGCAGCTCAGGGCTCCTCCTCCCCCCTCGCGTCCCGGATCACTGCCCTCGAGTCCCCCCTCCCGACGAGCAAGGCGGCCGCGCTGGCGGCGGGTGCAAAGGCTTTCAGAGAACGCTGGATCGCGGAGTGGGCTTTGTCCCCGCGCTACCTCCGCCTCTCCCTATTCGACAGCCCCAAGCCCTCCAATGCCTTGGCGTGCCTGTACGCCGATCTGAGCCGCCCGCAGTGCAGCGTGCTTACGCAGCTGTGTACATCCCACTTCGCCCTTAACTCCTACCTCTACCATTTCCATCTCAGCCCCACCCCCGACTGCGTGCTCTGCCTCGTCCCCGAAACCGTCCCCCACTTTCTTCTCTCGTGTCCGGCCTACCGCCGCCAATGTCTCCGCCTCATCCAGCGGCTCAGAACCACGCACCTCTCCCTCCGCCTCCTCCTCTCGGTCAAGTCCCAGCCCAAGCCAGTGCTAGACTTTGTACGCGAGACCAAGTGATTCCCGCGCTACGCACTCTAACACCCGCTACTCATTCCCCGTCCTCTTTCCTCGTCCTCTTTCCTCTCTTTCTCTCTTCCTCTTCCTCATGACTCTTACATAGCTTATTAGATTGTCTCATATCACGCCTCGTCTCCAGCTTTGACATCTCGAATTGATACAAAACTTTCACAACTCCCTTGCAGCACGCTCTCTACCTACAATACTTCTACTACCTCCCTCCCGCGTCTCCACTTCAGGCCGGCTAGATACTTTACCTGTCATACGTACATAGTGCGACATGGGCCCCCAGGGGCCCGCATGCACTCTAATGGAAAATTGAATTGAACATGCAGCCTGCTCTGGGTCAGTCCTGTAGGTGCAGGTATGTGCTCATGTATCTCTTCCACTCAATCTGACCAATGATTCCGGCCCCTGGCAACTCAGTCCTATGTAATCCGAGGTATTCAAAGAGAAGCTGTCGTTGTTTGCTTGTGTAAAGGTATATCTTCTTGTGCCGCCCTTGTGGATTCTCGCTTGCGAGGCCTTCACATGCACAGCCCTTTTTGATCCTCGCTGACGAGCCCTTCACATACACATCCCATCGCTCGTGTTTTGTAGCCACCCAGTCGCCTCCAGTGTGTCATATCCCCCGCCACTGTTGCATGGATGCTCACATCCTTCTGTAGACCTCGTAGAATGGCCTTTCGCCTCAGCCTGCCGCGCATCTGCGTGCGCATTCCCTAACGCTGTAAAGAGGGTGCAACTCGGCATTCCTTGCTGCCCACGCCTTAGCATCGCCGTTCGGATTGCCACTAGAAGGACGTGACCGAGGTGTGTACATAACTATTCTCCTTTTCCGTCTACTCGGGTAACCATTTTCAGTATGTATAAGTCCCCTCCTGCACACATTGACCAAACTCATTACCGTTGGCCGCACACGCGCACAAAGTACAAGAAACTTGCAGGTGCGCCCCGCATCACCATCATCTTGTTGTCCCCCCTCTTTTTTCTTCCCTTGCTTGCTTCGCATTCCCGCAACAGCACGCGAGACGTGCAGCCGGCGTCTGCGCACTCCATCGTACCCACAGGTTCGACTATGCTTGTGCTGCGAGTATGCCTTGTGCGGTACTGTTGAGCATGCCCACGCATAACGGTCTGTTCAGTAGTTGGATCATGCGACGTTGTGCTTCACGGCTTGTCATTTGAGGCCGAACCCTGGATAGCATTATGTATAGCTACTCAGCTAGTGTACAATATGTAACTGTTGTCGTACTCTTTGAATATGATTCATTTGTCCACATTCCCGCCCAATTATAAGCAACCAATATAGAAGCGAGCCGACGGTATTCCTCGCAAACCTGGCTAATTAGGGTCTAATTTTCCCCTAAATTATTTCCAACGTCACTAGAAAGCTAACTCAACTAACCCAACTTATCTAGCTAGATTAGTGTGAACTTGGGGTAATCTGACCTTATTCGCAAGGGAGGTGTTTCCTGATGGTTACGTAGAGATAAGAGCCTAAGTGATCTTAAATGTTCGTTAGAAAGCATATAACTCATTAGATTTAAGCAGAAAGGTCGCCTAAGCCTTCTTCAGGGTCTCGGAGGAGCTCGACGAGTCTGGAAGGCGCACAATAGGTGAAAGTTTGGGTAAAGTGTAGATAGATGTCACGTGTATCGACTGACAAAGAATAGCTACTGAAACTAACAAATACAAATACATCTCGGCGTCAGGACTAATTCATCAGAAAGAATCACGAAATTTAAAAGATACTGTCCTAGGTGAGTGAATCCTTACATGCACCACAGTTAAAAAATTTCAACACACCTCGCGAATCTCTTCGATGGTTTTGGAAAGTGCCTTGGCATCTTTTCGTTTGCCCAAGTTCTTGTATGTGATCACGAGGTTGACCATAGCCAGCAAGGTATGCGGATGGTCCATCCCCGAAACCTGTTTCCTTTTCTGGACAACCTCCACCCCGAGTTCTTCGGCCTCCTTCCACTTTCCCAAGTTGGTGTAAATAGCAACCAAGTGGTGCATAGACATCAGGGTATCTGGATTGTCCACTCCCAAAACCTGCTTCTGTTTCTCAACAACCTCGAAGTAGGGCTCTTCAGCCTCCTTCCACTTTCCCAAGTTGGTGTAAGTAGCAGCCAAGCTGTGCATAGACATCAGGGTATCTGGATTGTCCACTCCCAAAACCTGCTTCCTTTTCTTGGCAACCTCGAAGCAGAGCTCTTCAGCCTCCTTCCACTTTCCCAAGTTGGCGTAAGTAGCAGCCAAGCCGTGCATAGACATCAGGGTATCTGGATTGTCCATTCCCAAAACCTGCTTCCTTTTCTTGGCAACCTCGAAGCAGAGCTCTTCAGCCTCCTTCCACTTTCCCAAGTTGGTGTAAGTAGCAGCCAAGCCGTGCATAGACCTCAGGGTATCTGGATTGTCCACTCCCAAAACCTGCTTCCGTTTCTTGGCAACCTCGAAGTAGAGCACTTCAGCCTCCTTCCACTTTCCCAAGTTGGCGTAAGTAGCAGCCAAGCCGTGCATAGACCTCAGGGTATCTGGATTGTCCACTTCCAAAACCTGCTTCCGTTTCTTGGCAACCTCGAAGTAGAGCACTTCAGCCTCCTTCCACTTTCCCAATTTGGTGTAAGTAAAAGCCAAGTGGTGCCTCGACATCAAGGTATCTGGATGGTCCACTCCCAAAGCCTGTTTCTGTTTCTTGACAACATCCAACCCGAGCTCTTCAGCCTCCTTCTCCTTCCCCAAGTTGCTGTAAGTAAAAGCGAGGTTGGACATAGATTTCAGGGTATCTGGATGGTCCACTCCAAAAGCCTGTTTCTGTTTCTTTAGAACATCCAACCCGAGTTCTTTGGCCTCCTTCCACTTTCCCAAGTTGGTGTAAATAGCAACCAAGTGGTGCATAGACATCAGGGTATCTGGATTGTCCATTCCCAAAACCTGCTTCCTTTTCTTGGCAACCTCGAAGCAGAGCTCTTCAGCCTCCTTCCACTTTCCCAAGTTGGCATAAGTAGCAGCCAAGCCGTGCATAGACATCAGGGTATCTGGATTGTCCATTCCCAAAACCTGCTTCCTTTTCTTGGCAACCTCGAAGCAGAGCTCTTCAGCCTCCTTCCACTTTCCCAAGTTGGTGTAAGTAGCAGCCAAGCCGTGCATAGACCTCAGGGTATCTGGATTGTCCACTCCCAAAACCTGCTTCCGTTTCTTGGCAACCTCGAAGTAGAGCACTTCAGCCTCCTTCCACTTTCCCAAGTTGGCGTAAGTAGCAGCCAAGCCGTGCATAGACCTCAGGGTATCTGGATTGTCCACTTCCAAAACCTGCTTCCGTTTCTTGGCAACCTCGAAGTAGAGCACTTCAGCCTCCTTCCACTTTCCCAATTTGGTGTAAGTAAAAGCCAAGTGGTGCCTCGACATCAAGGTATCTGGATGGTCCACTCCCAAAGCCTGTTTCTGTTTCTTGACAACATCCAACCCGAGCTCTTCAGCCTCCTTCTCCTTCCCCAAGTTGCTGTAAGTAAAAGCGAGGTTGGACATAGATTTCAGGGTATCTGGATGGTCCACTCCAAAAGCCTGTTTCTGTTTCTTTAGAACATCCAACCCGAGTTCTTTGGCCTCCTTCCACTTTCCCAAGTTGGTGTAAATAGCAACCAAGTGGTGCATAGACATCAGGGTATCTGGATTGTCCATTCCCAAAACCTGCTTCCTTTTCTTGGCAACCTCGAAGCAGAGCTCTTCAGCCTCCTTCCACTTTCCCAAGTTGGCATAAGTAGCAGCCAAGCCGTGCATAGACATCAGGGTATCTGGATTGTCCATTCCCAAAACCTGCTTCCTTTTCTTGGCAACCTCGAAGCAGAGCTCTTCAGCCTCCTTCCACTTTCCCAAGTTGGTGTAAGTAGCAGCCAAGCCGTGCATAGACCTCAGGGTATCTGGATTGTCCACTCCCAAAACCTGCTTCCGTTTCTTGGCAACCTCGAAGTAGAGCACTTCAGCCTCCTTCCACTTTCCCAAGTTGGCGTAAGTAGCAGCCAAGCCGTGCATAGACCTCAGGGTATCTGGATTGTCCACTTCCAAAACCTGCTTCCGTTTCTTGGCAACCTCGAAGTAGAGCACTTCAGCCTCCTTCCACTTTCCCAATTTGGTGTAAGTAAAAGCCAAGTGGTGCCTCGACATCAAGGTATCTGGATGGTCCACTCCCAAAGCCTGTTTCTGTTTCTTGACAACATCCAACCCGAGCTCTTCAGCCTCCTTCTCCTTCCCCAAGTTGCTGTAAGTAAAAGCGAGGTTGGACATAGATTTCAGGGTATCTGGATGGTCCACTCCAAAAGCCTGTTTCTGTTTCTTTAGAACATCCAACCCGAGTTCTTTGGCTTCCTTCCACTTCCCCAATTTGTTGCAAGTAGCAGCCAAGTTGGCCATAGATGTCAGGGTATCTGGATGGTCCACTCCCAAAATCTGCTTCCATTTCTTGACAACCTCGAAGTAAAGTTGTTCGGCCTCCTTCTCCTTCCCCAAGTTGCTGTAAGTAGCAGCCAGGTTGGACATAGACCGAAGGATATCTGGATGGTCCACTCCCAAAATCTGCTTCCGTTTCTTGACAACTTCAAAGTAAAGTTGTTCGGCCTTCTTCTCTTTCCCCAAGTTGCTGTAAGTAGCAGCCAGGTGGGACATATATCGCAGGATATCTGGATGGTCCACTCCCAAAATCTGCTTCTGTTTTGCGACAACTTCCACCTCGAGCTCTTCAGCCTCCTTCCACTTCTCCAATGCACTGTAAGTAAGAGCCAAGTTATACATGGACCGCTGGGTATCTGGATTGTCCACCCCAAAAATCTGCTTCCGTTTCTTGGCAACCTCAAAGTAGAGCTCTTCAGCCTCCTTGCACTTTCCCAATTTGGTGTAAGTAAAAGCCAAGTGGTGCATAGACATCAGGGTATCTGGATGGTCCACTCCCAAAGCCTGTTTCTGTTTCTTGACAAGCTCCATACCAAGCTCTTCAGCCTCCTTCCACTTTCCCAGTTTGCTGCAAGTAAAAGCCAAGTTGGACATAGACTGCAGGGTATTTGGATGGTCCACTCCCAAAACCTGCTTCTGTTTCTTGACAACTTCCAACCCGAGCTCTTCGGCCTCCTTCAGCTTACCTGATTCACGATAAGTCGCAGCCAAGGCATGCATAGACATCATGGTATGTGGATGGTCCACTCCCAAAATCTGCTTCTGTTCCTTGAAAACCTCAAAGTAGAGCTCTTCGGCCTCCTTAAAATGGCCTGCTTCACGGCGAGCATTAGCCAATTCTGACATGGATGATAACTTGTCCAGAAGGTCTTTGTTTGATGACACATTACCGCCAGGAAGATTATGGTTTGGATTGCTAATCGTAGTCCCCCTTGGGCTGTTCATCGAGGCCTCTCCAGGTGAATCCATTGAGATTTCTGATATAATATCCACCACCAGAGCATGTATTTGTCCTGCCATTGGCCGTGCTTTGGGATCTTGAAGCCAACATTTTTCAGCCAAAGTCCAGAGTGGATCAGTCAACTTTGGGACATCTTCTATTTCTGGCCGCTCTGGCCTGACTCCCACCCGGAACACCAGCTCAATAAAGTCCGTGTGTGCAATGTTGACCAGTGGTGTTTCGTCACTATACAGCTGTGTTTGCAATCAGTAAATGTTCCAACAAGGAGAATGAGAGAAATGCACCTCAAATAGTGTCATCCCAAATGCGTAGATGTCTGAGGGCATTTTGGGAGGTGAACCGGCCAGGAGCTCCGGGGCCATCCAGTTGCGGCTTCCTGCAATTATAGTATGTGCTGTGCGACTTGTGGCATCAGCTTTGATGCGAGACAGACCAAAGTCGCATAAGAGAGCCCTCCCAGATGGTTCAACAAGAATGTTGACCTGAAGTCACATGATATCAGTAACACAGCACTTCAAAATCTTTGTCTGCTACTCACCCCTTTGAGGTCACCATGACATATTTTTCGAGAATGCAAATATTGAAGAGCGAGGGACATGTCACGCAGCTGGTTGTCATAAGTGTTCATATCCAATTTGAACTTCACTTCACTCACAATATATACTGGGTCAAATGTTGGGTATTGATCAAGAAACTGACGGGCATTGTACGGTATGTAAGGCATGACCACAAATGGGCTGTCATCCAATGTATTTGCACCTAGAAATTGCAGGATATTTGGGTGGCGGAGGGTGACCCAGAGCTGTGAAGGAAGCTTAAACTATCTGATGCACAAGTAGGAAGGCACACAAACATTGATTTCCTTTTGCAGCAACTGCCGATGCAATGAATGAGTAAAATTATTCCAGAAATGTGTTGCAACCCACCACAAGACTTGGTGTAACACCCGCAACATTCTGGAGGACCTTGATAGCCACTTCCGTTTGATTCCACGTCCCCCGGTAAACTTTGCCACTAGAAAGGAAAAATATGAACTCAATCCGGAATTTGTACCGAGTTTGAGCTCACAATCCGCCAACACCAACTTCTGGACCATAATCGACATCGAAGGATGCAATCATCCAGTCTTCCAATTGGACCTGCCGACCACTCATTGAGGTTAAATACTGGAGCGTGTGTGAATAGAAGGTCTGCTCCTGGTTATTAGTGGGTGTGGCATTGAGCCTCCGTTGAAGGGAAGCCATCATGGCAAGCATGTTACTATGGTTGATCTCTGTGGTATCCAAATAGAATGAGGTTGTTTAAACATGCTTGGGAGTTTACGAACCCAGTACATTCCGAAGATCATCTTGATTCTGCTCTAGACCTCTCAACCGGGCATTCAGCATATTCGTGTCTTCAACACGTGCAGTCTCATTGTTCTCGAGCATATTCTGCATGCTCAGCAGTCCCGAGATCTGGTCAAAATATCATAACGCTATCCTGCAAGCACCAGTATGACAAAGCTCACATGGAATGCATTGACAGTGAGTCCGATGCGTCGATAGAATGATTCTATCTGGTTGATCCGCGGATCCTTGTTCAAGAGTGACTTCAGGAATGACTTGTCTCGCTCCTTCTGAACAAATCGGTGAATATCTTGCAGTAGGCTGTGGTAGAAGATGAGAATTCGCAACACAATTCAACCAGATGCAATCCTCACTTCTCTAAATCTGCGAGTGGTTTTACGCAATTTGCTGCCACAATTCTTGATTCCCTGAACTCTGAGTTCAATGTGGACAGAAGCTCTCCGACACCCTTGGCCAAAACTTGGAGCTGTTTCTTGCTTTCTCGTGCCGCCTGAACAGCAGAGGCAATGAATTTGAAGAGTTTGAATGCGGAGGAGAGTCCTGGAACAGGTACTTCCCCCAGCACAACATGTAGGGCAGCCTCTAGAGACATGGTGGGGGGCGTAGGAGAGAGGGAAACCGAAGCGGTGAAAGACGGCAGCGGACTATCAAGGAACTGCCATCTGACCGCAGCTGCTGATTAGCCGTGGCTGTGCTATTCCCCCATTTATCCATCTCCTTTCGTTTTCCCTCTGCTCTTGCTCTCCCTTTAGCTCCTTCTGCCCTAGATCCCAGTGCCGTCCGACACTGTCTCTTCATTTACTGCTGCCCAGCTGACCTATAGGCAGTCGTTTCTTGACAAGACGCAATGCTGCGCAGTTGCTGCCGCCTACGGCACAGTTTCCATCTATTCGTCCGGCCGGGGCCACGCAGTCCTACCTCGACAATATAAAACGGCGTGCCCATGGTTTGTAATGGCAGTTTTTCCGTCCCCGTTTCCGTCCTCAGATTTACCTCAAGTCTCAGTCAACGTGTCTGTCCATTGCTACTGCTGGGCTCAAGGACTGCTCTCAAATGTTGGGTTGTTTCCGGTGGCATTAGGGCTGTAATGTCTCAAGCCATTCTCGTCCCTCGAAAATCATTCTGGTTTCTGTAGAAACTGGTGACATGTTCATGCTCTTTTAAACTGTGCCTACGGTTATCGAGCCTTGCTGTTTCATTCCCTACCCGCATCCACGTTTCACGCACTATGACCCCTCAGACTTCCAGAATATTGTGATGCAATTCAATCCGTGCTCGGTTGGTCATTTATGACCTGTGCTGGGGTTTCTGTTCGCCGACAGACTTCCAATGCAGGTTCACTACAGTATATGTGCTGTAATTTGATACTAGGGGCCGGCTACTGCCGTCTCGGACCTTGCTTTACAAGAGTGCACCGGGGGCGCTCCGCGCCCCGGTGCTGTGCCCAAGCTGTGCCATCATTGACCAATCAGTGTTAAAAGCAGAGCCTCGAGAGCGGTCGGAAATGTCCGAACAAAATTCAAAGGTTTTAATTTTTAAACACTTTTTGTTCAGTGCTACGGCATGTTTGGTTCTATTTGTTCCCTGCAGGTTTCGAGTTTCGAGGATCAGAGATATGCTATTGTTTGGATCTGTTTGTTCCTTGCAGGTTTCGGCTAAGGTTTCGAGGTTCAGTGATATCCTAAGTTTGGTCTTGTTTGTTCCTTGCAGGTTTCGGAGAAATTAATTGTCAGGTAGGGAGACCTAGCTAAAGCAAGGTGATCGCCGATGAATGACGCTAGTACTGTCGTTACCTCCCCTTCCCAGTGAAAAGCGATGAGCTACAGCTTCGCTGTGATTGTCTTATATGCTATGAGTTTGTTATGAAATACCAGGAAAACAATATTGCTATTCCTAGCCGCTTGGTTCTCACTCAAAGTCTTGAACCGGAGGTTGGTCTTGTTCCCTAGATACATATCAGCATGTTATTCAAATAGTGTATGGCAGACACTAGGATGCTCGCCCGCGCAATCGCCGCCAGCCGCACACGCAATCAGGACAACACCTCACCGGCCTCGGGAGTCCGAGGACTTCGCAGATCCCTGATGGCCGTGTGGAGGACGAACGGCAGGGAGACTGGCGGAGAGCTGTGCGTAATTGATTGGCGGGCCCCATCAGCGAGTCGATGCGTATCAACTCGGCTTGAAATCTTTTCTGATGCGCTCCTCCGTCGCAGCTGCGGCTCTGTGATCTGTAACCTGTTGGACAATGAAACATTTGGTGTGGTCAAAATGTGTAATCTTACTGTTGAAACTTGCCAACGAACGATATCCTGACTTGCCAGGCTCATTGGGCGGCCTCTGAGGGTTGAATACAAGCAGTCACATCCGCTGTCGGACCTTCAGACTAGCTTAATCGAACCCCCACACTGGGAAACGTTTGTCCCTTCGATTCTCTGCCCAACCGAGCACGGTTACGGTGAGCGGTTATATTATGGAAATACGGGTGAACCTCATCGCGGTATATTTTTCCAGTGAAGTTTCCTATTCTAACGGCACGCTCACAATTCGGTGCATGCCCTCCGCACTTCGCGTGGCCGCCCATACAGATCAGATAGATCTAAGATGCTCAAGCTGACCATTTCCTGTTGACGGTTCCCCCTCGACCTTAAAAGTGACGGTGTTTTTGACGGGTGTCCCGGGTGGTGCGTGGAGAGTGGACCTTAGTATAGCAGTGTGATGTATCAGACACCGCTGATGTCCAGTGGTACTGCGATACATAGAAACCCCTGGCTTAGAGGTCAATCTGATGTATCAGCGCAGAGACCTTCTGCATTTTATTCAGCGGCCATCACACCATTACTTCCAGGTGCCGCCATTGTGCTGAACGACGAGCACAAATATCCGCATTAGGTTAACAACCATCAAATTTTGGCAAACAGCGATCAAACTGTTCTCAACGTCGTCGGCGACAACGACGACAAAATTGGCATCTAAATTCACCAAAAAATTACAGAATGTGGAGGGACTACATGTGATACATTTAGTTAAGTAACTAATCCAAAGAAGGCCAATGATGGTGTAAAAATAGAGATTCGACCCAAAGCGCGCCACCTCCGTTATTCCGTGCCTGATAAGAATTCGAGCCCAGGGCAGCGAACCGCGAAGGGGGGTCCATGTCTGGGCCAACATGCACGCCAGACTGAGCACTGCAGGCGCAACTGCGACGTGAGCGCATGCACTGCGGCGTGCACCCTCCATCACAGCAGGTGCCCGGCCGACAACGGGGTCGGCGCCTGGGACATGCTCAGCTGTGCGCACACCGCAGCCACAGGCGCGGGCTCGGGATCGGGCAGGGGCACAGCGGGCGCTGCAGCAGCCATGCGACCGGGGCATTCAGGCAGGGCGGTGATGCGGCCCAGGCCTGTGTGAGCACGGGAAGTGCACCCACGCAGGCGCATCGCGCCCCGTACGCGGCTCAGCGCCGGGTAATCGGTTGTGGGCTGTAGTGGTGCTCCACCTGCGGCGGCGCGAGCTCGCGCATTCGGGCGATGCGCAGCAGCGTGGGTCTAGACAGCGCGGTGTAGAAATTGTGAAGAGGACAATAGCACTTCATGGAAGCACCGGCTGCGCTCCGTCGCACAACTGGGTTGCCACGATGGCGCCTCAGGGAGCAGCGGTGCACGGGCGGGGGAAACACCGACAGCCGCGTTGGGAGCAGCGGGACAGCACTGAGAGCGATGGTAAACAATGGAGACTTTTAAAAGAGTTAACGTTATGCGCGCACGCCACCCAGAGCCGGCGCGGCAGTTGGCACCGGCCGAATTCCAGCTCGAGGGATGCGGGCCGAATGGGCTTCATTTGACGGCGCAAAACAGAGCTTGAAGAGCCGCTAGGTATGTTAAACACATAGCACACATAAAAATGCATAGTGGACGCACCAAGAACTGAATTTGAGCGGCCTCGATTTCTCTTTTCATCCTGCATTCAATGAGTGCGGATTTCGGCACAATTCACAGCATGGGCGACACGGGGTAGGTTGGAGTAGATGAAAACACGTTGTCCAGGTCTAGAACAGCCCGCTTGCACATTTTTTGGGCGGTTTCGCGGCGAGAATGGAGAGCTGAGATTGGGAGATGTGGTGATCAAGAAAAGTGGTGCAGCAGAGGATCAAGCCGATAAATTTCACTGAACAACGAGTATGAGCACCAAGTTAGAGCCTAGACTGTGTTTCTCCACCTCCATAGTCAAAAGGTCTTGGGGATAGAGCACGTTGGACGGCGGTGTCGTTTGGTGGAAGCAGAAAAGTCACGTCGTAACGGTTCGTCACTTTATTGATGGTGTATTCCCACGGGTGTTCGTTAGACAAAGTTCGGGGCTGTTTACTGCTTTGAGAGGCCGTAAAAATACGAAAAAATCACATATAATCTTGAATTGATGAATAAACATATAGGTGAGCACAATGGGTAGAAATCACGACTTGGGTAAGATTTATAGAAATTGCCCGAAAGCCACTTACACAGAAAACCACTCGACAAAACCTAAAAACCTATCATATGTGGTGTTCTACCATCATAAAAGGGACCTGGGAAGCCTGCCAACTCTGAAAATAAAGTCAAATTAAAAAATCTCGGCGATAACAAGAATTTATAACACCAATTTTCATCATGCAGGAATAAACTCGGCCGCTAACCCAGAAAACCACCTCCACGACAACCAAGAATTCGTATTATTCCTGCCCCAACATCATATCTGAGGTCCAGGAGGTTGGCCAACTTCGAAAATATGCTCAATTGTAAAAATCTATGCGAAGGTAAGAAGTTGCACGAACAGTATACTCCTTATGGACAAAAGTGATGGACGGTGGTCGTTCTCACTATTCTGGTCACCAAATCACACCAAATAACTTATGGAGGGAGAATATGAGTAAATAGAAGACTTTTGGATATGTTACCTGATTTCCATAAAAGGAAATTCTGAAGATATAAGGCAATTTTTGCCAGATTTTGAAATGCACTTTTTTTAGAAGGTGCATGGAAAAGATTGAGTTGCATAGTCAAAAAGTACTCGTTGAGTAGTGTAGAATAGCACTTTCAATCATATCAATACCTAGTGATTTGAGCTCACAATCGCAGTCGGAAGATGGTCATTTTCAGCAAATTTGGGCCAAAATCAGCAAAAATCGACAAAAATGGCCATTTTCTGATCACAATTGTGAACTCAAATCACTAGGTATTGATATGATTGAAAGTGCTATTCTACACTACTCAACGAGTACTTTTTGACTATGCAACTCAATCTTTTCCATGCACCTTCTAAAAAAAGTGCATTTCAAAATCTGGCAAAAATTGCCTTATATCTTCAGAATTTCCTTTTATGGAAATCAGGTAACATATCCAAAAGTCTTCTATTTACTCATATTCTCCCTCCATAAGTTATTTGGTGTGATTTGGTGACCAGAATAGTGAGAACGACCACCGTCCATCACTTTTGTCTATAAGGAGTATGTTGGTAGGCGCAAACACAGTATAGCACTTGAGTACCATTCGACGCATTCTATGTTCTAAATTTCAAAATCTAAATTTCTGTACAATTATCACTCAAACAGTTCAAGAACCATTAAAATATGCTTCGCGTTGTGTCACCACGCTCTGGCAGCACCACAACAGTTAAAGAGCAGGTTTTTGGTTGCCATCAAAACGCGCTTCAGAGTCATTTGGCCGATTTTGACCTCCGAAGACATTTTTTGAATTGAAAAACCACATAATACATGGCTACTGAGATACAAATACACGAGAAAAATACACAGCCGTCCTAAAAATCAAGTGCTCGAGGCCGAATCACATTTTGAAAGTTAGATATATGCAAAGGCAAATAACGTGATACTGTACACATTTACCGCCGGAACAAGACCATCTATCGAAGGAGGAGGAAGGGGCAGATAGGTAGAGTAAAGTTGAGGACGAAACAGGGACAGAATTGAGCGACAGGAGCGAACAGCCGGATGCAAGGGCAGCTACCGTACATGTGAGTCGTGCTTCTCAGCGCTGAGCGTCCACACTGCGACCAGACCGAGCGCGGAGTGTGGTGAGGTTCGGACACAGAGCCAACGGGACGGCAGAGGTGTCGGGAGGCGACGGCGTAAGCGCCAGGCGGAACACCCATGGTGAAAGGGACGGAGAGACAACGCAGCGCAGAGCGCAGGCAGAGCGTTCAAGCTCATAGTGACGGTGGGATGGCGAAAGACCACCAAGATAACAGGAGCGCGAAAGCAAGCAGAAGGGATGCGCCGGCAGTAGCGTGCGTGATATTGGGCACGGTGGGCTCGGAGCTGTGGCTGCGGCTCACAGCAGCGGTGAGGAGGGATGACGTTGTGGTTTCGTGGTCGGGGAGGATGCATACAGCAGCCAGGCCGCCAAATGCACGGCTGCCGATGCTGGCGGAGCTGGTCGCGCGAGGGCTACCACTGCGTATCGGACGGTACCAGAAATGCGCGCACATGGTCCAGTGGGGAAGGCAGGTCAGGCCTCACAAATTCTGGGCAAAATGGGAGCCGGGAGCGGGCGCGGTGGCGCGAGGGAAGTGGCGAAGTGGCGCCGACGACAGCGAGCGCAGGATTTGTCTAAAGCAGATGAGGCGAAGGGAGAGGGGGGTGGAACAAATAGATCATACATGACTAAAATTACAGAGCAATAGCCCCGGCGGTTCCGCTTTTATGCTGGGTGCTAGCACTGGGTAGTGTGCGCAAGCAAAGAGGACGCCAGGTTATTGATGAGTATTCCCGCCATGGAACAGGTATGTAGACGTAGAGGGGAGTCAGGATCTTAAACCAGCGAGAGAACGAGGGTAGGAGGAGCGCCAGAGGTGGGGGGGCGCCAAGGGAAGCGAGCGTGGAGGGAGGAAGAGCGTGATGGGAATATAACAAGCGTCAACAAATCACCCAATTTGGGTAGGCGGAGCGCCGTTGTGAACGGACCATCAGCGGCGCCAGGTGCGCGTGCGAGGAGCGGCAATGTGCAGCGGGTTGCCGCGAGAAAAGGTGAGCTGATACATCACCGCCCAGCCTGACTTAGCGGTGGAGATGTATCGCGTCCCCTACGCTAATCAGCATACGTCTGATAGATCAAATCGCCGCATACGCCTGGAGAGTGGAATACCGAATGCTGGCCACGCGGCAGCAGTGAGGAGGAACGTGAGGCCCCAGACGATGGCGATACGAGCGGCGCCACGTGTTGAAGGCGAGGAGAAAGATAGGAAGGTCGTGGAATGATGTAAAATACTTGATTTCAATGGTATCCGACTAGCCTGATCCACAGCCCAGTACTTTCGTCATTCCCTCTGCCATAATGTCCTCTTCAAAAGCTATCGGAATCGATTTGGGCACAACCTACTCGTGCGTAAACTCACTTCGTCCTAAATTAATCGACTTGGTTCTAACTCTCTTCCGCAGTTGCGTCGGTGTCTGGCAAAACGATCGTGTTGAGATCATCGCCAACGACCACGGTAACCGTGCCACCCCATCTTACGTCTCGTTCTCCGACAACGAGCGTCTCATTGGGGATGCTGCAAAAAATCAAGTCGCAATGAACCCGACCAACACGCACGTTTTTTATCTTTTTTTTTGTCATCGATATTCTAACTTTTACTCTAGCGTGTTCGATGCCAAGCGACTTATCGGCCGTAAGTTCGACGACGACGAAGTGCAGGCGGACATGAAGCACT
Source organism: Mycena leptocephala (assembly GCA_029378395.1). Lineage (NCBI taxonomy): Eukaryota > Fungi > Basidiomycota > Agaricomycetes > Agaricales > Mycenaceae > Mycena > Mycena leptocephala. The sequence goes on along the minus strand of JARJLF010001269.1, from coordinate 34,680 downwards.
TCCCCTTCACCGTCTTCAGCAAAGGCGGAAACCCGTACATCCGTGTGGAGTACCGCGGCGAGCAAAAAGAATTCGTAGGTCTTTTTTCTATTCCATTCTCGTATCGCGTACTGATTGGTACTCTCTAGTCACCGGAGGAGATTTCCTCCATGGTCCTCCTCAAGATGAAGGAGACCGCCGAGTCGTACCTCGGTACCACCATCAGCAAAGCCGTCATCACCGTCCCCGCCTACTTCAACGACTCGCAGCGTCAGGCCACCAAGGACGCCGGCACCATCTCCGGCATGAACGTCCTGCGAATCATCAACGAGCCCACCGCCGCCGCCATCGCCTACGGTCTCGACAAGAAGGTCACCGGCGAGCGTAACGTCCTCATCTTCGATCTCGGAGGAGGAACCTTCGATGTGTCCCTCCTGACCATCGAGGAGGGTATCTTCGAGGTCAAGGCCTCCGCCGGTGACACCCACTTGGGCGGTGAGGACTTTGACAACCGGCTTGTCAACCACTTCGCGCAGGAGTTCACGCGCAAGTACAAAAAGAGTGTGCTTTTATTTGATTCATTCGAGTGCTTTCATTGATTTTATTCTAGGTCTCTCTTCCAACCTCCGCGCTCTCCGTCGTCTCCGTACTGCTTGCGAGCGTGCCAAGCGTACCCTCTCCTCCGCCACCCAGACCTCCATTGAAATCGATTCCCTCTTCCCGGGGATTGATTTCTATGCTTCCCTTACCCGTGCCCGTTTCGAGGAGCTCTGCCGCGACCTCTTCCTCAGTACCCTCGAGCCCGTCGAGAAAGTCCTTCGGGACTCCAAAATCGACAAATCTAACGTCGATGAAATCGTCCTTGTTGGTGGCTCCAGTCGGATTCCCTTTATCGTCAAGCTCATGTCGGATTTCTTCAACGGCAAGAAGCCCAACCGTAGCATCAACCCCGACGAGGCCGTCGCCTTCGGGGCCGCCGTCCAAGCTGCCATCCTCGTCCGCGATACTTCGGAGAAGATCCAGGATGTCGTACTGCTCGATGTCACCCCCCTCTCCCTCGGTATCGAGACCTCTGGCGGTGTGATGACTACGCTCATCAAACGCAACACCATCACCCCGACCAATAAGTCAGAGACCTTCTCCGCCGAGACCTTCTCCACCGAGACCTGCTCCACCAAGCACTTCTCCAGCAAGACCTTCTCCAGCGAGAACTTCTCCACCAAGACTTTCTCCACTTACTCCGACAACCGGCCCGGTGTGCTCATCCAGGTGTACGAGGGTGAGTGTGCGCGCACCACGGACAACATCCTCCTAGGAAAATTCAAGCTCTTCGGTATCCCCCCTGCACCCCGCGGTGTCCCTCAGATTGAGATCACCTTCGACATCGACGCCGACGGTATCCTCAACATCTTCGCATCCGACAAGACGACCAGCGAGTTCAACCTCATCAACATTACGTATGAAAAGAGTCGTCTGTCGAAACAGGATATTGACCGCATGGTTCAGGATGCTGAGAAGTACAAGGGTATATTCATTAGACTCTCCTTTTATTTTTCTCGTTGCTAACTTTCCTTTCTGGTTAAGCCGAGGACGAGGCTGCCGTTGCCCGCATAGCAGCCAAGAACGGCCTTGAGTCGTACACCTACGATCTGCTGAACTCCATCACCGAGCTGGAGAACGCCGTCAATGAGACTATCAAGTGGCTCCAAGTGTCGCCAGAGGGCTCGAAGGAGAAGTACGAGGAAAAGCTGAAGGAGCTCGAGACCGTCGTCAACCGGTGCCTGCAAAAGTAACTTACTTTTGCCGACGTGTATATATAAACAAGTTGTTGTTACTGGGTTTGGGTTGGCGCAAATTGAGGGGCGGCGATAGGGCTACCGCCCGTGACCGTGGCCACGGTTCAGCAGATCTTGACGAGGTTCCGCGACAATAGGAGCCAACACTGGGTGATAGAGAACGAGGATTTGTCGCCATGATTCGCCTCGAAGGCGCAATCGAGACATGACGGCATCAGATGTGTGGGAGTCCCGCTGGGAAAAGTTAACAGAGATTTATGGAGAAGAAATACGCAACTATTGAATGTGGAACGACAAGGTATTGCAGTAAGCGCAGGCTCGGAAAAAAACTCTGCCAAATCGCGAAATCTCACTGCTCGTGGCCCCGCGTCAAACGCGTGCTGCGTTGAAAATGATGACCACCGATGCCCGCCCTCAGACTTGCTTGTGAGGCAACGAGTCTAAAAAAGTCTACTGTGAAACCTCCCGCCACGGCTCCCTTTTTCCGCCCTTTTTTGTGCCCTTTCTGACTCATTTTCTCCAATTCGTGCAGTCTGGGTGCTCCTATTATTCCTCAAAGATTGCATACTACCTCAGATGTTCAAAAAGGACTGGGATGAATTTTATAGCTTCACTCAGTTACATTATTTGCCAAACATTGAAAAAGGGCACAAAAGGGTGCAAAAGAGGACTTCTGTGCTCCTCCCTATTCCGTAGTATTCGTTGTGGACAGCACGGGTGCTTGCCATCAAGTCAACGCCACAGAAGCCGCTGTAAAATATGATTTGGTCAGCCCGGGCATCGAACTGAAGCCGATGTCTGCAACGGAACTGGCTCGAGTCAGAGACTAGTCTGGCGCATGCATGCGTGAGGTACAACGGTCCAAGGGAGAAACAGATGCGAATGTAGTGACTACATCTGACAGGTGTGGTTACGGCTTGGAGGCTTTTGAGCCACACGAAAGAACACCACCAGATTTTTGTACTAGGAATTAGATACGTGCTTTCGAATGGTTCGCAAAGGGGATGCGGCATAATGACGGTCAAAGTCGAAGCGAGGCCCATAAATCAAGGCTCAAATGGGCGAGGAAACAGGTCCCGAACCTTAGCGGTGACAAGAACACCTTGGACTAAAGGCTAGTCTCGCGCGGGCAGACTCCATCATTTCTATGATAGTCGATAAAACTTTATATGGAACTACAGACTAGACAACGCGCGAACTAGCATGCGGCGTGAGAAATTGGATCCGAACACTGGCGAGGGTTAATGACCCAGTGGTATAAAATTTGGAACACAGAGCTCCTGCTATAGGGGTGGAGAAGTGAGAATTAAGTGAGAAGCAAGGCAAGTAAGGAATGAGATGATGAACGTTGAAGGCAGGAGTAAATGGATCATCCGGTCCGGCTCTGCGTGGCTGCATCGCCACAGCTGCTTGTCTGCGGCAGTCTCCTACCTCCATCTCAAGACTCTCTATTTCGTCTGGATGCTTGTTGTATGTCTTCCGCAAAAAACTAGTAATGCTTGATACATTGAGTACATATTGTACCGCAACATTTCGCCGATGGTCACTGAAAATTTGCTGAAAATCGTTTCACACCTTTGATCATAAGAGAAACGTTTAAACTCGCAGAATTGTTGAATGACCTTGCTTCCTTCTTTGTTGTTTTCTACCTCGCCATTCCTATTGCTCTTGGCCCTCGTGCTCAGCTATAGCTATGTTATCGGGCCTGTATCGCACCCAAATCACCTCCTATTGTTTCGCTCTGAAAAGACTCAAATTTTACGACAGAAGTCGGAGGGTGATCCCCAACGCTATCGCATTACACTGTCTCACCACCAAAGTTATCCGACATGGCCACCACTCTCCCGGCCTGTAATCGTGTCAAGACTCTAAACTTGTAATCTGAACTCTGCGCAGTATAGGCGTGCCCGGATGTCTCCGAAGTCTTATAGAGATGTGTTCTCCGACGTCTCGCGAACGGCTTCAGGCTGGACGCCCGTTGTCCTGCAATGCACGCATCTCGAACTCCTCGTCTGCACCGGCTATTTGATTTCGAATGGCAAAGGCCGCGCAATATGCGTGCTTCTTTTTGCATCGCACACCGCCCTTAAGCACGTTTCATTTCGACTCTATGCCAGCCCACACCAACCCTCGACCCGAACACGCGACTCCACAGTGCATCATCCCACCGGATCTCGGCTGGTCGGAGAGCGCTCGTCCAATTTTAGGTGGCGATCGTCTGGTTTACCTGACACAGAGAACGGAGACGTACCTGGCGTGCTAAAGCCTTGTTAGAACAGTCATGGGGCTTTCGCGGATGCTTTCGACGAGCGCGAGCTCTCTATGCTCCTTCTTATCAGCCTCATTGCCTAACCATTCATATTCGTGCATATGGCGCGTTACGTCCGCTCTCGGATCCACCCGCGGCCAAAAATATCGAAAATCCGAAGGTGATTTCTGCCTTTTCGGGAAAAATCAGCTCTCATTCGGAACTTACATATCTGTCTGCCATTGCTGCAGAGACTCCTCCTTCCATCAATTTGCCTTCAGATAAACTCAACCTCATGGATAGCGGTCGCCTTGGAACATGAATCAAAGCCTTGTTCCGCGCCACGTTCATATCAGACCATGGCTCCTGCCTCTTTCGCCGACTTCTCTTCATCGTGTGTCACCCATTGAATGTCAACGGACTGACACTTTTCTCCAACTTCGCGAGAGTCATTACCTTATTCCAAACATAGGTGGATCGACTGACGCACTTGTCTGCGGGCTACTATGTACACAAGCTGAAGACAGCTTTCCTCTCCAGCTTTTGGATGGCCATCAGCCGCCTTATAACATTTTATGTTCCCGGAGCTGGTTGCCATTTTCCCGCTCTGATCGTCGACCGGCTTCCTTTCACCGGCTTCTCTTCATGGTGTGTAGACGCCATTGATGTGTGTCAACGGACTGGCACTTTTCTCCAATTCCGCCAAAGTCAATACCTTATTTCAAAAATAGGTTGACTAGTATGCGGCGGCGCACGTGTTGTCTGCGGGCCCACATGAGGTGAAGACGGCTTTTCTCTCCAGCTTTGGGGCGGACATTGCCATTTTTAACAATAAGGTGCGGCGTCTATGTACACGCGGATGTCTGTGGCATTCTGATTCCTTCCCTCTGTCTGGTACGCCTCGCGAATCTGAGCACAGCCTGAATTTCTCTCTTGTCGTCACGGTTGTTTAGGAATTTTCAAAGGGTCAGAGTCTTCCTCTGAAACGACTTGCCGACCGCCACACACTGATCATCGGCGGTACGTTTGACGGGACGCCAAACACCACGCCGGCTTCGCGTGAATCGCGGTGCAGCGATCTTAGCGATAGCTGCTTTGTTTTGCGGTCCCGAAGGCGGTCACTTCATGCAAATCCTGTAGAGTGGGACTGCTTCGTCCATAACGGACAGAAACACTGCTTTGGAACAGGCTATGTTCGCTAACAACCAGTGAGGCTTATCGGATGTGATCCTCGATATTGGCTACGGTAGCGGGTCGGGTGAAACTTGGGCGTCTCCATTCTCACATCAGCATCCGAATCTCATGAGAATTTTTGCAGGGCTAAGGGCACGGCGATGTCAGTGGTGCCAACCTGTTTTCGGAATTATTAATGAGTATGAAAGGTGGGTGTTCCAATGCCACGAATGATACCTGCGGACTGGACGTATAAATGGCTGTCCTCAGCAGCCTTATCGTTCAGCTCGCCCTCTCGAAAGCTTTCCCTTCGACTTTAGCAACCTAGACTCACCCCTCCTTTTGATCAGGCAATGTCTGGCACTCGCACCCGTTCCCCGCCCCCCAGCCGTACGCCTCCCACCATCGCTCAACCCAGGCCAAGTCGTCTAAATGGCGTACGCACCCCAGATATCCGGTACGATCTTCGTTGTCATTATCCGGACTTACGCTAACGTCAACGGTGTAGAGCACAGTTCCTGGGGTGCGATTTTCTCTGTCGTTACTGTTTCATTTACTGATATTATCGTTTCAGTGCTGGCGGAGCACAAGGGTACGATTTCCACTCTCATTATTATTTCGGCCATTAACGACGACCTTCAGGGAGACCCGATCGGCATTCAAGGCCAACTCTTTTCAACAGGGCAACCAGCAGCAGGAGAGCTTCGAGTACTTCAGCCACCGCGACGGTGAAGAGGCCAGGAGAACTGTTGAAAGTTTCGAGTAGGTTTCTCCATCTCGCTATGAGCTTCGAAACTGTCGTTAACTCTAACTACCTCGCAGGGAAGTCCGCACCACTACTCGTAGCCTCCGGCTGACTCTGCACGACTGCGATCTTGTGTTGCGGGAGTCGACACTCATCATCACGCCGAGATCCTCTGAATCTGACATCATCGCGCCCACCGAGGTAAACCTCGACGCGTACGTCGGGAATATCGAAGGAAAGCTCGTCTGGGGATTTTCCGGCTTCACGGAGACGAGCGAGAATATCCGCCTTGAAGGAACGTTCCTACTCGCCTCATGCGTCCGTGAGAGTAGCACCAAGTTGAAAAAGCCAAGTTGAACTTGGCAAACCACTTCGTCTACATGGCCGGTCGTCGTCGGTTTGTGGCTGTCAACCCTGATCCCGATCTTATGAAAGCGTCGGTCGACCAGATGAACTTCTCCGTCATCACGCGGCCCGACATAGGTGCGCGCCCTTGGAACGCATACTCATAGTTCTCATCATTGGCTAGCCGGCTTTCTCAATAGCCCGGCCTTCCAGAACGCGGTCAGCGGCGTTGCGAGGAACGCGCTGGGCGACGTCATGACCCGGATCAGGGAGGAGATGATGAGTGTGATCGCGGTGGCAGTCGCGAAGGCGGTCGAGACGGCGGTCGAGGCGGCGGTGACAACGGTCAGCAATGAGTCGGAGCAGTACGTCGAGAGCGAGATGGCTGCCCTCTCCATGAAGGCTACCGGGACCGCCGCTTACAGCGGTCTGGCTCAGCTGACGGTCATGCAAGCGAGGCAGAAGCGTGCATACAACCGCTTCGCTCCACACATTGGAGCTGCCCCCATTACCGAAGACGCAGAGGATTCCGACAGCGACTCCGGTTAATCCTGGGTTACTTTTCGTACATGCGGCCGGGCCGCCATCTTCTTCCGTAGTTACATGTCTATTGTCTTGATGAGATCGTTTCAAATTCTCCCATCGTACTGTCATCGTATTTCACATATCGATTTAGTTGCAAGTCTCAATGAGAAAAAGGTAGGATAAACGCCTGAGGGCCGACATATTTTCGCTCCAGAAACCCGGAGAGGAAACCGATAGTTTGGTTGTGTTTGGACTGGCGCATTCAAGATGAAGAAATTGAACAAAGGAATACAGTCGAGTTCCTCATATGGAATACCGCTGGGAAGGGCCCAAAGGGTATTCCATATGGCGGATATTCCATAGAGCAGAAATTGAATAAAAAATTGTTTTTTCCAATAAAACATTCTGGATGAGTATCCACTTGAGAAATAACCTTATTTCAGTTTGAACTTTCGCACCCCACTTCCTGCATCATAACTGCTCGAATTGTGCAGATGACCTCCCAATGGCTGAGTTTGCGCGATTTCTGCGGAAGAAGATGGTATCTCAGACCAGCCAGCCAGATGATAATCAGAATTACAATCCTGGATTCCCGAAGTGGAGCTCCGCTTTATGTTTCACTTCGCTTCGCTTCATGCGTAGAGAGGATGATAAAAGAAAGACAGAACACGGAGAGTTGAAACCAAGTTGAAACGAGTTACTGCTGTTTGCGGAACATAGGGCGCGGATCAAAATTTCATCGAAAACTGTTGTTTTCACCAATGCTTCTATATCTTGCTTGCCTCTACTGCAAATGCCCTGAAAATATTCCCAATCGATTTCTACAGATGTTTACAGTGCTTAGGCTGCCTAGAATTTTCATCCTCTTCCCTGATCGCTGAGTAAGCAGAATCATGTGATCTTACACTAATGCCCCTGCTTCAGAGGAAGGATGGAGTGTAGACCCCTGGATTTTTGTCTGTAAATCCTTCCAAATGTTTTACACTGCCCTGGGTGGTTTTTGTTGCAATTGATCCTGCAGAAACGTACAAATAGATATATGCATAATTTGTTGCTCTTAGTATGTCATCTGTACCGCAGCAGCAAGGTATTGTGCCTATTGAACTAGCCAATGCAATGCACAGAATATTGAAGAATCCAGAAACAAAAATTTGGGGCATAGTGAGTTGTTTTCCCTTCCGAACAGGGGCAACAGTGGAAGACCACCTGAATTTGCTTACAAAGCCATCAACAACAGAAATAAATATTCTAGGAAGCCTAAGCACTGTAAACATCTGTAGAAGTCGATTTGTAATGTTTTCAGGGCATTTGGAGTAGAGGCAAGCGAGATATAGGGGCATTGGTGAGAACGACAGTTTTTGATGAAAATTTGATCTGCGCCCTATGTTCTGCGACCTTCTAGTCCTCTGTGTCTTCCAAGACACTCCTCGGTACTTCCCCTTGGCCTTAAGAGAACCGTGTAATGAGCACAATCACCTGTCTTTATAGCTTTCTTCGTGAGAGGTCTATTGCCTCGTCTGCGAGGCAGATTGATTTTCACAGCGAATGGGCAGTAGCATACAATTAGGACGCGTTGTATGTCAGTACAGTACCTGCTTGTTCCTGATTGGGACCTCCGCAGTAATACATCCTTCCTTCCGTCCTTCCTTCCTGCAAACAGCAATAATTCATGTTACATTGGAGTGCCTCCTCTATGTGTATCTATGTCTACCTCATTTATTATCATTAACCTCATTAAAACCTCATTACTTAATTTCTGGAGGTCAACTAGGAAATCTCGGCACAGCTTCGGCCTCAATTGATCACATCAATATGGTCATCAATCGCCGTTCCACATGTTATGCACAGATTTAGCCCTGGTCCTGTGGGAAGGGGCATACTACATGTACATAGTATGTACATGTAATATAGGGATATTCTGAGATCTGGTCAAAAAAAGTTTTCCCAACTCGGTTTTTCTTTTTTTTTTTTTTTTTGGACCGTTTGAAATAATACAACTCAGTCTGCAAAGCATTCTAAGCATATCCGCTGGTTGAATTGGGTGATATCCAATATAGCCGGGGAAAATGTCCAGGAGGAAATGCCGTTATGCACAGGTTTCAAGCCTTCTTGTGGGGCTCTGGCCATAAATCAACCCACTCCGTTTCTTCGAGTGGCGGGCCATACTGTAGGGGTGTGTATGGTAGGGATGGCCGGGGTCGTGTTATGCCTGCCAATTTTAAGAAATTAGCAACAGAGGTCTAGTTACGCATTACAGATGCCAAATTAGGCAACAGGATGGTCTCGGCAAAGCGCAACGTTTTGCGTGGCGGTAGATAAAGTTGTAGAGGGTGATGTTGGGATGCTTCAGGGTGGTGGTGACAAAGAGAATGTGTGGGCATATAGCGACAACGGCATGCGGTGGGGCGAAGGAAATTTGATCCCAGAAATATCTACGAATTCGTAGATAGGAAACTCAATTTTCTTTGTCATTTTTCTGCCGGCTTTCAAGCCTTAAAAATGATTATTTTATTCCTCATTAAAGTTAGCGACAGACCCCCCGTTACACGTTACTCCCAGGAATTTAGGCGACATTTTGGAGCTCCGTTACGCGTTACTGTCGTTACCATGCACGCCCCTACAGTATACCCACTAAAACCCCCTTGGATTTAATCCAGTCATCCGGCAGGGAATCTTCATCAAGGAGCGTGCCACTCACTGCGTTCAAGGCCCCCTAGCCTCAGTCTGGAAAGGGGTGTATAGGTCTGTAAAGGAATGCCCAGGAGGCTAAACAGACTCTGTGTAGGTCTACTAGACTGACCTGATCACAATTGTGGCAAAGTGTTCGTAGTGCCTGGCCAGTTGTGTATAGGTCACCTAAGCTGACCCTGTGTAGGCCAGTGCAGGTACCTAAACTCATCTCTACCCAACTACACTGGGGTCAGTCCCGTGTTTATTCAACGAAAAATTAAAAATTCAAACACTTCTGACTGTATTCCGAGAAGGTGAGTCTAGGAAGCTAGGCAGACCTAGTCTGACATATACATACCTTGGCAGACCTACGCACATCTACACACAGCTACACAGAACTAGACAGAGTTACACAGAGATTGTGTAGGCCCCTAGACAGATGTGCTCTGCCCAGCTAAGCATAGGGACCTTGCCAGATGGTAAGTCTAGGGGGGCCTTGAACGCAGTGACTCCAGGTGTTTAGAACCAGCTGTTTCTTGATCGCGAGGGATCCAAACCGAACTCGGTTTGAAAGTAATTTATCACGCTTGAGGGCGGAGTTAATCATTGAGATCCTCGGTCAATGCACAGCGTGCCATGTGCCGGAATCCCTTGAACACATGATGCCGGAATGCAACCCACCTGGCCAACAACAAATTTGGCACCTGGCGGAGAAGCTATGGAGACTGAGGCACACATACTGGCCCCGACTGAACTGGGGGCTCCTAATGGGCTGTGCTTTTGCTAAATTTAAATCTACCAAAGGCAAAACGGTGCCTTCTCAGAACTGCTTCTTTATAATTATTGTCTCAACATCGATGTACCTGATATGGAAATTGAGGAATGAGAGAGTTCTTCGGACATTCACACCTGCAACCCAACGAGATACATAACCGTTGAGTTTTTGTTTTGTTTTGATTTTTGCAACGTCTGGAGCACGATAGTAACTTGATCCCAGGTGAAGACTGAGCTGGGCATTAAAAATTCTCCGCGATCTCGGGCATCCAACTTCGCCTGCACCACGTTTTACCTCTGGCAAAATTGAGCATGAGTCAAATGCCTGACTTTGCCCATGTTTATTCAAACGGGCTGTGATCATCAGTGGCGGTGCTCACCCCTTTCTTCTGACCCTGACCATGAACCTCACACCGGTGATTGCCAATTTTCGGCACACCGGACGTTCTATTCGAATGCTGAGGGATCAGATTCAATTCGGCCAGACGGAAGCTGGATCTGATTCCGTGAGTTTCGGTTGCACAATCGGCTGAGGCCGAGTGCTATTCTGATAGTCCAACTTTAAAATAGAACATCCGGTGTCCCGAAACTTGGCAAACATGTCCATGTGTGCTAAAACAAAGAAATGACAAAGTGGGAACAAAGACCTAGTACCCATCAATAAGCTTCCCAAATTTCGGGAGGTCGGACGTTCTATCTGAAACTTGGAATATCGGAATGAATTTCAGGGATGAGGTGATGCTGAAACTGAAAATCTGGGAAACAGCTTTGGTGCTGGGCAGTAAATTTGGGAGTTGGAAAGTCCGCCATCAGCACTGCCATCAAGTCCGCCGGCGCTTCGGCACCTGCGGGCGGAGTTTCAAATACATTATCCCTCCTTTTCACTCGTTTGCTTTCTTTCCCTTTCAGCTGTTGTTCATCGTAATTGATCCTGCACTAGTTCAGTGTTTATAGAACGATTATATAACTGCCCTGATAGTTTTTGTACCACTTCTTTGAGATCTGACCACAGTAATAAATGCATTTTAAATTGCCTCGGAGTTTTTGGCCTCTCCTACCTCGTGCAGCTGAGATTTATCCCAAATCCAGAGTTTAGTGGGGCATACATATTCTTTGGTTGACAACACGCTATACCAAACTGGCAACATATCTCCCATGGAAGTAAACCGTGCAGCGTGCTGCAAATTTCCGGGTTGATGTGTCAATAATTCATCTAATGCTTTGAAGAAATTTAGGATGGTTTATTAGATTGAATATATTGATCTGTGAGTGCTTTTACCCTTCAAACCTGCCTCAGGGCCTCGTAGAACGAAATACACTCTTGTTGCACTCGAAGGCATATTTGATCCGTCTTTCGGCTTTGCCTCTCTCCATTCCCATCAGTCTGCCGGATACATCCGGTGGACCTGATGGCAGACTTTTGATGGCAGACTTTCCATTTCCCAAATGGACTCGTGCTGGGTAAGCTGAATTTTGTTCCGATATGCCGGGATCAGAATACAACGTCCGGCATGCCAAAATTAGCACTCGCCCGTGTGCCTCCCCTCTATATCAGATGTCGAGCTCGACAACGAAGGTTTGCGCGTCTATTGGCACATATTGAGGGCGGAGGAAGCTGCCGTGGATAAGGCTCCCAAAATCACGGTTTGCGAAATACAAAGACAATGCCATCGGCGCTCGCCTCCTCGGCTTCCTCTTGCAGGATTTTCGGCAGCATCAGCAGCATTCCTTTGGTCTCATCCCTTATAAAAACCTTGTAAACGCGATCTCGTCTTGTTTGCACATTGAAGGGATAGTCATTGGGAGCGAAGAAGAGGCCCGGGCGCAGCATGAGGCAATTTATACGCTGGGTCTTTTCTATCGGAATCACTTATTGCGCGTTTGTTGGTCATATATTTATTGCCGGAGCAGCATTTGATAAACTCTATAGTTTGGTCCGATGGAGACCCGGTGCCCACAGTCTCCCAGCACCCTTCGCGCACGTCCATGGAGCGGATCATCGAGGAGATGGAGACCCCGAGCACAAAGTCGGACATCCGGAAGCATGTAAGTATGCTCTTCTGCTCACGACAAGTGGGATATTTATTTTCTTTCCAGGCGCTGTTGCGTGACGGCTACCGCTGCACGCTCACAGGAATATACGATTTCGATTCATGTAAAAATCACCCGGAGCTCGAAGCCCGTCGTGTCGCCGCAAACACGACCAAGTCAAACATTCAATGCGCGCACATATTTTCAGAGTCGGCGCAAGACGGCGAAAAGGTGACTTTCTTCCTTTCTTCCATGTCTCCTGTGATGCCAGTTCTGAGGCATTTTCCAGACAGATTACGCAGCTAACGCGACAGCAATCCTCAAGATGTTTGGTCTCAGCGACGCGGGTGAGCATCTCGTTGGCGGTAACGTGAACAAACATTTCAACGTCTTCACAATGGTCGACAATTTGCATCATCTTTATAATCATTTGGAATTTTGGCTCGAAGAAGTGATTGGGGTGGCAAGAAATTTCAATTTTCTGATTATTTCAATTGCAGTTCATGACCTATCCACATCAGCCGAACACATACGACGTATGCGCCGCTGACCCCACCTTCTTCACTGGTGTCACATCGCCTCTTCAACAAACAGAGGTACAACATCAAATATTGTTGAAGCGTCTGTCTAGGAGAGACTACATCGCCTCCCCGCCGGCGCGTGACCTTCAAAGTTGATCCCGACGTCGAGGCAGCTTGCAGGGCGAAGAACAAGCCTATCCCCGCATTACCTTCACCGTCTCTCCTCGCCATACGCGCTGCATGTTCGCGTGTCGGGTCGCCGCCTAGTATGCTCCTCTTTATAAAATTAAGCATGTTTGAAAGCCTTGGCTTCACCTAATCTGCAGAGCTCTTTCAGAACGAATCTGAAGCGATTCGGGATAAGTTGACCAATAGTCGGTGAAGAATAAATAAGTTATTCCGTAATTTAGGGCAGGTCTCGGCCAGCGGTTGATGAGCGGAGGCCTCGATTGCGGAGTTTAAAAAGGCTTCAGATGGGCAGAATGCTTAATGTTATAAAGAGGGTGATTTATCACTTCCCTTTTGCACTCAAGTCATGAGAAGGGCCTGCTGAATTTCTTTGCCTATTCCTGGCCCATGCCCGGGAGTTTCGGTCCGCACTTACTTGGCCTCTATAGCTTCCTTTTGGTTGAACTGATTACCCAATCTTTCCTGGGCCGACACTCTGGTGCATCGACCCATTCGAGGCAAATGAACTGCCGTTATCTTGAGCATGTGGCCTGAACTTTCCCATGCCGACTTTTATTAGATCGGTGCTCAGTTCCTCGTAGGCGAGTCTGCGGTGTAAACAACTGGACAAAATATCGATTGGATGGCACATCCCCAACTCGTCTCCTGTGCATTCTATGAGTAGGGCTTCATATTCTCCTGCGACGCCTAAACGGCTAACTGCTATGAACGTTCATCATATTACGACAATCCCCTTACATCCAGGATATTTAAAGGGAAGCGGATCTCACTCCACAAAGATAACCACTATGCATCTCACCACAGCCGTCGCAGTCCTCATTCTGACACTAGCCTTGTGTTCAGCCTTCCTACGACAAAGGGCTTCGAGCATCCGAAATATTGTAGGGCCGCCATCCACGTCGTGGCTGTTTGGTGGGTTAGTTTTATTAACATGGGCGGCGTCCGTGGTGACAATAGCACCCCAGGACACATGCTACAGTTCTTGCTCCCCCAACGCTACGGGGACTATGAATTTAGTTGGCAGAAGCGTTACGGCCTTGTCTACCGGTTCAAGGGGTGTTTCGGTGTGAGTTAATTTGCGGCAGATGCATTGCTCGTACTCACTGCGTTCCGGCCCCTGTAGGCACACCCTTGCCTACGTTCGTCTACGTTCGGCTACATGGGTCAAAGTGCGTCGATCGCCGTAGGCAAGGGGACATCGGCACAGCCTTGCCTACGTTCGCCTACGTTCGGCTACATCAGCATACATCACGTAGACATACTTTGCCTAAGTTTGTCCACAGCCGTAGACACACCTTGGCCTACCTTGGTCTCCCCAAACTTTGAATGCTGGCCTTTAAAATCATTTATTTTCCCTTCCCTCCTTTGCTAGTACCTCCTCAAGCTTTGCGTAAACATTTTCACGCCCACCAATCAGGCATGGAAGGCATCAGAATTTAAGTTTTCGGCAGTGTTCCCATCAGCCCTTAGCCACTCAATTATTCTTAGGCACTCGAAGCACTTGAAACAACTCCAAATTCGATATCTCACATTGGTCTACATCTGGCTATGGTTGGTCTACATTGGTCTACCACGGTAGACCAACGTAGGCAGACGTAGACCAATGTAGACACACGTACACCAACGGTGTCTACATGCTGTAGGCATACGTAGGCAAATAGCTTTGTCTACCTGCTGTCTACGCCGGTAGACACAGCATGTGCCTACATGGGGTCGGAACGCAGTGACTTGTCCTCATTGATGTGTTCACAGGAAGACCGCCTAATGGTGTCTGATCCCCTTGCACTGCAGTACATCTTGAACAGTTCAACGTTCATTCGGCCGCCGTTATTTGACGCTCTCTTGAATTTAGCAGTCGGCGAAAGGAATGTCATGACCGCCCAAGGTGCGGTTCCGTTGTTTTTCTTCTCACTTGTTGAGGCCGATTGTAATGGTCTTAGGAGACGAACATCGCCGCCTCCGCGGCGCCCTGAACGTCGGGTTCACTGCCTCCGCTGTCCGGAATTACCAGCCACTTTTCAAGGCGGCAGCTGAAATGGTGCGGATAAGTAACAATCTAAGTTTGCTTATCCAAAGTTGTCTGTGTCCACAGATTTCGGAACATCTCGAAAAATCTGCGGCCACGTCGACAGACGTTTGTCCACTCTTAAGTACTGCCACCCTGAGCGCAGTCAGTCAAGGTGGGCGACGGAGTACCAGGCGATTCAGCCATTCAATAACATTTTCAGGTGTTCTCGGATGTTCTATCGAGGATTTTGGGGAGGATTTTGTGAAAAATAGTTTCCAAGTAATGTAAGTCTTCGACACAGCCACTAATACAACCACTACATGTTTTTGGCAGTGAGCTCGCAGCCAGTCAGTCTAAGGCCCAAATTCTAGCCGACGCGATCACAGGATATCTGCCTTTGTGGGCTTGGCATGCGATGACCTATCTCCCCACCACGGCCTTCAAGATTGTCCGAAAGCAAAATTATCTTGCGAACCAATTTGGGTGATTGTCCGAGAGAAGACGGATGCGGGGAGACAGGGACTGGAGATGAACAATGACCTTTTCAGCCTTCTTTGTTAGTACCCTCTGGGCCTGCGGATCTGTATGGAATTTGACTGACCACTGAATTTCGCAGTGAATACGGACAACTCGGACCGAACGCGAAAGCCGTTGAGCGAAGATGATCTCGTTGGCCAAACTGGGTTCCTTCTTCTTGCTGGCGCAGAGACGACGGTAAATATATTTTCATTATAATTCAGGCATTTGCATACATGCTCCAACAAGCCTCCATATTCACAGGCCAACACTATCGCGTTTGGACTGCTGGAACTCGCGAGACACCCAGATTTTCAGAGCAAACTTCGGGCTGAGATCCACTCCGCTATTGGAGCCGGTACTGGACGTGTAGCTTACGAGACTATGCTCCTGCTCAATGCGTTTATTAAAGTGGGCCGCAGCCTTCTGTACACGCCGAGATCTATTAATAATTGATTCCAGGAAATTCTCAGGCTTTACCCTATCATACCGCATCCGGACCGAATCGTTGTGCAAGACACTGTTATCCCTCTGGCGGAACCCATAACAACTTCAAAGGGGGAGTGTGTTAGCCAAATACCGCTCCAACGGGGACAACTTGTCGCGTTGGCCATCGGGTCATACCAAAGGTTGGTTGGTTCCTTCTCTTATTGTTTCTAGATCTGTAATCAGGTTTCACTGCGTGTGTCACAGACTGGACTCGCGTTGGGGTGCAAATGCGCATGAGTTTAATCCTTCCCGCTGGCTAGAGGGTGCAACTTATCAGGGAGAAGCCCTGGGTCCGTACGCGAATCTGTGGGTCGCTCAGTTCTTCACCGTTGCTTTGTTCTCAAGTTTTACCGCTCGAATTTGTAGCTTAACTTTCCTCGGTGGTCCGCGTGCATGCCTCGAGTAAGACCTTGACTTTCTACGAGTTCCGAGCCATAGGGTTGAAGTAGTAATCGTGCAGGTGGCGTTTTGCGTGGGTGTTTTCCATTCCTCGGCAAACTTCTGACTCGCTGGCATCGACAGTGTATTGGAGATGCAAGTCATTTTCTGCGAACTTGTCGCGAAATTCTCATTTGCCGAGCCTGAGAGCGAATGTATTCGGGCGCGATTCATGAGCAACCTTATGCCCGTCGCTTCGACTGGAGGAAGATCCTTCCTCTCTGTATTACCCCAGTGGTATAGGAATTGATATGGACTATGCTTAACTCGCTCATTTGCTTGATATGACATAAGAGGGTAGGTAGCCATGGCTTTGTGGCTCGGCTTTGGCTCGAGGTGGCTTTGGCCTGGCCTGGGATTTAGCAAGGCCAAAGCCAAAGCCTTGCTGAAATCCCTGCCAAAAGCCATGGCTTGAGCCGGGCCAGGCCAAAGCCAACAGTTTGGCCTTGGCCTGGTTCGAGATTTTCCGAGGCCGAAGCCGAGCCAAAAGCCAAAGCCATCAAAACACTACATGCGGCATGACGTAGGCATAACGGAGTTCTCGAATTACTGCCGAGTCGGAGAAGGAAGTACTTCATTATCAGTCGCGATGCCCACACAATGGACAGGTATCCATGGAGAAGAGTCGGGCCACAATCGCCCTGAGATGCTGGTTGGAGAGACGCAAGCAATGATGAGAACTTGATGAGAACGCACAGCCTTTAGATGATGCGATCAACCATCAAAATACGTTGTCCACCTGGCTTGAACGGAAGCTGCAACAAGCTTTTTTTTTTAAAATGTTTAAACTGTATTACACGATACTTGCACCGGACCCTAAATCTGGACGTGTCCGGGGTGATATCACGGGAACGGCCCGGGCAAGAGACTCGGATTGCCTTTTTTTTGTCGGGCTCCAGAATAGGTTCAGAAGGTGCAATGGGCGCTGGTTGGGCGCTTAATCCTTCAGCTATATTGAGCAGACTCATATCAGGCACGCGTCTGGAAGATATCGATTGGCCTCCAGCCGGAGTTTTTCAGAAAAAAATTGTCACGCAATTCAAGTAAAACCAGGCAAAAACAGTTATATTCGCGACATTTAACACGAGTCAACTCTCAGTCGTAGAAGATGGAGGCAATACAAAGTCAAATCTCGACAAATTTAATTTCCGGACGCCACTCAAAGAGTGATGGGAATGCAGTTGATGGCGATGAGACCACCTGAAAAAATAATCCGCAGTTAGTGTTCCGCGTGCAAGACGCAAAGTTAATCCGCTACGCACCCCACTCCTTCTCGGGGGCGTCGCAAGTGACAGTGGTGGATCCGCTAGGGAAGGAGGTGAGATTAGAGATAATATATAGACAGACGGATGGGCCGCTTACCAGTTGTTCCCGATGACGGTGATGGGCGAGCAGCTCAATCCGACATCGACGAGGACACCAGTGAGATCGAGGCCGACGAGGGCGGCGACGGCAGAGGCGGCTGCACTGCTGGCGGGGACAACACTAGCGCAGCATTGCGGCGAAGTCGGCGGGGTGACCGGGGGAGGGGAGAGCCGTTGGGCATGGCGGCAGCAAGGGTCTAGACGAAGGTCAGTTCGGTGAAAACATCTCGAGAATTCGGTGCGTACAATGAGCACCGAAGTGACAAAGACAGAGAGCTTGGAGAACATATTTGTTTGAGAGGGCTTCAACTACGGGGATGTGGTCGAGTGAGGATTGAGACAGAATCGCGTGCTCTTTATAGTGTTTCCATCCACAATTTCCCGCGATTGAAGAGGCCTTTGCGCTTACAATTGGCCCAGGAACGGGCGCGATGTGTGGAGCGGGTGGAGCCATTTGACAAGGCAGACCTCAGTGGTAGAATTCCGAGTCGCCTGCAGAAGGTTCGAGCGGACGCAGGACGCAAGCGACGTTGTGGAGCAATTCAGGCGTTCGACATGATGGATCAATTGGATCCCACGGCGAGGCGATGAAACTGGGAGGACGTGCCTTTATGTTTCCAACGCTGAGAAGACTGTACCAAGGTCTGGTACTGTGTGTGCTGTGCTCGGTGTCGATCACCCAAGCTCGAGATTATTTGGCCATGTCCGCGGATATTTCTCACAACGGCGTACGGAAAATGAAAACTTCAAAGGGATATAATTATGCTCTAGCGGGGAAGAGCGTGGCAGAACAAATCCGAAATCGGAACATCGCCTAAGATCGCGTATTCAGTCATCGACGTCATTGACAGCAATTTTACTTGAAACGCTCTCGGTGATTTATTGAGTCTTGGATCAGATCCATCCTCGGAGAAGGACACATACAGTCCCGAAGGTAGTCCTTGTTCAAGTTCACGCGTCATTGAAATCGTAGGTGGCGGCACTCACATCGACAGGCCGTCAGAGAATCAGATCTATCCTCGGGGAAGAGCACATACAGTCCCGAAGGTAGTCCTTGTTCAAGTTCACGCGTCATTGAAATCGTAGGTGGCGGGACTTACATTGACAGGCCGTCAGAGAATTGAGTTCATACAATGTGTATCGGCTACATGAGGGTGTTCGCGGTCAAGTACGTATACTAGTCCCGAACCTACTTTGTATTGTTCGTTATTCGAGCTGATGCGAATAGACGTCGTGGAGTCCGAGTCTATTCACGGTGATTCGGAAATAACTGCGGGTGCTATAGAAAACCGTGCCGTCGGTGCACTGCATGTTGGGAGTGGAACAAAGACGCACAAAGGAAATTCTGCGGAACGACGAAGAGAGTCGAAAATACCGAGGAGTAATGGCCGGGGCCGAGGAAACAAAGGAAGTAAAACATGAACCATAAGTATGACGAGGAGCGCGCAGGGTAAAATGACCCTGGACAAGATTCCTTGGGTTCCAGTCGAGATACATAATGGATCAATGTCCAATGAAGGAATAGGCTCTACATTAAATTAATTTTTAGATACTGTACTCCGAAAGCAGTTTATGATCCAGGGAAATGATTTCGTATTTGCTTTATTTCTGACTTAGGAAGAGTCATGCATGAAGGTTTATCGTGTCCTGTCAGCTGGTGTCCTCCAAAAAGAAAATGCGGTCTGGCGGAATATGTCAAACCAGTCACAAGGAATAATCGACAGAAGACGCACGTTCAATCTCGCCGGACAACCGCTTCGCAATGAGCGCATCCGCGCGCGCCCAGTAGTCGCGACCGACGAGGATACCCTGCTGCCAGTCCTTTATGTAGCGATTGAGCTCCATCATCACGAAGCGCGGGTCGTCCGTGAGGAGATCCATCTTCGCGGATTCACCATCCCTCAATTGCGACGGCGCACAAAGTATAATCAGTGCGGCCAGCGACCTGGATACCGATAACAAATGCACGTAAGCATTCATTTGCCCGGTCGAATTCAGCGCCAGATGGGTGAGTTCCGGGAGTTCGGCCAGTTTGGACCAGCGCCAGAAGGACTCGTCCTCGGATTCATCAAGCTGCATCTCGGTGAAAAGCTCCAGGTGCGTGATATGCGAAAAGGCCGGGAGGTCGAGTTTCATGAATTCAAGGTCAACAATCCGGCTTAAGTGGCAGTACAGACGTCTCAGCGGCAAGATATCAAACCCGGGAGGCGTCGGGTGGGCAGAGCTGTAGAGGGCGCAGTCCGAGATCATCATGAAAAGGTTTTCGATATTAGGACATGCACGAATTATAGTGTTCGTGTCTTTCGAGTACAGCCGTGTCGCCATCACATTGCGCACCGCGTTGAAAGATTCCGGCCTGGCGCGCGCAATATAGGTGAATGTGTCCAGATCACACACAGGAAAGTGACCGAGGAAGTCATCGAGCACGTGAGAACCATTGAAGAGAAGTGTACGATAAAGGAGCGGTTTAAAGCCTGAGAGAATCTAAGAAAAATGGTTATGATACTCGTGAGCTGTACATACTCACCAAAATTTCACGCGCCATGCGACTCGCGCAAGTTCGAATATTTGGCGCTCCAAGTCTAACGGCAACTTGAATGGCAGCCTCTGCCATGGCGTTCGAGGTCGCGGGAGGAATGGTTGGCCCGGTGGCGATATGAAAGAGGCTACCTGGACGTGTGGCTGTGCTTGGATCGTTTGGGCTTGCCTTTTGCGGCATGATCAAGTTGAACCACGGCGTCCGATCTAAGTGGCTGTAAATAGCCGTCACCGATCAAACAAGCGCCCATGCTAAATTCGGGGTACATCCCAATCGGGCATGGCACACCGTTTCCTCCCAACCTTGATGATCTCCAACACATACCTCGCCATCGTTGCGGGCGGGCGCAGCAAGATGCCGTTTCTAATATCTATGCCATGGACGCCATAAATGTTATATTCCGAACTCCGACAGCTCACGCTCGTTGAGCTCACCGAATTATTTAGTTCATGGGTGCCACGTCTGACCGAGACCTCGGCTCGGGAAGCGTCAGCAGGGGAAACCCTTTATATCATGTTCCAAGTCGCTATGTGCCACGTTGAATTGAATGCAGTCGCCGTAGGTTGGCTCGGTATCAGCGTATAGCCTTGCAGATAGATCATCCCGTTACCCCCGTCCAGCGCACCGCGGCAACGCTTTAATAGCTTGCCCGGGTTCATGGACGGGTCGAGTTCCCTGGCGGTTTCCCCACCCCTCCTTTCATTCCTTGGCTGGTCCTCCCTTCGGCTGCTGTGCGGTCCGTTTCGTAAACCCAATCTTCGTCCTCGTCTTCGACATCTGCCTCCCGCCCCCGCCCCACTAGTCCATCCATTCAATTGCTTTTGGACTTAGTATCATGCCGATAATGAACTCTTACGATTGCAAATTCAGTAGGTCTTTTGCTCCTCATGGTACAGATGGTGCTAACGAGTGGTGCAGTGATCAAGGTCGCAATGCTCCTCCTGGTGCTGCCCGTCGTGCGCGCGGACAAAGTTTGCGTCACCTCCGAGTGAGCGCCGTTTCCATCTCTACCTCCTCCCAAATCTAAATTAATCCCATTCATTCTTAGCTCGGGGACGACCGTCTGCCAAAACAAGCTCACCACCGGCACGATCGTCGCCATCGTCGCCACCGTCATCCTCCTCCTATTGCTCATCGGCGGCGGCATCGCATTCTTCTTCTACCGCCGGCGCCAATTCGCCGCCGCAAAAGCCGCCGTCGCTGCGAACGCGTACGTCATCGAGGCCTCGCAGATGAAGGGCCCCGCACAATTCACGACGTACTCGGCGACGTACGACCCGCACTCCGCGCCGCTCGGCGTCGCGGGGCTGCCGACCAAGCCCGGGAGCGCCAAGACGGGGTCGCCGCAGACAGCGCCGACGACGTACGGCGGAGTGACGTACCCTTTTCCTGGATACTCCTCAGTGCGTCCCGTCCGCCTTTACCTCCGTACTGACATTGACTTGTCTTACCTTTCTTTTGCGATAAGCCCAAAGGCACCCCTCCGCGCGCGGAGTCCGCCACCTCCGGCAAGTACACAACAATGAGCGGGAAGATTGCGGCGGTATGAAGGCAGGAAGGCGGGACGATGACGTTTGCAGGGATTCCCTGGGGCTGGGCCCTCGGGGTGTTATCCTGCTGTTACTGTACTGTACTTAGCCTGGGTAATGAAAGGACTTTCACGGGACTTGCCCGCCTCTAGCGCACCAAGATATCCCACCAACGCCCGAAACCCCAGAAATCGACTTTTATTTGATCATATAGGAACAGGAACGAGTGAGCTGGATAACATATTGCGGGTATTCCTTCGACTACCGAGAGATAAAAGAGGAGAGATATAATCACAGTGTGTAAACAGAAAAAGAGTCGCGAGTCGAGAGAGAAAATAACGAGTGTAGTGATATGTATAGTACGGTGCGCAATGCTGCAATTCATGCTTAAAGGAAAAGAGCAGTAAGTATCCGGACCTCCATCGGGTATACGACGCTGTGCAGTGGGTGAAATGAGAGTGAAAAGTAAAAATAACAGTAAAAGAGGTAAATGAGGGATTCTAGCAAGCACCGGAAAGCATGTGTATAATGCGGAAAGGAGGAGCTGGGGACGGGGCGAGAGGAGTAGTTCCAGTGAGTTTTAAAGCTTAATTAAGGCCCTGGCACGATTTTGGCGACGATGGTGGGTGAGTGGGTGACGCTTATGTATTTGGATGTGTGCGCTGGGCTGCTATGTCTCCTCCTCCTCCTCCTCGAGCACGTTGTGCAGCGGTGCACCGTGCACGTACCGCGCGGGGCTCGCGCGTCCGCTGTCGATGATCGGCCTTGGCGGCTCGATGGCCGCGGGGTCGAGCAGCGGGGCGGGTGCAGGCGTAGGAGGTGCAGGCGACTTGGGGAGCGCCACTGGCGTGGGGGACGGTGCAGGCGGCGTTTTGGGCAGCGGTTGAGGGGCCTTGATGGGTGCGGGCGCGGGCGCGGGCGCAACAGTGGGAATGGTACCCGTGCGCACAGGCAGCCTTGATGGCACCGGTGCAGGCGAGGGACCCGCAGGCTTGGCGGCGGGAGATACCCGCTGTTCCTTCTCGCGGAACATGTCGATGAGGGCAGACGTCTTGCTCGGAGCGGCGGGCTTCGGCTCCGCAATCTTGCCCGCGCCTGCGTGGCCGTTACGATCGGCGCTGGCGCCGTTGGTAGGCGTGAGGATGACCGAGTCTGCTTTGGAGCGCGCGTGCTCGCGCTCCTCGCGGCGGCGGTCTTCCGCATCGTCAAAGTGAGGAATGTCGACGGGGGACACGGGCGAGTGGTGGGCAGGGCCCGTGGGCGTTGGTAGCGGGCGGACCGTTGGGACGTCGAGGCTGCGCGCGATATCGAGGTTGCGCGGGATGGGGACCACGTCAGGCTCCTCGTCGCTGTCTGTTGCGCTGAGCAGACTGCGGGGGTCGTCGTCTTGCGTGGCGACAGATGGTGGTCGTCGCTCGGGGTGCAAGTCAAAGTACCCGAGCCGCCGCTGATTGCGTGCCTCCTGGCGCTGATTGACCACGGGGTGCAGCTGCGCGAGGGCATTGGGGGTGAGATTGTCTTCGTCCTCGCCGTACCCGTCGCTCGACATGTCGTGCTCCGTCTCCTCACTGCGCTCCGTCTGCCCGCTCGCACGGGGGACGTGCTCGATCTCCACGACATCCGAATCCCGCAGGCGCTCCATCTCGCGCTCCTTCGCGCGCTGCTCCCTTCTTCGATCAACCTCGTCCGGGTCCGGGCTCATCTCGCGCCCGATAGTCTCCGCCGCGAGCGCCTGCGCCGCCTCCAGGCCCGCTAGGTCCGGATCCGTCGCCACGAATGCAGCCCGCCTACGCCCACTCCCCCTCGGCATCTCCGCGTCCTGCCCGCCCATGCGCCTCGCCTGCACGCTCCCCACGAGTATATCCACCCACGCATCGCTCGCGCTCTCCCTCCTTCTCTGCCTCGCCGCTTCGACCGTCTCATCCGCCGCCTCGTCGTCGCTCTCGCCCGCCAACCGCGTCTCAAACTCCACCGCCGCATACTCCGCCGGCAACATCCCCGCGCGTACCCGTGGCCCGGCGCCAGGACTAGGACCGGGGATCATCCCGCCTGGCAGCCGAAAACGCGTGCTCTGCCGCCGCGCGCCCTTGTCATTCACGTTCCCTCCACTCTCCGCGCTCGACGTCTCTTCGCTCCGCGTCCGCTGAATCGCAAGCGGCTGCGGCAGCGGCGTCTCGGGCTCCCGCCCCCGCTCCGCCGCGCGCTTCTGCGTCCCGCCGAGACTGAGGATCTTCGTGCCTCCCTGTGCGCGCAGCATCGAGTCGAAGTCGAGCTCGCGGGTGCTGCCGGTGACAATGGGCGTGGCGCCGACGACGTATGGCCGCCCGTTGAGCGTTGTTGCCTGCTTCCACGTCTTGCCGCCCATCGGCGGCGCAGACGGAGAGAACAGCGAGGGCAGGCGGCGGCGCGTGCCAGGCGGTGCAGTACCCGCGAGCGCGAGGCGGTACTCGCGCGGGACGAACTCCTCAAAGAGGACGAGCGTGGTGCCGGGGTCTTGCGCGGCGGTCGTGCGTGATTTGTATTCGACCTGTAGGCGTCGCGTTAACGTCTATTTTCTTCAAAGGGCGAGCAAGGGAAGGGAACGTACCAATGCCCACGAACACTCTCTCGCCAACTCAGCTGCGGGCCCACCAACGCCACTCGCGCGCTCCATCCACCCCCCGCTCCACAGCAAGTCGCAAAACACGTCCACAAACGCTTCCTCGACGACCTCCTCGGGCCCCAATACGGGATTCGTGTCCCAGCCTGCGAAGTATCAGTATCCGCTTGAAGCACAAAGAAGAGCACGCACCAAACGCAGGCAACGCCTTATGCGCCTTCCTCAGCTTACGCGTCAGCTCCGCATTGAGCTCCTTGCTGTTCGACGTGCCCACGCCCAGCGTGAGCGGCGGGGAGAACTGCAGCGTCGCCGATAGCGGCGCGTCCGAGCGGCTGAATCCCGCGCTCGAAAAGTCGTTCCACGAGAGCGTCTCCCGCTTCGCGAGGCGTTCCTGCGTGCATACGTCCATATCAGTACCCGTTTCCGTTCCCTCAAGGAAGAGTGAGGTAGAGAAGGAAGAGACGACTCACCGCCCTCGCATTCTCCGTCAAATCAAACCTCAGCCTCCCTTCAATCCCCCCTCCTTCGCCCCCCCATGCCCACCCAACCCGCCCCCGCCCCCACTCCCACTCCCACTCCCACCCCCACCCCCGAACCCCAAACTCTCAAACTCCCCCCACTTCAAATCCGTCAAGCTCCTAAACGCCCCCGCGTCCTCGCTCGCCAAGCTGCTCGTACTCGACGCGCTGAGGTTGTACGTGCTCCCCGAGGTGTGAGGGGGGGAGAGGCCGTACGTCGTGGGCGCGGTCGAGGTTGACGAGGTGGAGGAGTAGGAGGAGGAGAGGGACGAGGTGGAGGGGTGCACGCCGACGCCGAGGTCCATGCGTTTGCGGTAGGATTCGGCGTATCGCGGGGCGCCGGCGCCGCCGGCGAGGATGGCACGCCAGGCTTTGGAGGCGGCCCAGTCGTTTTGGGCTGTGGAAGGCGTCGTTAGTCGGTGTCAGCTAAAAAAGAAAGAAAAAATAACTCACCCCCACTCCCCCCGCTCCCCGCCCAACTGCTCCCGCCCCTTACGAGGTCCTGGCTGTAGCTCCTTACGTTCCGCCGGACGTGCACGATGCGCACGGTCTTGGCGCCACGTCGCGCGCCGGTGGATTTGCCTGGAGGGATAGGTGAGGATATGGGAGAAGAGGAAAGAAAAGAGAAGAGGAAAGGAGAAATGGTCAGTGGCGGATGAAGTCGCCCACTCCCCAACGGCACCCCCACACTCGAAAAAGTTCTCCCCCGCCGCTGGTTCTCGACACCCCACCCTAACCGCTCGCCCACCCCAGTCCCGTCGCCAAAAAAGGAAATCGGCGCGTCCCCTCCGCGCACACCAGCGCGCGCCTCCCTCTCTTCGGAAAGCTCTCCAGGCAACGCTCCCAGACAAATCGCGCCTGCTCTCCACGCCCCGCCGAGTAAATCCCAAAAAGGAAATCGGCGTCCCGCTCTCCTGTGCCCCGACGCTTGCAGGGAGGGAGTAGGAAGCAGGAAGCAGGCGCGCGCCCGGAGGGGGATCCCCCGCTCGCGGTCCCCACGGCGTCGGCGGCGGCCTCTCCTTCCCCTTCCCCAAAAACCTCCCCCGCTCACGTCCGCCCGCTCTCCTCCCACCTCTGTCCCCCCCGCTCCAAAAAACCTCCCCTTCTCCGCTCCGCCAAAAAAAGCCTCCGCCGCTCACGCTCGCTCGCCCACCCCCGTATCGAAGCGCAAGGGAGCAGTAAAAATCGAATCGAATCCCAATGGAACCAGACAGACAAGGAAAACAACGCACCTCCCACCCCACCCCCTCCAACCCCCCCGGATACATCCCCACCCACTCCCGCAACCTCGTCGGCGCACCGAGGTTCTGCTTCTCCGCGCCGACGGTGCCCTCGCGGATGCACGCGAGGAGGAGGTGTTCGGAGGCGCGCGCGCCGCGGAGGTATTCCTGCGAACGGAGTGAGCGTTACGATGGTGAGCGTCAATTTATGACAAGAGGCGGAGGGGAGAGAGGGAAGGGGAGGGGAAAGATGGGTAGGAGAAAACACACCTCATAACACCCCACAAACCCACTAAAATCCTCCACAGTCGGGAACAGCACCTCCTCCGCCTCCAGCTCCTTGTCCTTCTCTTTATCTTTCTTCCCTCCTCCTGTGTTAAACCCGTTTGCGCTCCCCCTTCCTCCGGGGCTGACCTATATTCACATCAGCGCTCTCGTCCTCTCGAAAGAAGGAAGAAGGAAGGAAGGAAGGAAGAGGGAAGGGAGAAGGAAAGAAAGAAGAAACGTACCGGTCCCCCACCAAACATCGGCGCCGGGGCCGTCAACCCAAAAAGTAGAGGAGAAAGAACGGAAGCAAGCGAAGGCGGCGTCTCCCCGCTCTTATTCGAGTGCGCTATCAATTTCGTGCAGAGTGCGAATAGGGGTGCGAGGATGGGCGGCAATTGGGCGGGGAGGGAGGCGAGGAGGGTGGAGAATGCTGTGGGGGGGTAGGATGCGGCTGTTGGGGCGAAAAAAGGGGGGGGGGTTAGAATAAAGATAATATAGACATATAGAGAGATGGGAGGAAAACGAGAGAAGACCAGTCTGGAGAAAGGGGAACCGCCCGAGCGGCGGGACGTGCGGGGACAGTACGAGTACCCATACCCATACACGTCGGTGTCGTCTTCGCCGTCATCTCCGCATATATTACGCATCTCCGCACTCCGCACTCCGCCTCCTGCGCATGCGCATGCGCACCGACATCGTCCCAATCGACCTCGCGCGCGATCGCACACTGTCGGTCGTCATGCCGCCGGTCGTGCACGATGCGCGGCACGTCCCTCCTCCTCCCAAACAAAAACAAAAACAAAAACAAAAATAAAAACAAAAAGTAAAAACAGAAAATAAAAACAGAAATAGAAATAAAAAGGTCGCCCCACCCCGAAAACAAAGAAACAAACAAAAGGCCCACGCGTGCCGCCCTCGTCCTCGAAAGTCAAAGTGATCCCGTCCCTCTCTCGAAGAGAGAGTGGCACGCCCGAAATGAAAGGACGAAGGAGGAATAGACGCCCACTAGACGCCCACCCCACCCGAGCCCGGGT
This sequence comes from Mycena leptocephala, assembly GCA_029378395.1. Classification (NCBI taxonomy): domain Eukaryota; kingdom Fungi; phylum Basidiomycota; class Agaricomycetes; order Agaricales; family Mycenaceae; genus Mycena; species Mycena leptocephala. Next base: position 7,163 of record JARJLF010001269.1, on the reverse strand, counting down.
AGATTAGATACAAGATTGCGCCACAGGGTGTCGTTGCCATGGATGATGACTGCAGACAGGCAGACAACGTCGCCGGGCGGGCCCGAGGACGACGACGTGGCAGGGTGGCGGACAGCGCGTGCCTGGGGTGACGACGCTTGGGTGACGGAAGAAAAAGAAAAAAGACGAAAGAAGGGAGGAAAGTGAGCGACGAGCGCTCTGCACAAGTAGACACAGACGCGCGCACCCGCCCCCCGAAAAAGAAAGAAAGACAAAAATCCGCCCGACTCCTCTCAAAAATAAATAAAATAAAAGAAAAGACACTCACCCCCCTCGTCGACCCTCCACCGCTCATACCACGCCCAACTCAACAGACCTCTCACCTCCCGCCCACCCTCCACACGCACCACGCGGGACAGGCCCCACCGGAGACATATCCCAGCTCGTGAGGGCCCGCAAAGCGCGCCTCCTCGAGCCACTTTTCCTCTGCTCCCCCGCTTGCGTTTCCTCCACCACCATGGCCATTAGAAGACGATGAGTCCCGACATGTAGCGAGGAAGGAGTTAACGAGGCGGATAACGCCTGCGCGGCGCACGTCGAGTGCGAGCGCGCTAAAGACGAAGGGCGTAGCCACCCCGGTCCTCTCGAGCTCGGCGCATACGGTGCCTACCAGCCGGGCCGCGTCCGCCAGGCCCAAAACAGCGTCTCGTGCGGGGGAGAGGAGGCCGTAGGCCGCGCGGGGCTGGATCGGGCCTCCAAATAGCTGATGGGGGTCCTTGTGGGAGTTGGATGAAGACGTAGAAGAGGAAGCCCGAGGGGAGGCGCAGAGGGTGAAGAGGCCCAAGGCGTATGTGGGTCGGCAGGGAGCGTGGTAGGTAGGAATCCTACGGCGCCGTAGCCCGCTTCGCCCGGGGCGCTTGCCCCCGCTCCTCCTGCACTCCGTGACCTTGCAAGGTTATGCACGCCAAACTCGTCTACCGGAGTGCGCACGGTGGGAGAGCCCGTTAGGAGGGCGCTTGAGAATGCGGGGAGGGGATTGGTAGAGAGGGTGGGCGGGGGCGGCTTGTGTTTTGATTTGGAGGGGGTGGACGCTGTGCGGGCACGCGAGAATAGAGAGGGCATCGATGCTTGTTCTTCTAGCAAGTCAGTAAGTCAGTATAAGATGCAGGAGACGAACGCACCCTTCCCTAAGCCTTCCTTCCTCGTCTTTCTCCCTAGTCTTCCTTAACAAAGTCTTCCCTAACCCCAGTCTCTAGAAATCTCTTCTCTTCTTGAATGAAAGTGGTGTCGCCGTCGTCGTCTCGAGGCCGTCGTCGTCGCCGTGTGGAAAGGTGAGAAGAAGGCGGCCGGTATTGTTAGTAATACCATCACAGGCTTGGCTTCGGCAGGGGTGATGGGCCATGATCGCCCTAGCCCCGACTCACGCACGACGTCCTGCACGATGACTCGACGAATGAAAGCAAGCTGGGAAGGTCGGCCCGTGATTATGGCCGACGGTTTCATCGCTCTTTGAGCGCCTCCTCGGGCCTGCCGGTCATTCGTTGGTCTTCTATACGCCCGCCTCCTTCCAGTGGCTCCACCGTGCCGTCCATCCACCTCGAACGCATTATTCTCATTCCCATGCTCCCCGAGTCGCCGACTCCTCCTCCGAGCCCGCTGCCAGTGTCCGCTCAGCTACTGTGTAATTCGGAATGTGTATGTGCATATGGCAACCGTAACCGCGCTTCGCTCCCGCATGCATGCGTGTGCGCTGTCTCTCAGGCTGTTCAAAAGAGTGTGTCTTGCTCTGCTCCCGCTCTCTTCCTCCTGTGTCTCCGTGCTCTCTGCCCTCCCCGAACCCAAGCCTAAAAAAAATTGAAAAAAAAAACTCGTAGCGCCACCAGGCACACACACAGGAGTCTACTATATTAATTTTTTATATTGGGAACGAATATGGCTAGGACCGCCACCGATCGTGATCGACGTACGCCACTACTCTGGACTTTGGGCTGGGTCGCAGTTAGGCTTTTCTTTCAGGCATTAGTGGGCGGATGGCGCAGATAAGCTTCTTCTCGTGGTGCTATGGATGCTACGTGTAATTTCTCAATCCAAACTAATATGCATTCAGCTCGATTTCTTTCAATCTGCCTTTTATTCCATTGGAACCGAAACCCAAGGCCAAGGCCAAGTTTAGACGCCTAAGCTTAAGCTTGATCGTGGCATGGCATGGCAGATCGCGTCCGTTGAGTTGACTTCTTCCGTCTATCCATCCGTCCGCCTAACCAAGTAGCCCTCTGTCGCTCACGCTCACGCACTCTGGCTCTAAATCTACTTACTTTGTATATAGAAAAATCGACATCTGGGTCTGGCATCCAAATCCAAATAAATATCTAAGCGACACCGACGTTCTCTCAGCGCCCAAGCTACCAGATTGCGTCCGCCCGCCTCCCATCCGTCTAAGTCTAGTTTCTAGCTTCAAACTTCACTCCGCATGCGGGGCCCATAACGAATTCAATTCACTCCACCATCAGTTTTGCCACTTTGATTCTCGCGTCGGCGGATTGCGTCCACGTCTATCGTACAGTACACTATCCCTCCATGGCGACCCACCCACCGGACCTACCCACCCACCTACTGCTCGCTATTCAGTCGAATCAGCTCAGTCCCACTCCACCTCCCCTCGTCTCGATTAGACTCCACTTAGACTTGGTAGGTTGAAAGATCCTGTCCATCCCAATCTTGATCTACCCAGTCTGTGCCTGTGCTTGTCCTGGATCTTAAGCTTCAATCCTGAATCCAACTTCGAGTCAAGGTCTGGGTCGAAACGGCAGATAATATATTGAATCCCGAATCCCGAGCCCATGCCATTCCCATGAGCTACTGGATGCATGTCGAACACCACTACTAGATCCTGCATCCTCCCACTGGCCAGCTCTGCCCCAGCTTCGACTATTCAGATACACGCATTTTTTTCTTGTGCGCTCAACGAAGGCAAACACTCCCACGCACATCCGTCCTCGATCAATGGATTTCCTTTATTTAAGTAATCATTTCAACTTCAAAATATTTTAAACTACTATTCAGGGATCTCTTTGATCAGCGTGTGGTTTTCACAGTACTTGCAGATTCAGAAGAAACTGGGCTATTTAAATTTCATATTGGGATACAACGAGGACAGTAGGACCGCGCCACCGAGCGTGATCGACGTCGACGTTCAACGCCACTGCTTTGGACTTCATGTTGGTCACTTGGGGAATCGACTGGCGCAGATAGGCTTTCCACTAGTGGAGGATGGAAGATGGCGCAGTTAAGCTTCCATGTTATGAGTACTACTTGACTCTCAACAGTACTAGTCTGCATTCTGTTCGCTTCATCCACTTTGATTGGACTCCCGGTTCGAGTATAGACGCAATTTTCCTCAAGCTTAGTCTCGATCTGGATATTGGCAAGGCATGGCAGATCGCGTCCGTTAGGTTGGCTTCGTTCGTCTATCTCTCTATCTATCTAACGATCTATGATTCTATGTACATATCTACTAAAGCAACTTCCCCTCGCGTTCAAAGCTCTCATTTCGCTATCGCATTTAGCATCTGATTCCATGCCATGTAAACATACCATTTGTGAAGTTATGTTCAAGGTGTATCGAGGTTCTCAGACAGATTGCGTCTATCTCCCCAGTTTCTGGCTTCCCTTCGCCCATTTAAATCACTCCTCGGTCAAAATCGTAATTCGGCTTGGTGGTAGATTGCCTCTATCTATATCTATCCATCCCTGGTCACCCATCCATCTATTTATACCTTCCTTGAACTGCGTCTCAAGATATTAACTTCTTCATGATCGAGTCGTCACTCGCGAGCTTCAATCTTCAGTCAAAGCTTCAACTCTCCAAGCTTCAAGTCCTCAAGTCTCCAAGCTTCAAGCTTCAAATCTTCATTGATATCGCACCGTGACTGGCAGCCCGGATTCCGAATTCCGATCTTACTTTTTTTTTTCAAAAAATAAAATTGAGTTCTCAACGTGGCAGATCCTGTCCTGTCTACAGTACCAGTAAGAATCCAATCCAATTCAATTTGGCTCCACTTCGACGTCGACTTGAATCCAACTGAGCGAGACACCACTAATTCCTCACGGCTCGGGTATATTCTTTCGCACCCTCTCACCCATCCCTACTTCCTCTAACCCATGCCTCATCTTTTCTTTGCCTATCTCGCGACCCTCCAAATTAATTTCTCGCCCTCCCGGGAGGCTTCGACGGAACCGCTAATGTACTTACGGCAATTCTTTCGGTGTTGGTTCGATTTTTGGGGTCCCGCGAGCGAGGCAGGGTGCATGGTGAGTTCCTCTTTGATGTTAAATTTTTTCAAGCCCACCGACTCCGCCCTACAAGCCTTGACGTATGTGAGCGGCGCTGAGCGCCAACAGCTCGCATCGGCTGAAGACACATGTTTGACGCTATGTCGCCGCCCCGGTGGTCAGCGGACATGACAGGAGTGCGTTTCTGGTAAGTTGGTTTCAATGATGGACGCGTCCCTACCCTCGGCCAATCTCGGCCAACCCGGTCGAGCCCCTCGGCCAACCTCAGCCAACCTTGATCAAGTCGGCCGAGAAACCATCAAAATGTAGTGTCTCTATTCAGCTGCCAACCGATACGAGGTTGGCCACTATTCGCTTGGGAAGAAGTTTATTTCTCCCTCTTTTGTACCACACTGGTCCTCGAGCTCGAATGCTGGCAGAGGTTGGCTGGGGAATTTAGATGGGGGAGGATCAAAGGCTTCATAAAGGTGTCTCCGTTACCAAATTCTATTAAGGAGTCCATGAGAACATACTGTACATTCAGAAAAGTCAACGGAACGTTAATGAACCCACATGGGGGGTAGCGGGTCAACTCGGAGCTGACGGCCCGGCGCTAGGGGTGGGAAACTCCTTCCCTATATGAGAGGGTCCACTGAAGGTCAAAAAAAACTTTTCGACCCGATATCCGTTTTTCGGAATGCCGGTTCCCCCTTGACGACAGGCACTCGGAGCGATGCGCATACATCATTGATCGGATGGTTTGATGGCTCATCAATCGTCTCTTGTCCTTCTCCGCCATGTCGTTCGAGTTGCCGCCGGAGCTGTGGCTGGAGGTTTCGAAACACTTCCAAAGAGTTCTCTTACTGCTACTCATCCAGTTTCACGGCTGTTCTCAGAAATCTCCCGCCCCCTGCTCTTCTCGAAATTCCAGTTTTGCCCCTCGATATCTATGGACACTGACGAGATGGAGCGAGAGTTCCAGAGATTGGTGTTCTGGTCATCAGCAAAAATCGCCCCGCATGTTCGCAATTGCAGGGTCACCCTCCTCTCATCCTCGGAACCCGTTATCCTGCACTCACTCTCGCCGCTCCTCGTGGCGTGCTTCGAAACCATCTCGTGCTTCACAAATCTGCAGAAAGTTGTCTGCACGCTCCGTCACGCCACAGCGTTGGAAATTTACGCTCTTCAGCTCAACGCCCTACCCTGTCTGAAGACTCTTCACATTAACCGCGCACGGCTGGCCTCCTCTGTCAATTCGCCGTCTAGCAAGCTGAAGATCGAGCACTTTCGATACACAGACATGCCATTTCCAGACTTGGAAACCGACCATCCACGCTCCCAGATGGCTTTTCTCGACCCAAGGACTCTGCGTCGTCTTGGTCTTCGATCATCCTCAACAGAGGCCATAAAGCACTTCCTGGGAGACAAAAGCGCCCTGGGCTCTTTTCGGAATCTTCACATCCTCGATCTCGACTTTACATTCAGAGAGGACAACACTTTCTCGCAGCTACACGCCTGCATATCTCCTTTCCCTGCTATCCGCGACTTGACTTTAAATGTGCGATGCGCCTGCGATGATTCCCCACTACCCTCGACACCACTTGCTCCCTACCTTTCCAGATTTAAGGGACATCCCGGCCTCCTCCCTCTGGTTCTTCTGGGATCCGCCCCAAAGTCTCTGGAGCTTACCCGTTACGCGCCAGAGTTGTTGCAATCGCTGCAGAACAGTGGGCGTACAGTCATCGAATCGGTCACATCGCTGACCGTGCAGGTGCAGTATTCCGATATATCTGAAGGATCTGCCCTCTCGGACTCCCTCGCCTACTTCCCGGGCCTGCAGCAGATAAAGATTACTTTTTACTCGAACCGCGAGCCTGCTCCGCCTGAAGCCCTTCACCGGTGCGTACACCCAAGAATGGTAGAGCCTCTTCCTTACCAAGAGTTTGTGTGTAGGTAGCACTTACATCTCGCTCGCTATGCGAACGCTTGGCAAAAACCCTCAGCATCGCAAAGGCCCTTCGGACCGTCGCTTTCGACTGGAGACTTAATGGTGATGATCCCATCGCGGTGGTTCCCAATTTTTCAATCTTGAAGGAGGTCCTCCAATTTGCCATACCGGGCGTCACATGCGTGTTCGATGTAAATCTATGGGGTAAGTGATTACTCTTTTGCTTCGCTCTACGCAGGTGAAATGTGTATCAATTCTCAGCCATACGTCCCTGATTCGAATTTTTAAGAGACTCGTCGTAAGTAAATTTATTTCCGACCTCGCCCAAATAACCAACAACCAACACTCACGCTCATTAATCGGAGAGAGGAATATTTATTCGTCGTTCCATCGCTGTACACTTGGATCCTGGTGCAGGATGCCTTTCCATGTCTAGGGCATTTCCTTGCATGTCGAGGGTGTTATTCATGAAAAATCTAGTATTAGCTGCCCATTTCCCAGACCTTGTTGCAAAAAAATCCTTCCTCCACAACCAACTTTTGGTTTGGCCCCATTTTTTGACAGGATTTCGGGACCCCTCCTCCCTCCTGTTTGAGGCCCCCAGGGCGCTGACCTTTTATATAATATATGGTCAGGAAAATCCGGAGAGCTGGAAAGAAACTCTCCGGGCAGGTTGAAATTGCGTAACAAGCCTGGGCAGTTTGCCTCTGAAACACCACCATCCTGTTGCTTTTTTCAAATCAAGGTACAGAGCTGTGTATGTAGTATTACTGGGTACTCCCACACAAAAGCTCATCCCAAAGTGCACCATTATTGATCGAGTTTCGGACGCCTCCGTGGTGATCTCGCGGAAGCTGTGAAAAATTCCTCAATCTAATAACCACACCGTGCTTGATGCGGAACATTTCAAAGCATGGGTATGGGCAGAAAGCCTTGAGGCTTGGTCACTTCGGGAATCCGGCTG
>JARJLF010001268.1:0-88172 GCA_029378395.1 Mycena leptocephala | reverse complement strand
AGCCCAAAACTTGCATGAAATATTGGTGTTAATCTTGCTGAAAAAGTTATGAATTTTGTTTCAAATTTTTCACTTCAATTCTGACTCAAAAAAAGTGGTGAAAAACATTTTAAATTTTCACCCATATTCTTCAGTGAAAAAAAGTGTGAAAAACATTTTAACTTTTTCACTAATATTTCCACTGGAAAACTTGAAATACTTGAGCAATTAAATGTTGGAAAATATTTTAAGGTTTTCACTTGAATTTACACTGAAAAATGTGGTAAAAAACATTGTAACTTTTTCACCTCATTTTTCAGTGAAAAAATGGCAATAAAAAATTGTGGAAAACATGTGAAAACAATTATCAATTTTATACCATTTTTACTCCAGAATATTCACACTTTTTACTGTCTTTTTTCCAGTGAAAATGGTGGTGAAAAAGGTTTTAAATTTTTCACCCTCATTTTCAGGGTCAAACTTGCATGAATTATTGCTGTTAATCTTGCTGAAAAAGTCATGAATTTTGTTTCAAAATTTTCACTTCAATTCTCACTCAAAAAAAAAAAAGTGCTGAAAAAGTTTTAAATTTTTCACCCACTTTTTCAGTGAAAAATGGGTGAAAAAAAATGGACATTTTTCACCAATTTTTTCACCGAAAAACTTGAAATGCTCAACCAGTGTCATTTCTATGAGCGATTTACTGCCAAAATTGAATAGTCACCGTTTGTCGAAATGGGATTACAACCTTACCCGTGTATAGCTGAGAGTAACGAAAGTGGATAGGAAATGTTTACAGTTTTTGAAGCAATGATACGTGGGAAGATTCCACAGGGGGTATATTTTGATGAGAATGAACTACAAGAACGCAGAGATTCCAGGTGGTTGAACAATGGAAAAGGATTAAATACGGGAGTCAATACTCAGTTTAGCATGGGCATAAAAGTGAGGGTCTGAAAGAGGCTGTGAGATACAGCAATGTGAATAATATGTTATAAGCGCCTTCACCGGATACACTATTGAAAAAGTCGAGATCGGAGGTAATGCCAGATAATCTACAACTGGATCGTAGAAGACTGTGGTGGAGTGGAGACCTGTGGCCAGTAGTGATTAGTAATTACAGATCGCCGTCAGGACCGAAACTTACTCGAATCGTAGTTGGTCTATTGGGCACTAAGCTCCAATGTCTTGCAATCCATCGACCAGATCTGAGCCTCCGCACCCGCCTTGTAACCCAGTACTTGCAAGCTTTCTCCGATGAGTGTGCTGGGTGGCGAGTTCGGTGCTGACATTGGAACTTGGAACACGTTATTAGTACCGTTCAAAGTTGGCCCTACTCGCGCTCCTACTCATCTTCCTACTTCAGCTCCTACTTGTTATTTCTCGGTCAAAAATGTAACTTTTTCTTTCGGGTAAAATCTAGTCCATCTGAAATGTTATTCTGCACCCCCAGTTAATTTTGAGCCATATATTTCAAGCCATTATTGCATGGCAGGAGTAGGGGTTTAAATGTGATGATTAGTAGGAGCTCAAAATGGTCAACTTTGAAACCATTGCCTGGCAATTTGCAAGTAGGAGATTAGTAGGAGAACAAAAATATTGCAAATTTTTTCCAAGGTTTTACAAGGCCAAGGAGGTGGTTCTATAAGTCAGTGTATGTAGAGAAATGCTACAACTCTGTGAAAAATATCGGGGTAAAGAGCAATATCATTGAGAAGGAAATTCAAGTAGAAGAAATTCTGCAAAAAGTGCTCTGACGCTCCTACTGACAAAAAGATCTACTCCATCTCCTGTCATCTCCTTCTAAGTTCAGGAAGACAAGTAGGAAAGCGAGTAGGAGCGTGAGTAGGAGAGAGTAGGAGCAACTTTGAACACGTTATTCTTTTAGTAGGAAGCGAGCGAAACTGAACTTACACCGGCCGGTACCAGCCAAGTAAGCGAACCTGCGACAGAGTGAAAATTCTTCCAAAATCTGATCCCAGGTGGAAGACTCACCCGATGCTGCCGGGCTTGAAAATATAGCCAGCACTTCCAACAGCACCAACGTATGGGTGCGACATATCCGGTGGGTCGATGGCAAGAATTGTGAACGCGCTGTCAAAAGGGGAGGCAGATAGAATCGTTACGCTTTGAGCCAAGGCCTGTTGGGTAGTGAACGTGTATGCAGGAGTTTTGTGCATCGAATGTCTTGCTAAGATAGCCGACGAATGTTCGATCAGAGACCCGAGAGAGCTTAATGTAACCCGAAGGGCTTGCGCCGTATGAGATGAATGTTATTGAAGATAGAAGTTTACCAGTTTACCTGCTAAGTGGCGTGCAGGGCACGGGAGATGCGCGCTGCATACATTGAAGTTAGATTTGGGACGAAGGCAGCGAGTAAATGGTCAAACGTCTGAGCCCAGAGGGCCTTCGCCCAGGCGGATGTGATGGCAGTCGGTGGCGCATGCGCTCGAAGTTGGTCTATTTCTTGTTTAGAACTGCGTTCGAAACCGATTCCAAAGACCGTTGAATTGCGTTCGAGAGAGCATGACCAGCGGGTGAGAAAATGCCCGAGTTTGCAGAAACGAAAGAAACAAAGACGAAGACTACCAAGGAGACTCGATATCGCATGGAAGTGAGAAAGAAAACTGTCTTGAAAACGCACGTTGTCCGTGCAATTGAACTGTAAGGGGATAGAAATGTTATTAAAATTCCAGGAACAACCCTGGTTTAGTTTCCCTATCAGTCAAACGTTGAGTCCAATGGATGACTCCGAGTCTCTTGAAGTCTTCAAGTTAGCCGATTCAAGGCCAATCAAAGGCCAATTCAAATTCAACCTGAGGCTCTGGCTCTCTGAGCATCCGACATAAGGCGGCCTGTCAGTACACATACCGAAGCCGAGTTGGGTGAAGAGTTCAATGGGTGAACATGGGCTGAATCTGAACGAGTGCCTGACTGCGCAGTGCGCAAGGAAGCAACAAGGAAGTGCTTAGCAAAGTGGACAGCCTCATGTTTGTTTTACAACGATAAACAAGGCCACATTTGATGCTTCTCCCGGGAGTTTTGTTCTTGAATCACCACGTTTTGGACAAGACCTCGAGAGTCAAAGAGCCCAGACATTCGACTCTGATAAGGAAAATTCCAAACTGCACGGATCTTGTGGTCAATCTTCTGTGTCACTCCAGTCTCACTCGATTCAAGTCACTGCCAGAGTGGCACTGCATTGCCGCATTGCCTCCGCACTGCCTACGGCGTTCTGTGCCGCCAACTTGAATTCCATCTCCCTCGCGATTGAATCCTCCAAACATCATGGCCTTGGCCTCCGAATCCTCGGAGCTGCCCCCCGAGCTGGAAAGACATATATTCGAAATTTGCGCTCTTTCTCGACCAGTAATGATTCCAAAGCTCCTACTGGTCGCGCGGCGCGTCAGAGAGTGGTGTGTTGGGATTTGTCTGCCTTGAAATGACAAGAAACGGTCTAAATATCTCCTGCGATATCCAGGATCGAGCCTCTGCTCTATCGCACGATGATCGTGGTATGCGAGACCGCAACACCCGATTTCCCTACCTTCCTTTCTAAAATTGTGATCTCCGCTATCCGCGCCAAGTCTCCTTCTTTCTTTCCCATCGCCGTGCGCAATCTGATGCTCCTCCATGACGACTCATACGATGCTGCGACGATCCTGGGCGTGTGCACCGGCGTCGAGAATCTCGCGATCTCGTACGGCAAGAGGCGTGGATCCCACTAATCGCATCTCTCCCCCTCAAACATCTCTATGCGTCCTGCTCCTCCCTCTTGCGCACTCTACGCCCGACCCACCCAGTGTTCTCTCGGCTCACCCACCTCGAACTCGAGGACTCGCTCGCCGACCCCGACGGCTCCGGTGGTCTTGTCCTCGCGTCCCTCCCACGGCTCACCCATCTGTCATTCAGCTACTCCGGCCTCATCCCACTGTGCCCGAAGTTATTGGGTCGTGCAGGCCCTGCGCGTTCTGGCGTGCCTCAACCAGTATGCGCTGCTGCTGAATGAGGCATACGCAGTGAGCCTGATGTGTGACGTGCGGTTTGTTATTATGCGCATTGCGAATTATGTCAAGGATTGGCATATAGGCGCCGAAGGCGGCGCGGATTACTGGAGTCGAGCGGAGGACTTCATTGAAAGGCATCGTACTGGGGAGATAAACTGTACGTGTGCTAAGTTGAGTTCACAGATGGTTGACCCGATTCGTTGGCAGCGCTGCAATACATAATTCCGGAATGAATACGATGGCGTCCTTATGGCCCCTCCCCATCCGTCTTTCCTTTGAAAAAAAATATAATTGCTGTGCTACTCGCTCCGCTTTCAATATATTCCTCGTCAACTACCCACTTGGGTCAGGAATTGAAGCTTAGATATCGGACTCGTCATTCGAAATATTGGCAAAACAAGTATGTACATACAGGACGGAAGGTATCCGTGTCATATGTTACTGGCCAGGTTGGAGAAGCGGCAACATTTCATTATACCGTTTCCCCAGCTCCGACTTGTTATCCTGGCGTGGCAGGAGGGTCCCAGCATCGAAACACTGCATTCTCCGACCACTGAGCCAATCCTGCACTTCGTCGCACCACTCCCTTTCACTATGCCAAAAGGATAACGGCTGAATGCAGCGGGTGTGCTAAATAAAACCGTATCATAATCAGGGAGATCGATTCGGGAATTGGCTGCACATACCGTGTCGTATACCTCCCATCTGGCGCTCTTCCACCCCACCCCTTCAATCCCATGCTCGTGAATCACTGCGATGAGAGCATTGAACAATTCGGCCATATACTCCTCCTTCCAAAAGTAGGTCGTCTCTTCAACGTGATCTTCGTAAGAGTCCAATTCGTCCCTTGTCGAAGGAGCTTGGGCCAGGACACTGCGAAGTTTGGTGTACGATTGGGTGGCCGGCGGCAACGTGCCGGGTCTGGTTGGGTAGGCGTTTGGGCCTAATAGAGAGGGTAGTCGAAGCGCAGCTTCTTTTTCGCTTGGAAAGTAATGTTCAACGCCGAACTCATTGGCAGTGGCAGCAAACACCATATTCGCTGCTTCCCACAACCAAAGACGGCCCAGGTCCACGAACTGTTGCTTTAGTGGATCAACGAGGGTTCTCGACGGCGCCGCCTGCATCAAGCTCACTCCGCCGGTAATGTTAACCCGGCTATAGGAGGCTGACTCCTTGAATTCTTTATTCGGATGGGTTTTAGCGTGTGTCGCTCGGAGTTTGTTGAGACTATGTACATGATCAATGAGTCAATGAGATGGAAAAGGGGGTAGGTTTTTGACATACTACGTTTCAAAGGCATCTGGCCCACCGCGAATCCGCCATGCCAAGTGTTCAACTTGACGTTCGTTATACAGGATCATGGGAACGACCCTATCTTCACCCCGTACTTTCACTATTGCCCTGTCCATAATTCGTCACGGTTTACAGCGTTTTTATGCAGGGAAATACGAACTCGGACATGGTAGACGACAACCCTTCGAGGTCTGCGGCAGACAGTCGATATTCGGCCACAGCTTTTGTCTTCGAAATCTATTTTTCAAGAGAATTTAGCGAGATAGCGTTGAGATATCGCCACAATTGAGAGTGCGTACTGTTTGGTCCACATGTATTCTTGAGGGTCGCCACAAAGACTCGTCGACGATGGGCTGAACTTTCTTTGGACGCTTCGGCGATTTCTGAGGCGATGGTTTCTTGTCCGTCTTGACAGGTAGGCTCTTGGGCATGACTCGAAGGTAAAACCGAAACGGTGGCCTGAAACAAGCCTGGAATATTTATTCTCCGACGGGCGGAACCGAGTCGGCTTGATCCGGTCTGAGAACGATCATGATGACAAGTTGACAACCACCGATTATCACATAGCGGTAGCCCCTGTCTTCCTTCCAACAAGTCATTCTTTTGGATGGATTCCTCCACCATCCAAACAAGAAACAAACTGAAATCTACATGCTTTTTACGTCTTTCATTATTTGTAGGACTGGATGAAACTTTACAGAGAGAGAAAACTGGAAGGCTACATTGAACCGAGAGAATCAAGATGATGCTGCTTGATATAACTGAAATTCGACGGAATGCCAACTACCAGAGCCTCCAATCAGTGGGTCGGCCTGTCCGTATTTCCATTGTTTGTAGACAGAATAGCGGCAATGTAGCGATATGCCGCTTGATTTGTCTGCGGCCCTCCTCGAATATATCGCTTTTAAAGATGACGATTTCGCGGACACAATTTTCGCGCGGGATCGTCGAGAGGGTGTCCAGTACTACCCGTACGGTGGGCCGAAAGAGGGAGAAGGATTCCAGTCGGCTATACGCAGACAAATCAATTGCACCGTCTACCTGTTTACGAAAAGCACATGAGTTAGTGCTACGATTCGGAACAAATATCATTATATATATGAACTCACCAACCCCGGGCCCGCATCGACTTTGAGCAGTTGGATGCTCGGCGCGGCGGTCGCTGCGAAGATCGGTGCGCGGAGAATTTCGGTCTTCGTAGAGTCCAAATACAGGGCCTTGAGGTTGGTCAAGTCGATCGGGGTGTGGCCCACCGTCAGAGCACGGGGAACACCCATGCTGTTGGTCAGATATAGTGATTCGAGTGAGATTGCCGTGCGTATGGGGTCAGGCGCCCAGAGCTCTGCATCCGCGGAGGGAGAGGAAAGGCTCGACAGGCACACATGCCGGATGTTTGCGCGTGCCCAGATATGCTGAAACAGGCATGGACAGTCTGGCATGAACATGACTGTGACGGAGAGCAAGCCGGGCAGGCTGAGGAGCTGTTGAATTCCGTCTGCCACGGTACGTGAGAGCTCGAACTGGTCCCAGGCAAGGATGCGGAGGGTGTGCAGATTCGGGAAATGAAACTGTACGAAGGTGGCGGCATAGTCTGGGGAGAGATATGACACCAAGAGTGTGAGGCGGACAATAAAACTGCTAATATGTGGGGAGATCAAGAGGATGTCGAGGAACTCTCCAAACTTCCTGTTGGTGTGGCCAAGGGTGATGTATCTAAAGAAATAGGGCTGGGCGGCGTATCTCCAGGAGCGATTGACCAAGGCACATGCCGCAAGGTCGGAGGAATTGAGAAAACCTAGACACGCCTCAATGAGTTCTGGAATGTCTAATGGACGGGGAGGTGATCGCATGATGGAGAGGGGTAAGTTACAAAGGTCCGAGATAACCTTGACGCGAGGTACGAGCGGATCGAGGTTATCAGAGGATGAGCCAAGTCAGAGGGAGATTCGGGTTACTAGTGACACGAGCGTGACTCGGTCACATCTTTCTTTCTGCTCCGGCGTCCACGACGTTCCTCGAGTCTCCGTCGTTTCTCCCATCGCCTTTCCCACTCTCTTGGATCGCTCATACCCGCAGCTTTACCGGTCTACCGGGTTTCAAGACTTTCGAGCTTCCTCAGTACAAACGCATATACAGATTCACAAACTTTGACAATGACGGACACCGTATCCACGCGCCGACTCGCATACAAGGACGTTGCAGATGAAAGCCTAGGTTCCTGGTGGGATCACCAGTGAGCATCATGATAACCCACTCTTTTTAGGCTTTCGTGGCCCTCGCATTTTTTCTCCTTCAAGTTCCGGTGTCCTTTTTTCCTGATATACATGACGTGGCTCTGCCATTTCAGCGGTGTTTCGTGCTGCGTTTGGGAGAGGTACGCCTCTTCACGACGTTGCCGAGCTTTCACACGCGTGCACTCGCGCAATTGCGTCCTGCAGTGGACCCAGCTGCCCTTGCGACGCGCATATATGCGCTTCTTGCTGTCTCTTGTGCTCCTGGGCCCCGGCCTATCCTTAGGCCGCGCCTCTGCTCTGCGCCTGCCCAGTGCGCTTTCACGGTCTTCGCCATGTGTGCACTATGCTCCCACCGGTGCTGCCGCTTCTTCATACTACCTTCGTGCTTTGGAGGGGTCATATCACTGCGCACATTTCACCAGTGTATCCCTCTTTTCGTCCGTTGGGTTTTGCGTCGGGTTCCTCATGCGTTCCGCATCAATTTCATCTGTTTTACGTCCATATACGCGTCTTTCCTGTTACCCTTTGGCATAGACCCATTCCGCTCCCTGCAGAGCCGGTCAAACCTCTGCTTCGTTCAGACCGAACCCCATCCTTTCGAGGCAGTGCCTACTTTTGCCTCGTTACGCAAATCACGCGCCGCTACCACTTGTTGGCTGCCGCTACCGCCCATAGTTCACCGCTACCGTCCTTTCGTCCGGTTAATGCCCATTGCTGCACCATACTCCAATTTTGTTTCGCCGCTGTACGCCCGGTGCAGTACGGGCGCCACACACCACTACTGCCTGTAGGCATTGAATTTCATGCTGTGCGTCCGCGTACCCGCTTGCCTTAACGAGTTTGCACGCGACGTACTCCCTTACCCACACCCATACCTTCAATCGTTCCAATTTGACGTAGTTCACGCTCTTGTGTTGCCCTGGCGGGGTTTTTAGTCTGCTTGACATCACGCCCAGACCCGTACCTATGCCTTCGTATTTGGTTCGCACGTTGAGGTCTGCCAAAAACCTCAGGGCTATGTCAAGTCGACAAACGCGACGTTACAAAACAATCGTACTCTTACCACTGGCACCCCGATGCGGCATCCGAGTTCTCGTACTGCCAGAGTTCCGTGTTCTTTCTCCTTTCTCTTCACGTGTCTGGGACGACTGCTTAGCTTATCCTAAAATACCAAATCTCTTTGTCTTGTCTCGGAACTAAGACAATCATGATGACGAAGACATCGACGGACAATAAGCAGGCGGAGGAAAAGGGGAGTCGAAAAAATCCGTCCAACGCTGGCGGAATCGCCGGTTTGCTGGCGATACCTACTGAGTCCCACACTGCCACTTGATGGGCATGCACAAGAGCATTTCCCCTGAGAGCCTAGGTACTGTAGTCAATTCACGGGGTACTTTCCCAAAAATTAGCGCGAGTGCCATACTCAGTTTCGGTCCACCAAAAAAAGAAATAATTAAAAGGATCGATGTCTCCGGATGTTGGAGGAGATTCACCAGTTGCTTTGTGCGCTAGTGAGCCTCTGCATCTACTCGGAGGACATTCGATCTCCGAAAATGCTCGAGCATATCGCAGAGTTTGCCCAGTAAGTCTTTTATCAGTATGCGCCTTATCGGTTCGTTTGTCTTCATTCATTTTCTCTCTCATCGCAACAGCTGGGAAACCGAGAGAAGGGAGTAGAATCATGAGTACTCCAGAACGAAAGACCTTGGGACGATGCATCAGTTTACAGTGGCCGGTTGAGCATCAACGCTGTTGAGAGGAAGAGGCGGCTAATCTAATCAACGGATCAGAATATGATCGGCGTCGCTCGTTTCTTCCTGCCACCATCGTCTTTCCGACTGGGCAGGTACGCACGCCATATTTAGGCTTTGTCAGGCAACCAAGATTGCCCAGATTAGCATGGATCCAGTCAGTCCCAGCCACGAGCTAGAATCCTTGTCGAACGAGGCCTTCTGTCATCAATGTCAAGTCACCAGACGCGTCGGTGAATTAAAACTCTGCAGTCGTTGTCAGTGAGTTCAACCCCATTCTATGTTTCTTTCCCTCTCATGTCTCTGTATAACCCTGACGTTATCTAGGAGCGCAAAATACTGTTCTCGAGCATGTCAAATAGCGCATTGGAAGACCCATAAGGCGTACTGCAGATCCCCAGAAGAAAGCAACTTACAGACGGATGAGGACGCATGGAAGAGTGTGTTCAAAGAATATGGGCATAAGAAAACCGGTGTGCTTGAGCCGGTTACCGAGACGCTGGTGCAGCAGTCTGTTCGTTTGCAGGCTTGGACGGATAAGTGGGGGCCTACGATACTCAATTGGTGTGTGCATGATCCAATGATTGGTAGCTTTGATGTTTGTTGAGAACTTGTTTCTTGCATAGGGCTCTCTGGGCTATGCACATCCCGTATTCTTCGACTAGAGAAGATAAGTTGACCAAGTTCACGTATGTCACCTCACATACGAGCTTTGCAATCCGAGACTAATTGGGTTGATGGGGATTTTAGTTTCATGTTCGAGCTTCAACGACGCCCGAACCCACTCACACCAGAACATTACTTCGAAGTACAGTTTCGCCCATATATATATATATTCCCCCCAACTGATCGCGCCACTCATTTTTGCACTTAGATGCACGGCGCAGAAATCATGCACACATCCGAAGTAATCCTCCTTCTCAACCACATGAAACGAACCGATATACTAGAAGAGTGGCGAAAAATCCCTCGCCCGAAGGATACTATCCAAATAATGATCGTTTGGAAAGGGCATATCATTCACCTCGAGCGACCCGTGTCGAATTTCAAAGATCTCCGGAAGAAGGCTCGAGACGATCCTACGCTCCTTGGCTACGACGCGCTGGCCAAGAACTGGGTTGAAGAATTGAGGAAGGCTATTGATTCCGCGGATCGTGAGTGCTCAGCTTTTGCTAAAATACCCAATACTGAAATTCTTCAGCCGACTACCACCGGAAATTTTACAATCGGGTCTGGGGCCAGGCTGCGGCAGAGGCCAGCTTCACGAGTGGACTGATTGCGATGCGCAGCGCAATGGAAGAGATCAGGGTCCGAGAAGATCAACTCTCCAAGTCCGAAATGGGGAAGTAGAAAGTCGTGCCCATATTGTACCCTGGGCGTTGCCGCATGAATAATAAGCAACAAGACACTTCGCTCTGGCATGGGCCGAGAGATGGGGTTAAACAAATGATATTCCAAGGACAGGCTAAATACTCAAGGTACTATGGGATGGAAGTCGCTCTGCCTTCCTCGAGTTTCACTGGGGAGTGATTGAACCGATTTGAAAATCGAGAGTCCGGACTCCGAACGGTCTGAGCTAGGGGATTGAAATTAGATCATAATAATATCGTCGACAGGGCTGGAGATCTCAGTTATGAGAATAAAAAAGTATGCGGTCCGGCGGCTGGTTGCGGTGCCTGGATGCCCTCAATTCACATTTATCTTTCCAGATGTTCGAAGGGGCCTCAAATAACCAAGTAGACGAATGAAGGAATTGCTCGCATCTTGTGCACTAATTGAAGGAACACGCAGGAGAGAATGATTGCTGTAGCCGCCGCAGTCCAGACAGTATCACAGAACAACGCGTCACGAAGACCCTCCGCTCGCAGTGGACTCGTCCTAGCACCCCATAAGAGGGTGTTCGCTATTTATTGCGGATTTTATTTCGATTAGCCATTCTAGAGATCTAAGTGGAATTGAAAATCAAGTGGGTTCCCTTACAATTTACAAATAAATAAAATTGGCCCCAAAACCACCTATTTAGAGTCCTAAGCATTGTAACAGAGATTTATATATTTTTATCTTCTTGCGGCCACTTCTTGTATATATTGGTAGGTACCAGTGGGGCGCGTCAATCGTTTAAAAAGCGCCTACACACGTGATCACGATGCTCCTCTCAACGGATCAGCCCATACGACCCCCTCATCAGTTGCCATCACAGCATCATTTCTCACCACATTCTGTTTTTCAATGTTCATGCACAGTAAGAGCTCAAAGTCATAAACAATGTGCATGGGAAGGTATTCTATAGTGAAAATATGACCTCTGGCACCGTGAGCAACGAACGCAAGGATGCTGGACAACTTTCTGGCGATCACCGAGTGATCATCAGCTTATCTAACCATATTCCACGATCCATCAATCACCTCTTGCTCTCACTCCTTTTCTATCGTATTTATGGTCCAGTCTTCTCATACCACGCGGATGGCGGCCGCGCAGACTGTTTTTCGCGTTGTGCCGGACACTCGCAGGACCGACCCCAAGCATGGAAGCAGACGGCTTTCTGTCCCAGCTGCAGACCCAAACGAAGAAACATTGGATCGATTTTGGCGGAGGGTCGCTGAGCTAACAACACGCTATTACGACGCGGACCATAAATGGATATGTGGCGACGAAATAAGAGCCTGGAACAGTGCAAATAGGCAGGTGGGCTATCGGTGATCCAAATTTCAAACGCACCTCTTCTAATACGCTACAGTCCTGCCAGAAATGTACGCACAGCAAGACCAAGAGGACCTGCATTATTGATGAAGATCAGGCGAGCTGTCGTGCTTGCCGCAAGGTCAAGATAGGCTGCGATCGGAAGCCAAAATTCCTATTTGACCTAACGAAGCACGAATTCTTTCCGTCTTATGAACAGTTTCTGGTCATATTCCAGAACAAAGCGCCTGGAAGACTACGCAGGTACAGCAAACCGATAGAGCAACGTACAGGTCAGAGACCTTCGGGAAGGTTGAGTAACGCGAGCAATGAATTTGGTAAGGAATATACCTCTAATGATTTTATTTTACTTGTTAATAGCTGAAGCCGAACATAGCAGCGGACGAGATCGTGTCTTCTTCCGATTTATTGGCTCAGAAACCTTCAGCGAGCGTTACGAACAATCTAGTGAAACACAGTGAGACATTAAATATTATGCCGCAGAGTATTACTGAACATACCGTAGATGCTGAGAAACAATTTGGTCGCATAATGCACCTTTTCACCACGGAGATCGAACCCTTTATCGCAGATATCAGCAACGGTGGACATTTCGGTCCTGAACAGTCCACGTTCCTGAAGAAGGCCATAGAAAGTCGACTCTTCGGATGTATTAATATGATACGCCGAGTGGGCGAGGCATCTGATGATGGAGGGTTACATTGAACTGACCGCGAGTTCGACATAGGGCATATTATCATATTGTTGGGCATAGATGGACATGAAAACATACGGCATAAGATAACAAATGGACAAGATCACAAATCAGGTGCGAGAAGCGGAGACAGACGGCGTGCCACAGACGATAACCCAAAGAACATTGCAACCAATGTAAGGAAGTTTATCGCTATCCCCACCGATGGAAACCATGTAAGACGAGAGGGTATATCCAACAATTGCAAATGATCCAGAAGGTACTTCGCCAGGAAACAAGGGTAGAACCTCGCTCAAACGATCCAAGGCAGATGTGAAGTCCACGACCGTTTTGCGGGCGTCGTAAACAGGGACTGCATAAATATAAGCACACAGGCAGCAGGATCGAAATTCGATCTCACCAGAATCGTTGTACGCAAGTAAGGTTTTCACGAGCGCAGATCTACGCGAGGTAGAAGCAGCTTGTTGATCCGCCGCATTTTTTTTAGGAGATCGGATGCTGAACATGTGCGAAGGGACGGTGCGGTTATTGCGTTCTACAGGCACTGAGTAAACGAGAACAGAGAAGAGTTAATCAATATGAAGGTATATAATAACTCCATGTACCGTCAGGTACATTGCGAGGATCAGGACTGATCATAGTCTAGAAGGATATAGCCTTGTCAACAATCTGACCGTACAAAATCTTCTCGTGGAACACGAGACAAAGCATAGCCTCGAATCTCTCCCAATCCTGATCATGGAATACGCCGCTGATCCACTTACGAAGGCGCTTGGACTTAACACCGATGCGTTTCGGAGCAACAAGATGGGACTCCGTAGAACACACGGGAGACACGCAAATAGCCAGGCGATCACCGACGTAGAGCCGATGCGTAGTGGTGCTTCCTGCAGACACGCGGCAACCCAGTTCGAGGGGTGAGATGCGAGAACGATTAATAAAGTCTGGTTGAGCGGTAGTGACTAACATGGCGCCCATCGAATTACTGGTAACGTAGTCAACAAAGTGAACAAAAACTACTAAAACAACACTTACGAGGCCAGCATTCTAGGATTTTGCTTATACCAGGACGAGAACTGGACACGACCTCCAGTAGTGTAATCCACATCCTCCAGAGAGTTACGGTCGCGATCGTAAGCAGGCAGAATTCGGCGCATGCCGCTGGATAATGTCATCAACCCCCGCGTCTTGCAGCCTGTCATCTACCGAAGGTCCGCGTCCTGCAGCCTTCAACATATTAGGGTTGAGCAACAGCGTCTGGCGGACTCGATATTATATACTTCAAGTTGAACCTTAGGAATCTCTTACGGGGATTTCTCGAACTCTCAAGGACTACTCGCGAGCCGAGTAGAATTATATTTCTGTTTGTTTGGCAGTAAATGCATCTCACCGCCGTGTGGGAAGCAAGACTCATGCGTCGTGACATTCAAGGTGGTGACGGAACGCAACGACTCGGGGACGTCATTCAGAAACGGTCCGATGTTCCGAACTCACCGCACTTTTTGCCTTGCTTTTGTCCAACGATTGCGTGCAAATGAAAGCCGGAGAATAGAGATACTGTTTTTTCAGAATAAATTGGTGTATTAATATTATCCTGTAGCCACGACAACTTTGCGAGGTGATCATGAATTGGGGAGCGATCGTGGCAGGTTCAGTAGAGAGAAAATATATGATAAAATTCAAGTAGATTACGCCGTCTTATGTCTGTGGAAGTAATGAATTATACCACCTTCCAAATTCCGATTTGTTATCTTGCCTAATCGTAACTGCATGCTCACCGGGAAGTTCCATATGGCCCCTCAACCAATCACTTGCGCCGTCATACCACCGGTTGTTTCGATAACTAAGGCCTTCCAGGTGAGTCGAGAACTAATCCGAACTCACATTCAGTATCCAGCTGAATAACTCCTTGGGAAAAAAACCAACCGTGTCGTAGACTTCCCACCGTGCGCTCATCCAACCCTCTTCGCCGCACCCGTGAATGTCGATGACAGCAATAAGGGCAGTGAACAGGTCAAACATGTAATTCGCGTCCCAGAGCCACATCCTGTCGCCCCCAAAAAACTCGTACAGAACAAGCTCATTGCGCGTCCCGTTCAACCACGATGGCGCGCGGTCAAGCACGTCGCGGAAATCGTTATATGCTGGGGAGTCCGCGGGGCGAGAAGCGGGTCTGCGAGGATACGTCGGCGCGAGGGATACGAGCGCTTTGAGAGCTGTCTCCTTTTCGGATTGGGTGAAATGGGACCAGTCGGCCGCGGAGATGTTGGATGGGAAAGCGAGCACTCGGTTCGCCGCATCCCAAAGCCATGTGCAGTTCAACGCCGCAAACTCCCGCTCCAGGTGTTCCATCTGTGTCGGCACTGGCTGGTATACCTTGACAAACGATGGCAGCGACTGGGAAGTCTCATCGCTCGTCTCGTATCCCGCTGGCTTCGCGCCGAAAAGTGGCTCGCAGGTGAACAATGGCCGCTCGCGCTGTCGAGTCTTGTTGTAGGATCTTTCTGTCATTTTCTCAAGCGGTGCAGGATCGCGGGATTTAGTTAGCGGGTAGTCGGAAACCGATGCCTGGTATGTGTCGTGTTTTTGAAACACCGAGGCTCCAAGCGACGGGGCTTGCAGGTATTGATCCCGCAGAGTAATCAAGCTGGGGGTGAATATCGTACCAAGTTCAACTCGACTGAGGTATGATGCGCTGGACGCACTGGTGGTCAAACTGCTCCGGACCTCCGTACTTCTTCCACGCCACCCGCTCCACCTCACGTTCGTTGTACAGCGAGACAATTAAATTGCGGTGCTCGCCGGCGTTACACGAGCTCACGGAAATCCTGTGGTCAAATTGAGATTAAATTCGCTTCGGGGAAGACGGGGACAGGACCCACGGCGACGCTTTGAACTTCAAGCCGTCGAGGTCGGAAGGCTCCAATTTGTAGCACTTGAGCGCTAGTCGGCGAGAGATCTGCATGTGAAGTCTCGATGAGTGCGATACTGTATACTGAGAGATTCTTGGCTTTCACCTTCCTAGCCCTTGGAACACTAGACTTGCGCCCCAAAGGGTCTTGCCTCGATATCTTCAACCGTGAATTGCGACGGGAGCGACGGGATTCCAGTCCTTTGTCACCACAGGATTCAAAGCCACTGAGACCCTTCCTGCGCAAGGCATCGGAGCCGTCTTGGGAGTCGTTGTTTTCCATGTCACAACAAAGACGGAAGTTCTCACGAGTCGCGGTGAAAATTCATGTTCCAACCGCTTTCCCACCGCTGCCGAAGGTCAAATTTGATGGTATCGAAGGTTGATCAGATGCAACCGTGGGATTACTGAAGTTTGATTCTGTGTTCCAGCACAAAGAGCTCCAGGCGCTAGTATGTATATGTACTACTATGTACGCGGGAGCTTTCGAATATTCGACGATTGTTATTGTTCCTCGATTTCTTGGTGTGTATAACGGAAAGTAAAAAGAATTCTGAAGAGTGTTCCGTGTACTCAAATATCCAAGGGCGAGTCCATGAGTGGAGAGTGTTTTATTAGTCCCTGGACTCATTGGATTCCCCCAAGACCCTGCGCATCACCTCTACCTCCTCTGTATGACACTCAATGAGCCGGCAAATCAGTTTTGACAGAGGGCACTCACCAGGCCCAGTCACACAGGTTTCGACTTCAATCCCTTGCAACGATCTGGACCAGCGATACACAAACTCGGGACCATCGAATGAAAGCGACTTCAGTCCCGGGCATGTCCCCACGAGCGCGTCGCGCAACTCCGAGAAGCCCGACGGCGTGTCGTCATCGTGATCATCGTAGTCGAACTCCAACTCCCAGCCGAGAGTGAAGTGCTGGAGGGGGGGTCTTAGGCAGGGCACGCTGGTCAGCGCATCGAAGAATATCGTTGCCTGGGTGCGTTTTAGACACGATTTATGTAGACACGATTGCAGCGGCGTACCTCAGAGTTAATGCCGCTCTCGAACTCGCCCTCCTCATCATCCAAAATAATGCGGATACGGAGTTCGGTGAGCCGTGGAAGAAGCCCAACTAGAGTACCCAGTGTGGCGTGGTCGAAGGTGCTGAATTTCGCGTCCAATGAAGTAATGTTCAAAGGTGCCGAGTGACTCTGCAGCTGCCTTATGACGTGCTGCGAACTGCACAGGAAGAGGGTAACGCGGGTGAGAGTGTCTCGAGGGAGGAATATAGGTAAGGCCTCAAGGTGGCCAGTATATTCTTTGAGCGCAGGAAAAGGCTCGCGGTGATGCGTGCGGGGCTCTGAGTCTGACCCCGCCGCCAGCACGCCCCAGCCCACATCACAAAGATTTCGACGCTGGGAAATCTGGACATGATTGCGAGGTTGCGAGACATCGTCGAGAGGTTCATGTTCATCGACAGCTTGTGGAGGTGCGGAAATAGGGAATGTCCTCCACGTTCTCGCTGAAGAGGCCAAGATTGCATGTGATGGACAGTTCGCGGAGGTGCTCTGGGCTGAGAAGAGGGATCCAGTGATCAAGTCCATCCTCACGCGTAATCATCTGACGGATTGAAAAGCTGGACAGGGCCAACGCATGTGAAGGGGTTCTATGGGTTCTACAGCAGCGACTTCGAAGTGGTCGACGTGTAGGATAGCCAGAGAGGACATAAGGCACAGGTTGGCCACCGCTGTAGAAGTGAAGTGGATGTTCCGAGATCTGAGGCGCCGGAGACCGGTGAAGCGCGTAATGCGCTCGAAAAATGTGTTGAATAAGACGTATGGCGTCGCTGCGTCGAATAGCGGTATTTGGTGGCATGGTGTAAGGTCGCATGAGCGAACCAGAGGAGCTATTTCATCCGAGGACCAGAATTCTAATCGCTCCAAAGAGATAGCAACTTCCGCAGCAGACGGAAGGAAAAGAGTGCCATTGGGGCCAAGAGCAAATGGATGAAAATCGAAGTGGGCGAACAGCAGTGGGCGCGTTATACGGCAGAAGTTGTGGTGGGCCAAGGAGATATCTTTAAGCGTATCCCGGGGAAGATAATTGAAGATCTCGAGCCATAGCTCGTTTGCGACTTCTGAAATCATGAAGGGTGGGAGCAAAGGGTGATGTGGCGGTACACCATTACGGCAGCCGGTACAGTATTGATAGCTGTTGAACTTCAGGGGGTATTGATTATCGAGGACTCTGGACTCGAGAATATTTCCATAAAATAGGTCAGGATGTAGCAAGATATACTGACATCCTCGGAGATTCCACAGGTTTCTTCAGAGTGCGGAATTCGCGTGCGGCGTGATGTAATAATACAGAATAAAACATGATGTACTCAGAATGGCAGAGCCTCGAACGGGGACGTTCAGGGTTGCAGAACGCCTTATTGCATCCCGACGCGCACCGTGCGCCTCTCTCGCTCTCTTGCTGTGAATTAAACGCAAGGGGGAATCGGGTTTCGAAACCAGCACTGCATAGGGTTCATAAAACCTTTTCGACCCTCCCAGGACCCACCTTCCCCCCTCCTCCTTCAGGCTTCCATAAAGAAAAGGAGTTTCCCACCCACAAGCGGTCCGTTCTTTCCGCATGTGCGTCCTCACCGCCATCATCCCAATTCAACAACACAATTCACGAGGTGGTTGCACATCATCGAGGGCATCGTTCCAGCACTGTTCAACTATCCTGTGGGTGCTACCCTCTCTTTCGTTTGACTTATGTTCAATCTCGCATGGCCCATTTTCACTAGAAAACTCTCCTCAGCTCAGCAAAAGCCTCTGTTTGAGCTCCTGACGGTGAACTTACGCCCTTGGAGCCTTCTGGAGGCCCAGATAGGTGGTCTAGAGCCTCTTTTTCTTCCCTACTAACATACAGGTAGAAATCCTTTCAGCCCTGCGGGGGACCCCCCTCCCCCCTACCTCCTGTCGGATTTTCAAATCCTGAATCACCCGTGATTACTGCTACTTAAAGGGCTATAAATTTTGTGACTTGAGATGGGTAGACTTCGCCAAGAAGTGAAGCCCCAAGACGTCATTTTCTCGTCGAATTCGAGATTCAAGTTGTGTGAGAATCGAAAAATCAGATTAAAAAGAATTTGCAGACGTATGGCAGAGCCTCGAGTCGAACGAGGACTTTCGGTGTATAATATATCAGAGAACACCGTATTTCAACCCGACACACCGTGTGCCTCCCTGCCTTTTCCCACTACTCTTCCCCTGAATCAAGGCATAAAAATTGTGGGATTTAAATTTGAAGGAATTTAAGCTTCAAACTCCCCAAAAAAACTCAGACTGCCGGGGAAAAAAGTAATATAAAGGAACAAAACCCAGCATGGCAGAGCCTCGAGTCGAACGAGGGCCATTGGGGTGATTTCAAGAACACCAATGCGCACCGTGCGCCTCCCTGCCTTTTTTTATCCTTATGGTCCTTCCATTTGTACCTGTAACTGTAACTCGCAAAAGCAGGGGGATGTTCATGATTGAGTTGAGACTGTAGTTGAAAGACATCCTGAATTCACACACAAAAGCCGTCTCATAACGACAGATGGGATTTGAATGAGTCTTAAGTTGAGTTCTCGAATCAAGACTAAAAATATGTGTTTTCCCTGGAGTCCGAGCATGGCAGAGCTTCAAGTCGAACGAGGTCGTCCGGGGTGTAATCATGGTGCCGACACTTATTGAAACCCGACGCGCACCGTGCGCCTCCCTGCCTTTCTTGCCTACTCCTTTTCTGAATTAGGGTGCATGGATTATAGGATGTTTGCGAGTTGACTTGTTGTGGTTGTTATTTGGTGGTGGTTTAAAAGAATTCGAACTTCAAAATCCAATAAGATTCAACCACGTCGATCGCAGGTGGTTCAAGGAGAGAGAGAGAGAGAGAGAGTTGAATGCGAAGGAGTGTAATAGAATAGCCCAGAATAAAAAGAGATGATTGTACACGACGAATGGCAGAGCCTCGAGTCGAACGAGGTCATTCGGGGTGTAATGCCGTCTGGCGAAATTCACATTAAAACCCAACGCGCGCCGTGCGCCTCCCTGCCTTTTTTTTATCCTTATTGGTCTTCCATATGTACCTGTAACTTGGTGGATGTTTCCAGAAGTGAGTTGAAGTGGGTTGGTTGAGACTGTGATTAAAAGTTCGCCAAGAAGCGCTGTCTGATAACGGCGGATGGGATTTGAATTCTCAAATCAAGACTAAAAAAGATGTGTTTTCTCTGGAGTCCAAGCATGGCAGAGCCTCGAGTCGAACGAGGACCTTGGGTGTATGCTAGAGGTTACTCATATGTATCATATGCAACCCAATACGCACCCTGCGCCTCCCTGCCTTTTTTGTTCACCCATTGTCTGAATGAGGATCACTGATAAATTTGAGGGGACGTTGTGTGATTTGCGGTCGAACTTCAGAATCCAATAAAGCTCAACCCCAGGCTGGTTCAAGGAGGAAGAGAGTTGAATGCACGACTAGACTTGAAAGTGATAAAATCATTCCGAAAAAAAAAAAAAAAAACTGTAGATCACAATGGCAGAGCCTCGAGTCGAACGGGGACCTTCGGAGTATATTCTCACTTGCACATATGTTATATGCAACCCAACGCGCACCGTGCGCCTCCCTGCCGTTTTGTGCCTCTTGGGTTTTCCCTTTGTACCTGTAACCCACAGAAGCTGGCGGATGTTTCAGAATTGGGTTGAGGTGGGTTGTTGAAAGACGGTCAGAATTCACCAAGAAGTGCTGCCTGATAAGGCGGATGGGAGTCTTGAGTTGAATTCACGAATCGAGGAAAAATAGACTGACGGGACCCAATATGGCAGAGCCTCGAGTCGAACGAGGACGTCCGGGGATTAATCTCATTGCACAACGGGTTACTGAAACCCGACGCGCACCCTGCGCCTCCCTGCCTTTTCTGCCTCCATTTGTACCTGTAACTTACATGAAGTTGGTCGATGTTTTGACATTTGAATTGTTGGAACTGTAGACGTTCAGAATGCGCCAAGAAACACTGCCTCATAAGGGCTCATGGGATTCCAATGAGTCTCGAGTTGAATTTGCGAGTCAAGACTAAAAAAATTACCGAGTTCCGCAGCTTAATGGCAGAGCCTCGAGTCGAACGAGGTCATTCGGGGTGTAATACCGGTGCCGAGCGCTTACTGAAACCCGACGCGCACCGTGCGCCTCCCTGCCTTTTTTGCTGGTCCATTGTCTAAATTATGCCCTCAGAATTATCGGATGTTCTACGATTTGACTTGTTGTGGTTGTGATTTGGTTGTGGTTGAAAAGAATCGGAATTTAATAAAACTGAACCACAGGCTACCGTATGTGGTTCAAGGAGAGACAGAGTTGAATGTAATAGAATAGTCCAGAATAAAAAAAGAGATGTGTTTCCACATATGGCAGAGCCTCGAGTCGAACGAGGACCTTGGGTGTATGCTAGAGGTCGCCCATATGTATCATATGCAACCCAATGCGCACCCTGCGCCTCCCTGCCTTTTTTTTGCTGGTCCATTGTCTGCACTATGGCGCATGGATTATGAGATGTTCTGCTATTTGACTTGTTGTGGTTGTGATTTGTTTGTGGTTGAAAAGAGTCCGAATTTCAAAATCCAATAAAACTCGACCACAGGCTACCGTAGGTGCTTCCAGGAAAGATAGAGTTGAATGGGAAGAGTTGTAATAGAATAGCCCAGAATAATAAAAAAGATGTGTTTCCACAGAATATCCAACATGGCAGAGCCTCGAGTCGAACGGGGACCTTCGGAGTATATTCTCACTTATACATATGATATATGCAACCCAACGCGCACCGTGCGCCTCCCTGCCGTTTTGTGCCTCTTGGGTTTTCCCTTTGTACCTGTAACCCACAGAAGCTGGTGGGATGTTTCGGAATTGAGTTGAAGTGAGTTGTTAAGACAGCAGTTGAAAGACGGTCAGAGTTCGCCAAGAAGCGCTGTCTGATAAAGGCGGATGGGATTTGAATGAGTCTTGAGTTGAATTCTCGAATCAAGACTAAAAAGATGTGTTTCCTGTGGAGTCCAAGCATGGCAGAGCCTCGAGTCGAACGAGGTTGTTTGGGGTGTAGCAGTTCCAAGATTTCCCATTGAAACCCAACGCGCACCGTGCGCCTCCCTGCCTTTTTATACCTCCTCGGTCTTTCATATGTACCCGTAACTTACATGAAGTTGGTTGGTGGGATGTTTCGGAATTGAGTTGGAGTGGGTTGTTGAAACTAGGGTTGAAAGTTACGCCAAGAAGCGCAGTCTGATAAAGGCGGATGGGATTCGAATGAGTATTGGGTTGAATTCGCGAATCAAGAATAAAAATAAAAAAAACCCCGATGTGCCTAAAATATGACAGAGCCTCGAGTCGAACGGGGACCTTCGGAGTATATTCTCACTTGCACATATGTTATATGCAACCCAACGCGCACCGTGCGCCTCCCTGCCTTTTTATACCTCCTCGGTTTTCCATTTGTCCTTGTGACTTACATGAAGTTGGCGGGACGTTTGAATTCAGAAGTGAATTGAAGCGGGTAGTTGAAAGCTTCCCAAGAAGCGCTGTCTCATAAAGGCGGATGACATTCGAATGATTCTCGAGTTGAATTCTCGAGTTGAATTCGCCAATCGAGGATAAAAAAGATGTGTTTCCACGCTATCCAACATCATGGCAGAGCCTCGAGTCGAACGAGGTCGTTCGGGGTGTAATCACGGAGCCAAACGCTTACTGAAACCCGACGCGCACCGTGCGCTTCCCTGCCTTTTCTAACTCCCCGGTCTTTCATATGTATCTGTGACCTACATTAAGTTGGTGGGACGTTTAAATTCAGAAGTGAGTTGAAGCGGGTAGTTAAAAGACTGTCACAATTTACCAAGAAGTGTTGTCTGATAAGGGCAGGATGAATTCGAATGATTCTCGGTTTGAATTCGCGAATCAAGAATAAAAAGATTATTCAGTTCCGAACCATGGCAGAGCCTCGAATCGAACGAGGTCGTTCGGGGTGTAAAAACCGCTACATCCTTATTGAAACCCGACGCGCACCGTACGCCTCCCTGCCTTTCCTGCCTACTCCTTTTCTGAATTAGAGTGCATGGATTATGGGATGTTCTGCGATTTGACTCAGACTCGCTGTGGTTGTTATTTGGTGGTGGTTTACAGCTGTTTGCAAAACTAATGACACTCGCTAAAAATAGTTAAAAGAAAGCATTTTTGATGCGTCGGATTGCCGAGCTCGTTTCTCATCCAATTCTGAGCAGATTTTCTCGAGAGTAGGCGCGTTCGAAAGCGGGTAAGCGGGGCTTTCATACGGTACCCTACTCACGAGGTAAATTATGTAATTCAGATGTTCCAAAATTCCGACTGGCTGGTTTGAACCAGACGCGGCAAAGGCCCTTCCTCCATCACCCCTGAGTTGAATTTGATGAATCTGGGTGATTCTGAAAGCTTACATTAAGGCAAACGATATTCCACCGCTCTAGAATGAAACACACATGATGCACACCTCCAAGAATGGATTTACTGAGTGACACTGAATATTCATTCCTAGCAGGTTGCCTTGAGAATAAACCAAAATATAATATATCATAGAGCTTTGCATTGATCACAGCCTTCAGAATCATTTGGATTCATGCGAATCGGGTGTCTGGCAATGGAGAAAGGGCCGTTGTCGCGTCTGGTTCAAACCAGCCAGCCGGAATTTTGGAACATCTGAATTACATAATTTACCTCGTGAGTAGGGTACCGTATGAAAGTCCTGCTTACCCGCTTTCGAACGCGCCTACTCTCGAGAAAATCTGCTCAGAATTGGATGAGAAACGAGCTCGGCTATCCGTCGCATCAAAAATGCTTTCTTTTAACTATTTTTAGCGAGTGTCATTAGTTTTGCAAACAGCTGTAAAAGAATTCGAACTTCAAAATCCAATAAGAGTCAACCACGTCGATCGTAGGTGGTTCAAGGAGAGAGAGAGAGAGTTGAATGCGAAGGAGTGTAATAGAATAACCCAGAATAAAAAGAACGATTTGCGATAACAGATGGCAGAGCCTCGAGTCGAACGAGGTCATTCGGGTTGTAATGCCGTCTGGCGAAAGTTGCATTGAAACCCAACGCGCACCGTGCGCCTCCCTGCCTTTTTGTTCCTCCTGGGTCCCCCATTTTACCCCCACATTTGGAGCGCGAGCTGAGGTGGGTGGTTGAGGTGTTTCCTTCCTCGAATTGCACTTATGCTTTTCCTTACCTTCCCCGGGGATCGGCGGGTAAAATATATTTTAATCACGGTCTGATGAAAGGAGCTGGTTTCGTATACGCGGAGCCCGACTCAGCCCGTTACACCGTTTACGGAGATCAACTTGAAGGAGGAACTTGCCAGTGCATCCAAAAATTGCAAAAAAAAAAGAATCATCACCGAACATCCCTCTGACGCAAACTGTCAATTTTCTTGATATCCACGCAGCCAAGTCCAAGCCAAGTTGAGCCTAGTTGAACTTGGTTACAAGCCAGCCCGGATCAGACAGTGGCAGTGCCGATCACGGGCTTACCCATCACCGCCACCACCGCCTCTTCGCCATCACCTCCACGTCGATTGCTTGACCGTTTCGCCCTTTGTCTTATTCAATGGCGGGCCAAGTCTCCAAGCAAGAGAGCGACCGCATATTTGCGGTCCTGCGCGCGCAGAAGGCCAACAAGGTTCGTCGTGTCTGGCTCGCTTTCGACACGAAAAGTGGCTGATTGAGTATCTCAATTTTTTTTCAATTTTTTGTGTGCTGTTTCGATCGACTTTAATCGCTATTCTTGCTATACTCTGGACTTTTGCTTGTTCGTCGTTGTGTTCTCTATTGCTCTGGGGCGAAATTGGACTGGTACTTGCTTGGGCTTGGACGATTACTCTGGCTGGATTTCATTTACCCTTACCCGGATGCTCGCTGCCTCGCTATTACCGATATTTCGCGGCTGGGTGATACTTCGGACGGTTTACCTCTTCTTCTATGGTGCAATTGGATCCCTATTCCTCGCTTGGATTCTCTGGCTGCATTTTACCGTGCATTACACTCGCCTACCTTCCCCGCCCTACCCACTACGGCTTCCCATCGTTCACCGGACCCACAGACCTGCTTCGACTGTGGCGCCCGCAATCCCACCTGGTCCTCCGTCACCTTCGCCGTCTACCTCTGCCTCGACTGCTCCGCCCTCCACCGCAACATGGGCGTCCACATCACCTTTCTCCGCTCCACCAACCTCGACTCCTGGTCCGTCCCCCAGCTGCGCGCCATGAAAGTCGGCGGCAACGCCCTCTTCTCTGAGTTCCTGCACAAACACGGCTCGGGGAGCGCCACGGGCAAGGCGCGCTACGAGGGCCGCGTCGCGGAGCTCTACCGGGAGGAGCTGGGAAAACGCGTGCAGGCGGACGCCGCGCGCTTCCCCGACGGCGTCGTCGTGGACGGGGCGGCGCCGGCGTCGGCGGCGGCGAAGGAGAAGGAGGAGGGCGGGGAGGACGACTTTTTCGAGAGCTGGAGCAAGCCGACCACGCCGAAGGAGACGAGCCGCGTGGGGACGCCGGTGGTGCCTGTGGTGGGGCGCGCGGCGAGCAATTTGAGCACGGCGAGTGCTGTTAGCAATGGGAGCAATGGGAGTGCCGCGACGCCACCGGCCGCAGCTGTGTCGACGCCAATTGCGCCGAAGCCGCGCCTGGGGCTGGCCGCGTCCAAGGGGCTCAGCAGCTCCGGATCGGGCGGCAGCCTGAAACTGGGCGGGGGAAGCAAGAAGGGGAAGCTAGGTGAGTCTTTTGGTTCTGGTGTTTCGCTATTCGTGTTTTCTTTGTTTTTGATGTTGGGGGGGGGAACGATGGGTGGATGCGGTGGTTCTCCGCGAGTCACTCCCGTACATCGTTCCCGCTCCGGTTCTGCTCCTTGTCGGGACACGGCTCCCGTAAAGCCACTCCATACCAGCGCCGGTAGGGCGGCTTGCCCTCGCCCGCCCTCTCCCCGAGCTACTTCATCGTCTTGCGGGGCCTGAAGTTTCCTCTATGTGGACGGCGGGCCTATGCGCGAGGGGTCCGCTGGTGCGTGCGGAGACGGGTAGGGCCTGCCCTCACCCGCCCTTTTCACGGGCTGCTTCCTCGCCTCGCGGTCCGGTGCAGGGTCTTGAGTTCGCCATCTGGGCTGCAGGCGTATGGGAGAGATGGGCTCCGCTGCCACTGGACGCGTGGCCGATTCGGACATGCGGGCTGGGAGATACAGGTCTCCTTTAACCCTCCTCGCGCGCCCACGCCGTCTTGTTTGTCCCTCATCTATGGGCAGCGATCTCGCGCTTCGTGGGCGTCGAGCCGAGTGGCTGGCGCGTCTTTTTTTCTTGTGGAATGTACATGGCATGTAGGCGGGGCGGGGCGGCGAGACGCGATTTGTCGATGGCCGTTAACGCGGGTACGCACACGGGTGTGCGTTCGTGAGGCAGGTTCATCAGTGAAGGGTCGTCGGCAACCGCGACGACGATCTGAAAAGCCTATCCTGCCTTCCGTTTCCTGGGTGAATGCGCACACGTTCCTCCACCGAATTGGCGGCTTTTCTCTCTCTTCCTCCCTCATGGCGTCCTTGTCCTTCCAAACAACTAACCTCTTCCCACAGGCGCCCAAAAATCCACCCCCCTCTCCTTCGCCGAGGCCGAGCGCAAAGCACGCGAGGACGAGGAGCGCGCCAAGGTGCTCGGCTACGAGCGCGAGGTCGCCGCCGCCAACGTCGCGACGCCGCTAAACTCCTTCACACCCGCCGCCGCCTCTACCCCCAGCATCACCTCCTCCGCCTCCTCCACCACCGCCGCGAAGAGCAAGGCCGCGCCGGCCGCCACGACGCCCACGTACGTCCGGCTCGGGTTCGGCGCGCTCCCCAGCGCACAGCCCGCCTCCGCGTCGTCCTCTGGCGGGGGCGCGCTGAACCCGGGGATCAACAAGGCGGTGGCGGCGGATAGCCCGGACGAGCCGCGTGTCGCGCGGGAGAAGTTCGGGGCGCAGAAGGCGATCAGCAGCGATATGTATTTCGGGCGGGGGGCGTACGATGCGGCTGCGGTGGAGGAGGCGCAGGGGCGGTTGAAGGCCTTTGAGGGGCGGACGGGGATTGGGAGCGATGAGTATTTTGGGAGGGAGGAGTGGGTGTCTTTGCTGTTTTCTCTGTTTCTTCCTCTGTACTGAATTGGCCCCCAGACAGGCTGAAGCGCGCGCGTCATATGGGGGCGGCAATGGCGGGAGCATGCTTTCCGAGGGCAGCTCGCTCGCGGGGCTCGAGGCGGGCGCGCGCGACGTCATTGGGCGCGTGCTGTCGAACCCGGACGTGCAGAATGTGGGGGATAGTATACGGAGTGGGGCGTTGAGGGTGAGTGGTTTGCGCTTGCTGTTTCTTTTTTCTGTGGACTTGTGGGCAGAGCGCGGAGGGGGGGTGTGCGACGGGTGGGGCTACCGCTGGCGTGGATGGGGCGCGGACCCGCGGAGGTGTGGAGGAGGGCTTACACTCGAGGGGGCGTATACGGGGTGGCGAAGCTCGTCAAAGCAGTCGACGCAGAACTCGAGCACGGGCTGGAGCTGTACTCGGCAGAGATGCCGTGCGCTCGCTCGTACTTTTACGGTGCTCCGCGTACACCTGCAATGGAGCATGTGCCTACTGCACACACTCCGCGCACACATGGTTCTGAATGGCGTGGGGAAGACGTCGACGTGCAGCTTGAGCAGGACGATGTCGACTGCAGGCAGCTCGACGGTCGTTGTGGGCTGCCTCTGGCGCTCAAGGTGCCCCACGTCCGGCCTACCTCAGCGCCCCGGTGCTTCGGTGTCTGCTCTCGGCGGGTGTATATTTTGCGCGACACCCGCAGCTCGATGCCTCGCATCATGGCCTCGAGCGACGGTCCCGCATTGCCTGCGTATCCCCTCGCATTCTCTCATTTGCCTTCCTCCCCGTGAAAAGACCCAGACTAACGCCTTTCTTTCTCTTCCAGCTCTCAGACTACCTCGCGCAGATGTCGACCGAGCGCTGATAATCACCTCGGCTCGGCTCCCCTTGCATATCTACATACACAATTTTGCGTCACCTTCTTTCTTCTCCGCGTATATCGTTCATTTCACGACCGCCTTCCTTTCTGCACATCAGTCGGAGGCGTAGATAACTAGTACTTTCAAGTTTTATGCTTCCTTCCTTCCTTTGTCAATTTCTTTTATCCCTTCTTTTCTGGTTTATAAGTTACCGTATGGAATTTATCACTGCCTGCTGGATTTTTTCAGAATTCTGGGCCCCTAAGGCCATGATTTCCTTTTTAGGGTGGCGAAGGTTGTTTGGATCCAGGCGTGATGGGGTGAGGAGTAAACAAGTGGTGTTTTCTTCGATCTTGTGCACGACCATGCCACTAACGAGGTCGCCTTTCAGACGTATCTGCACTACCGTATAATGGGCTTTTTTAACTGCTCGGTTGATTTTCGGACCCGAAGCTAAAAAATTCAGGGGTCGCTTGAGAACACGACTAGACATTTGGTGCAGCCAACGAGCCCACTCTGGCCTGCGCTCTGGATTCTCGAGGCCTTGAGCGCGAACTTGTCCCTCAGGAATTTTTTGGCTGAATAACCTGAATTAGTCCGACGTCGGCGGCCGCCCTCCTTCCCGGCCCGCGGCCATGTGCGGCCCCAGAGCCAGAGACTCTTTCGCTGTAACATGATCCACTCGCGCTTCCATGCCAAGCCCAACAAATACCTCCCGGCGTGTTCCTGTGTGCTCCGTCTACTCTTCCTGAATATCCTCGGAACATCTGGTGTGGCCTTCTCAGACCAGCTGGGACCTCCCATGACGACCTTTGAAGACTCGTATATCAGGGCGGAATGAGCAATTTTCTTGATCTCTGAACATCTACCACGATGGTTAGGTTCTCTCTCTGCATAACGCTCTTGGTGGGTTTCATTTCGGCCGTGCTCGGTGCTGCGATCGAGGAGCGTCAGGTGGTGGGTGGTTTTTTTATCGAGCGGAAAAATGAAAATGAAAACGACGAATGAATTTTCAGGCGACCGGGACTGCTTATGGATTCATCTACTTCAAAGGGGAGGGTCTGTCGAATGGTACGCCGCCAGTTAAGTCACTGTCAGCTGGAGTTAAAATCTTACGCTTCCCCAGGGGAACAAATATATTTCGGTGCGTCCTCTCTTCCATTCAGCACCCGGACGCGGTGACATTCGCGTTCTATCCTAGCCGTCAGCAAGACCAACTCGCCGGTCTCGTGGAACACCGTCAACGGCGGGCGACCGGTGCTCACGTCCACGCTCGGCACTAAGGGCTTAAGGGACCCTTTCATCATCCGCGACCCGTCGGGCAGCAAGTTCTACGTGATCGCCACGGATCTCAAGATTTTTGGAGGCACGACCTGGGATGCGGCGAGCAGGACGGGCAGTCTGTCGCTTGCGATCTGGGAGAGCCCGGATCTCAAGACGTGGTCTGCGCAGCGCCTGGTGAAAGTTTCGCCTGCTACGGTGCGTAAACCTCAGTTTTGTGTTTCTTATCTGTCAAGCCGCAAGCGTCTCATGGTGAATATAGGCTGGCATGACGTGGGCTCCCGAGGCGACCTGGGACCCGACCATGAACAAGTTCGTCGTATACTGGGCGAGCAACATCTACGCTGCGTCGGACACCGGCCACACCGGCACGACATACGCGCGCATCATGTTCGCCACCACGACCGACTTCGTCACCTTCTCCGCCGCGCAGGTCTGGATTGACCCGGGCGTGAGTATCATCGACACGACCGTCGCGTTCGACCCCGTGTCGAAGTTTTACCACCGCTTCAGCAAGACGAACGGGCAGGTCATACAAGAGCGCTCGACGAGCCTCTTTGGGACGTGGACGACGGTGACAAGGGGATCGGCCAGGCGATGTTTGCGGATGTGGAGGGCCCACTCGTGTTCCTTTCCAACTCGTTCTCCGGGGTGTGGCATGTTTGGGTCGATGATACGAGTCCGCAGGGGTACCAGCCTTTTGAAACGAGTCAGTACTATCATTTTTCAATCTTCGGACAATTCGCTGACGTGTGTGTACCGCCAGACAACATTACTTCGGGAGTTTGGACGTATAGCACGGGATACGCGCTTCCCGCGGATCCCAGACACGGAACCGTGTTCTCAATCAGCGCAGCGTTGGTGCATTCCCTTTCACTTATGATCTTGGCTGATGTATCGTGACAGTGAGGCGGCGAATCTGGCAGCCATAAACGTGTAATGTAGAAGATGTTGCCTGTTGCCTACCACATCCATCCAATTTTTCAATGTACATTCGGAGATGATGCAACTTCGCGGCATTGATTTATACAAAGTCGGCAGGGAGCATGAGCTCAGCAATCGTTTGATGAGAATTGCGCCTTTTCCAGACGACGAGTGATTTCTTCATCATTCTACGCACAGTCTCGCTGGTCCCAACTTCGGTTTTCAACAACAAAACTTTAATTGTAAGTTTTGTCCCGAGCAATAAAGGCGGCCAGCCAGGCGAGATCCGCTGAACCAATATGATTCGCCTCTATACTCTGCCATAAGTCAAAGCGATCCAATTAAATGTAGGCGAGTGTCGACGGGTTAAAATCTCAACAATCTTCGCAATCTATCTAACTCAGAATGTATAATAGGACCACGCAGTCTCAAGTCATAAACCAATTTATTGGCGAGGCGAGTCCCCACATCTTGCGCTACAACAATTGCCTAACTTGGATGCAAAGACTCTAGACCAGCTAAAATGGCTCGGGTCCGCATCGCAATGTTCGACCAAGATAACCCAAACGTATGGGCATAGGTTGTGAGAGTGTCCTTGATCTGAATACGAGCAGATGAATCTGTCAGCCACGCCTGTCCTGGAATACGAGCGGATGAATCTGTCGGCCACGCCTCTCCTGGACGGGAACTGGAAGACATCTGATCATGAGACTGTCCTGCTTCGAAATAGGGTTCAAGAATTTTACTGTCTATGATTGCATTCAGCAGGTCTGCAGTCTGTGGATTTCCGAGCACGAGAGGGCTCGGTGATTGGTCCAAGTCAAGAATACGGTGCATTCCATTAGCGAGTCGAATCTGGTGGGTCTTGTGAATTGCGTGGGGCACGAGATAGCCTTCACATATGGAACGGAGGGTGTCGGCTGCTTTATGGGGAGTAAAATCGGGACGGAATTCATCCAGAAATTCGGCGATGAGAGCAATCTTCGCCTCGATTATACGGTTATGCAAAACCGGTTGAAATGGATCTCGGGGATAATCAACCAAGAAGGCGAGATCCAGAGGTGTGGTGATAGTTACTTCGGCATCGAGGAATTCAGGAGGAATAGGAACGCGGTCTCAGCCGGCAGCAACGAATGCCGGAGTGGAGGGACTCGAGCCCTGTCCGGAGGTTCATAGTAGTGGAGGAGACTGTTGACAAGTTTTGACTTGACCATAGTGATGACGGAAAACGTGAGAGGCGTGGCGTCTGAGATGGTTTCGACTGCTTCAAGAACGGGCTCATATAATGCCGTGGACTCATGAGATATATCGTCGCTCCTAACAATCCACCACAGTGCCCTTTTCACTTCATCGGGATGTGAATGCGACTGAAATGGTAGAGATGGTCCATGAGCTAGAGTGATCGGGAAGCATGCCCATAGATGAACAATGATGCGAGTGTCGCGCAAGAGTCGTCCCAAAACATTTTCTGAATTCCGGTTATTCAGATAATAGATGATGGCGTGCGGTATAGGCACCGGTTCAAGATCACTCGGTTTCCAGAAGTAGCATAGCGCCTGAATTAAAGTGTCATTCCAGTTCCAGTCTTCGGTCGCCGAGACAAGTCTCCCCCGAATGCAATCCATGACCTTGGCTAGCGTAGTCGCCAGCATGTCATTAACAGCAGAGAACGGGGCCGAATCATGAGTAAAGGACATTATATCTTCAGTATCATTCCATCGGTAGGGTTGAGTTTCCAGTGAGGCCGAATTTGAGTAATGATTGAATAAAATTTCATAAGGAGTTCGGATACAGAATGTGTTCATGGCCTGAATAAGTTCGGGAATGATCAAGGCAGAGTCGGTTGTCTCGTACACATGTTGTCGAAGTCTGAATATCTCATACCCAGGAAAGTAGAAAAACAACGACGCCAGGTAGGATTTGATGGGAGTCAGATCCGGTACCTCTGCATTATATTTGATGAGGTCATCCACAAGTGTGGCCCAGCGACTCTTCACAGAGCCAAATGTGTTCCATAGCAACAGGGCCTTCACAGAGGTAGAATAATGGAACACCTCTGGTTCAGGGACCTTGTATTCAAGGTAAAAAAGCAGTGGAGTGAAGTCAAGAGATTTGAGGCTGGAAGATTCGGGAGGAGATTGGACACTAGCTATGGCCCACAGAGCCTTGTAACATGTAACTTGACGACGTCTGCTAGCCTCGGGTGTCAACAGTCCGCTGTCGCAGCTCCGCAGAAGCACCTCAATACGAAACAGTAAGTGCAGATCTGGTTGGCGCATCAGCTTCTGGATGTGATCCTCATATGTGAAGCGCCTGCCATCTGGAGCCCATAACAAATCGGGGAGAGCCTCGACGAACGACTCCAACTCAATATCGTCTCCCAAAGATTTGACAGTCCAGACTAGCGCTCGATAATCCCGAGCAGAGCGTGCATGGGATACCTCCATGGCCCGGTAAGACATGGCTTCGACCATAGTTTTCGTCGGCGAAGAATTGAATTGATTTGGGGCTGCGTCGACGTCTGGCGCTTCACGAGGGTGATACCAGATGGCCACGAGACCTTGTGAGATGCGCCATACGGCGGTGGAAAGTGGGGTACGATAGGGGCAGTCGAGATGCCACAAAGGAAGGAGGGTGAGTGCGGAGTAAATGGCTACCAAAACCGCGAGAAGAGCGGCAGCAACCACTGCGATGGCGAGATTGATCGGAAGGAGGAAGGCGACAAGACCCCCAAAGAAGAAGAGGAGGGATGCATGCAGGAGCAGTGGAATGATTTCCACGACAGTGTGCATATTAAATCGCTTCAATCCGTAATACAGGTACGAATAAATGCGTGCGCGGATGACAGGGGAAGAGCGCATGTCTGCCCGGTGCAAGAAATCTCGTGCCCATTGTTCAAGGAGAGTCGCGATGAGAGCACAGGTGAGACTCAGACCGAGACTAATGAACCAGAGCGCGTTACAGATGAGGGATGATGCCGATGGACTGAAGTGCGTAGGTGGTGCCAGTGGTGCCTGGAACGTGCTCCCATTCGCAGCTGCCGCGAACTGCTGGGATATTTTGGACAGAAGCCGCACAGTCGAGTCGCCAGAGTCCGGGATGAGTGTCTTGTAGCTCTCGATGATGAAAGCTGTAAGGCTGGCGGAGAAGAGACCCGCCTTGATGAATAACATTTAGATATCGATGCTGGTTCCACAGAAACACTGACGAATATAAGCATTCCCTCCATGTCACTTTTCCAGCTCTCGACGAGCGATTTATCGTATTTCTCGGCCTCGGAAACATAGACCGCCCAAAGTTGCGAGGCAGCGGCTTCATCACCGGGATTCATAGCTGACACTGGTCTGATTTAGAGAGTGAACAAAAAGCAGGTAGGTTAAAGGGCTCACCTGGCGCCTCCGCATCGGACATAGTGTGAAAGACCAAGGAGGCTAAGCGTTCACACAACTCGGAATAGGCAATGTGACTAGATCACTTGACCAGCCTGACAAAAATTTATTCGGCCAAAGAAAGTACAGAAGAGCGCGAAGACAAGTCCAACAATTAATTTTCTCGAATGCATAGTACGGTCTGCTCAGTCGGCTTAGTCCGGGAATGTAAAATTCGCCGTATGCGGTCACAGCTGCACGAATACATCATACAGTGATCCACACACGGAGGGCAGCTCCACCACTTCTCGCGGCCCAAAACGAAAGAAGTGAAGGGGTAACAGCCGGTCGGCGCTACAAGATCACGCTGGTGGATCACTGGCCTGAGCCTCCACTCCGCCCACCATCATCCGCCTCCCAAGCCCTATCGGGGCAAACACGCGAGGAGCTGTTACATCGACCATAAACACGCGATCCTAACACCGTGCCTGAAAGGTGGTGGAAGGACGCATCTTCTCCAGCGCGGCGTGCGCGAGACACGATGTACATGATCCTGAAAGAGGATCCCAAGGAGGGGACGAAAACCAAAAGAGTAATGCGCCACGATAGTGCGCTGAAGGGGGATGATACCGTCGTCGTGGTCCTAGGCACGAGCTGAACCTGCAAGTCCGCAGGAGAGCCCAGCGGCAAGAATCGCCCACAACCCCCTGGGTTCCTGACGAACTCAGGGGAATCACGAAGATGCGGGTACACCGTCCTCGCCGCTCGACTTGCATCCGCAGCATTACATCGCACTGGCAGTCCCCGCGAGGCTGCTGCACATCGACGCAAGGCGTCCCACCACCCTCCCGCATCATCTACGCCCGTACAAGAGCGACTGTGCGCGCATGAAGCAGCCACGAGGACATCGGAGAGCGAGAAAAAGAAGAGTAGGGAGAAGGGTGGAGAAGCGCACTGTCTTCCCCTCCTCTTTTTCCGCCCGAAACTTGCGGGACGCATCGCCCGCGCAGGGCTCCACGTCAAAGATCCTCCACCTAAGGAGGGAAGTGTCAGCACTGAGCGATATCGGGCCAGAGAGGCAGGGACAGAAGAGAGATGGAGGAGCCCACGTACGGCGTTGGGCAAATGCTGCAGTGCGAGTGGGCCGTCTGCCCGCATCGCGCGACATCGGCTCGACCGGCACCGCAGAGACGCAGCGCCTTAGAGTGGGACATATATCCACACGCCGCACGAGGGTAGCATCCTGCCCCACGGAAGTATCCGTTGCTGAACCAGCACCATCAAAAAGCAGGGAAGATGCACTCGTTGTACCTACGCTGCTCCTTCCGGCGGCATGTAAGACGGTGGTGTAAGTAAGGTCGGGTGAAAGAGACGTTGTCTGTGCTGTAAAGACGCCAATAGTCAGTACTGTGTATGTAGATCGCGAGAGAAATTCGAAAGCAATCGAGAGAAAGGGAGAGGGTTTTGAAAAGCAGGGGTGCAGAGACGCACAGACAGATTTCTCGCATTCAGAAGCTGAGCGGGGCCCGTGGCCGGTTTACTCACCCGCTCACCCCCGCGGTAGCGCGCCGTACCGCGTCGCCCACTGCTGAACAAATATATACGACGACGCGCAGTTGATGCCACGTCACTAAAGCATACGTCCAGCAGATTGGGGTCACAATGACCAGAGCTCGCGACAACGGCTCAAGGAGACGAGAGCTTAAGCAGCGCACTACAGCTCAAGTAGACGAGATAGCGACAAAAACAGAGACTTACGACCGACTCCACGCTGGCGCATCTTCCACCCTCCCCAGCCTGAGAGGCTGGTTCCTCGATAGCTATAGCCCGAGGAGGAGGGACATAAGCATGCAAGGAAGAAGAAAGGAGCAGTGTATGTACCCACTCCGCGGCGCGCTGGATTACAGAATCTACGAGAGGAGTGAAGTCAGCGCGTCGATACAAAGAGGAGAAATAGCAAAGAGGAGTATGGCGGCAATAGATGACCGAACAAGAACATTGGGTAGAAGACCATACTATTCAGTACAGGGGCCGGCGGTGACTCGGGCGGGGGCGGAGGGAGCAACGGCAATGGATGGCCCAACCGACGGCATGTAAAATCGGAAGTTTCGCATCAATTGCCTCTGATTCAAACTCGCGTCATCTATCGCATCAATTCTCGGCGATTGACCTGACTAGACCGGTGCTATCCTGGAATCCTAACCTAGGGTTCCTCGGTCTCTACCCTAGCTTTTTTGCCCATAATAACCCAAAGAACTCTCCTCCGAGGCCTGGGCTTGGTCCGGAATCTGAATCAAATCTTAATTCACTTCCGTAGCTTGGTCTCTGACACAAACTCCAGTCCAAAGCAATAAGTGGATTCATTCAGTACAAATTGACATACGGCGAAAGCATACAGCTCTACAGCCTCACCCTCGCAGGTCCAATGCAAGAGATCGCCTTATCTTTGAGACTAGGCATATCCATCGCCTTCGCCCACTCGACCACAACGCTAACCAACCTGTCAATGTCCTCCTTTGTCTTGTCGGCATTCACGGCAACCCGGACTCTGGCTTTATCTTTGGGGACTATTGGAAATACAACGGCGAAGGCCTTTATCCCGCTGTTGGCCGGATACTCGGCCAATTCGAAGGCATGCGGGGTCAGAAGCGGAATAATTGCCGTGGGGAGCGTTGTTGTAGGGATCAGTTCCACGTTCTTTGAAAGTGGGCGGTAGAAATGGGGAGGAAGACATATGATGTCTCTCGAAATGTTGGCTAGACTGACGAGTAGCAATTCGATGAGGTAGGTGCACATTTGGAGAAGGTGAGTCGCCAAGTGTGTCCCCATGTCGCTTTCCAGGATGTTGAAGGCACAATCGATACTGATGACTGTGGCATGTGT
Source organism: Mycena leptocephala (assembly GCA_029378395.1). Classification (NCBI taxonomy): domain Eukaryota; kingdom Fungi; phylum Basidiomycota; class Agaricomycetes; order Agaricales; family Mycenaceae; genus Mycena; species Mycena leptocephala. Next base: position 52,116 of record JARJLF010001268.1, on the reverse strand, counting down.
TGGAGCTGTCGTGAAGAATAAAGCACGGCCGTGATTCACCAAATATTCGCGAACGAGCGGGGTGGTCAGAAGGACAGCTGTGGAGGCAGGGTGAGTAGTTGAACTGTGATGTGGGTTCGACTCGGAGACGCACCACCGACACACGACAAGGCTTTGCCGAAGGTATGAAGACGGGCGAGACATTTGTTCTCTATACCAAACATCGACACAATCCCGCGGCCCTGTAGACCGTAGATTCCGGTAGCGTGAGCCTCGTCGACGACGAGATGCCCGTTTCCCTTTGGCAGCACTTCCTCCAATGCCTTCACCATCAAATTTAAGGGAGAGATAGATCCATCCATGCTATACACGCTCTCCACCGCCAGGAATACGCTGGTCGTCCCATTCATCACTCCGTGGTCCTCTTCTGCGAGTTTTTGTAGTGCCCGCAGAAATGCCTCGAAGTCGTTATGTATGAATGACACTCGCCGAACATTGGCAGAGCGCATGCCATCATAAATGGAGGCGTGGATGTATTCATCGTGTAGGATGATGTCTCCGCGTTGGGGAACGTGTCTAAAGAACGCGACGTTGGCATCGTATCCCGAGCCGGCCAGCAATGCCGTTGGGGCATTGAAGAATCGGGCCAGGCGGGTCTCTAATGCCGCATGCGTATCCCAGTTCACTGCGACCCGGGAACCACCGGAGCCAAATAACGACGGAGCAGTTTGAAGACGGTCCAAGAAAAGCTGTCTGAACTCCGGGGATTTGGAGAGAGACAGATATTCGTTCAATGTGAAGTTGAGAGTATTCCCATTGTTTGCGGGACTGGATGGCGGAGGAATTTTCAACAAGATTCTCTTTCTGTCTCGGGATTCGAGCGCAGCCGTGAGCTTTAGGGTGAGGGCGGACATGTCGGTGGTTTCTGGTGAGGAGCGAAGAGGTCTCTGCTTTTAAGAAACCAAGTATGCCGCCCATGTCTGATAGAAATGCCAAAGGATAATATGTTTTTGGCCGGAGTCCCAAACTGGTTTGATTATGTGCGTAATGGCATTTCATCGGCAATGATTGGCTAATAACCAGTATCACAAGTGAATGAGCTTGGAATGCTTCTGAAGACTGAGACTGAGTTTCATTATCCCAAGCACTCACAAAAAAAAAGAAGCTAAGTATGCAGATATGAGGTCAACCCCGTGTAAAGAATGAACACAGGTTGAGGGGTATGTAACACGGTATGTTCGCTCCCATCACTGCGTCCCTAGAATGGCCAAATTCTAACTGAAGCAAGGGCTCGGCACGCCCATCCCTGCGGAGGTGGGTAATTGCCGAGACTCGGTGAATTCTCGTGAGAATCTAGGCAGTGGCTGTGCTGACTGTGACAGCCGCCGTCTTTTGCAGAAACACTCATGGCGTACGTCGCCGTCGACGCAGACGAGGTCCGCATCTTTCTCTCCAATATTCGGCATACTGACCCCCCGCATAGTGGCTAGACGAAGGCATGGAGGTTTGCAGGTTAAATACAGTCCCAAACCGGGAAGTGCAACATAACGTAGAAGCGCAACACTAGAAATTACGTACCTTTGAGGGCTCTGACTAGGTCCTAAAATTGTATGAGCATAGTAGGTTATCATATCATCCTATCTACAAAATTATTTGTACAAAAAGCTTCTGTGAAGCCCTCAAAATTGCAATGTTTGTAGTTGCATCAATCTCACAGCCTTTGATCCCGACAAGATGCTTCCCTCTTTCCGTGTTCACAATGCTGGCACATGAAAATTCTGGTGCATTGAGGGTTTTCAGTGTCCATTATTACAGATATGTAGGTTAAACCACCAAAAACCATACCCCCAGAACTACAATCGATCACGTCGAAGTGTTACGCTTCTACGTTCTTTGGGCATATTTGGGGTGCCGGAAAGATTCGCCTCGTTCTCAAGAACTACTCAACTTTGCTCCCAAAGATAAATTTTTCCATGGACTAGATATCAATTTGGTCCAGAATCCAATTTGGACCTTGTAATTTGCGTGAGATTTGAATCAAATATCTATGGAACAGTCTAACTGTTGCGCTTCCCGGTTTGTCACTGTACACGCACACGTCACTTGAGCACCCACTGCCTTGCCCACTGCTGTTTTTGGCTAATGCAGCTTTCGTGGGCGACACGGGGAGTAAAAAAGAGCGGGCGCGCTCTTGCCGGTGCTGGGGAACGCCGACAGGGGTGCGTTGCCTGTGTATCGCTTGTTGCCTCATTTGACGCGTTTTGGAAGTATACCTTCACGACTAGGGCAAGTCCGCCAGCGGATTCTGGACGGTAGAATAATACCACTGCTACTTCGACGCGGAGACCGTCCTCTAACGCTGCTATAGCACCCTCCTCCCCTCCTCCTCCAACTACCTCTCCACGCACCTCAACCCCGCCGACTCTACGTCCTCGGATTCCATCCGACAGCGTTGTTACTCCGGCTTTTAGACTTTCACTTTTGTTCCTTTCTGAATTACTACCGAATTCCTGCGCGCGTTGCAAACGTCTATCCACACTCGCTCGACTGCACGTCCTCGTGGACGCTGTGTATACCCTTCATCCAGTGTCGTTTTAATACTTATACCCTCGACTTTCTTACTGGTAGATATGACTGCATATTCGCATGCCTCGTCTTGCCTTGTGAGACAATCAACTTTAATGCAATTTGAAGTACAACAGGCGATCTGACTCTCTGCCCATTCTTCCAGGTTCTTCCAATGCCTTAAACAATCGACCGACATCTCAACAGCCCTTTCCCATAAGGATTCGCTCTTTTCTTTCGGGTTCAAAATCTCAAGTACTAGATTTGTATATTGTCCCGATGTTGCAAATAATAATAATAATCTGGGTACGCCGTGGAATTCCGGGATTTCAAGGGTCAACCTGAATCATCAACACTCGAAGTCCAAGCGAGAAAGCTCATTTATTTCGCAACCAAAACACCGCACATGGCCCTACTGTAATTTGCTCAACTACTTGGATGCAAAGTCTCTATCCCATGTAAAATAGCTTGAATCCGCAGCCGTATGCTTGAATTTTGCATATAGTCCATCAGGGTGTTCTTGACTTGATCTCGGGCGGACGAATCCTGAAGCCATGCGTGCCCATGCCGGACGTTTTGAGGCATTCGAGGCTGTCCTGCTTCGAAATATGCCTCAAATATTTTGCTCTGTATGATTGCATCTAGCAGCTCTACGCCCTCTTGGTGGTCCGAGTCAAGAATATAGCGCATGCCGCTGGCGAATCGGATCTGGTGATTTGGGTGAATTCCGGTCTGGGGAACAGGAACGGTGCCACATATGGAGCGGAGGGTTTCGGCTGCTTTGAAAGGAATAAAATCGGAACGGAAGCCATCCAAAAAATTGGCAACAAGGACAATTTTTGCCTCTGTAATACGGTTACCCAGCACTTCTTCAAAGTCAGGGAGTTTATCGGCAATTTTTGCATCGAGGTATTCAGGAGGGATGGGAATCGCAGTCTCAAGTGGTAACAACGAATGCCGGAGTGGAGGGCCGCCAAGAGGTTCGTTGGGGTACAAAAGGCTGTTTACAAGCCGTGATTTGACCATGGCGGTTACGGAAAATGTCAAAGGTGAGGAGTCGGAGGTCGCTTCGAGCTCTTTAAGCACGGGCTCGTATACTATCGGCGAACACATGTCTGAACTACCCCAAGCCAGGCACCACATCGCCTGCACCATATCGTGCCGGCCTTGTATGGAGTGCCCAAGAGATAGAGTAATGGGGAAGGAGGACCACAGACGAGCACCGAGGTCATATGAGAACGGTGCCAAAACATCCTTTGAATTCCGGTTATTCAAATAACAGATAATACCATCCGGGATAGGCACAGGTTCGTCGGGGCGCCAATAGGAACATAGTTTGTGCAGTATGGCGTCAATCCAGTTCCATGCTGGAGCAAGTCCATCGAAATTACGGTGTACGAAGGAATTCAGCGCTGGTTCCAATAGATACTGAAACACCGAGAATGGGGTGGACTCAAGGGTCAGGGATATTTCATACAGAGTATGGTGACATTGGTAGGGTTGAGATTCCAGAGAAACTGAACGTCGGAGGTAATTGAATAAAATTTCGCAAGGTATCGCAATGCAGAACTCGTCAATAGCTTGAATAAGGGAACCGACAAGCGAGCCAGAGGCGGCCGTTAGTTGAGACACACGTTCTTGGAGCCTGTAACTCGTATTAAACAGTGAAAATGGGAATATTTCCAGTTCCACTGGCATGTATGATTCGACGCGTTCCAGATTCGGAGCACAGTCATCTGTGCCAAGATAATCCACAAGTGTGGCCAACCGACTCTTCACGGAGCAGAAAGTGCTCCATCGTAACATGGCTTCTACGGAGATGGAATAATGGAGTACCTCAATCTCCTCGCGCCAGCTCTGATTTCGACAGTAATCAACCATTCGAGTGAAGTCTAGAGGTTTAAGGTGGTTGGAAGATGTGGGAGGAGGTTGCACACTGGCTATGGCCCACAGAGCCTTGTAGCATGTAATCCGACGACGTCTGCTTGCCTCGGGTGTCAACAGTCCACTGTCACAACTTCGGAGGAGCGCTTCAATACGAGACTGTAATTGCAGCTCCGGTGCACGTATTAGCTTTTGGATGTGGTTTTCGTAGGTGTAGCGCCTGCCCTCTGGAGCCCATAACAAATCGGGTAGAGTCTCAACGAAGGGTTCCAGTTCGACATCGTCAGCCAAAGACTTGACAGTCCACACTAGTGCTCTATAATCTCGAGCGGTCCGTGCGGGAGACACCTCCATCGCACGGTGAGACATGGCTTCGGCCATAGTTTCCGTCTCGGATGTATTTGGCACTGGGTCGGGCTCTCTGTGGTGTTGACGCCAGATCTCCATGAGCTTTTGTGAGATATGCCAAACCGCAGTGGAAAGTGGAGTGCGATAGGGGCAGTCGAGAGACCACAATGGAAGCAAGGTGAGGAGGGAATAGACGGCCACCACCACCCCCAGGAGTGCAGCGGCTACTGCTGCAATGACAATATTGATCGGAACAAGGAAGGCGACGAGACCCCCGAAGAAGAGGAGGAGAGATGCATGCAGGAGCAGCGGGATGATGTCCACGACAGTGTGCATGTTGAATCGCTTAAGCCCGTAATATAAATATGAGTAAACGCGCGCGCGGATGACGGGGGAAGAGCGCATGTCTGCCCGATGCAAGAAATTGCGTGCCCACTGCTCAAGGAGAGTCGCGATCAGCGCGCAGGTGAGGCTGAGTCCGAGGCTGATGAACCAGAGTGCGTTACAGATGAGCGATGAAGGATGCGGGGTGAATTGGGTAAGTTTAGGTCCCAGGTACGTGCTCCCATTTGCGGCTGCTTGAAGCTGTTGTGATATTTGGGCTAAGAGCTGTACAGTGGAGTTGCCAGAGTCCGGAATGAGCGTCTTGTAGCTCTCGATGATGAAAGCCGTGAGACTGGCGGAGAAAAGACCCGCCTTGATTAATAAAATCGTTAGCATTTAGGATATCGATACCTGTGCTTCGGAAATACTTACGAATATGAGCATTCCCTCCATATCACTCCTCCAGCTCTCGACGAGTGATTTATCATATTTTTCGGCCTCAGAGACATACGCGGCCCACAGTTTCGAGGCCGCGGCTTCATTGCTGGGATCGCCATCTGGGATGGTTCTGTTCTATAGTCTTCCCAAACGATAGAGCCAACGCACCTTGCGCACGGACGTCAGACATGAAGTAAGAGGCTGAAAGCGCTTGAGCACCTAAAATAAGCGCGAGATTGATGATCACTCGAGACCACTGATCAGATGTAAAATAAAATTCAAAAGTACCCTATGTAGAGACGCTCGATGTCGACAAATGCAAATTAGAATTTTCGAAAGCGAGTGATGTGTCTTTTAACTACTGCAAGGCCGAGAGACACCAGTACAAAGCCACGACGACAGCTTGAAGGCGAAGCCGCCGAGAGTCGCATCCGTCGCAAATGGGTCGTGTACATCCGACCTTCGCAGAACATTCATGCAGCCAGCCACAATGCTCAGACCCCAGTCCACCCGCGCACAGCCCTCTCGTACGCGAAAAGAGACGTTTGGTACGGTCTAGACTCTAGATGAAAGGTAAAAGCGACATCGTGCACCCTGTGTCATCTCCTTGCGGCGTCCATACGAAACGGACGCAGCGCCGTAGAGGTACCCGAAGGCTAGCGCGATAGAGAGTGGATTCGCCGCTGGATAGAATTGAGCGGAGGGACGAAAGGAAGGAAGGAACGGAGGCCTGCGGATGCCGACGCAGCAGAAGCAAGTCCCCCCTCCCGGCGGCTCGACCACGACACCCTCGTGCAAGTGCACGGGGTGACAAAGACATGCGGTTATCACCAATGCTGCTAGTCGGACACATCCGCGTCCTCTCTGCACTTGTAGCATCGTGCTATGGAGATGCACACATGCAAGGTCACCCAGCACATCGTCCCGCTGCAGGAGCGCAGCGACCCAATGGGCATGTGCGCGCCGCGGCTGCCCCGAAATAGACAGACGGCAAGCACGGAAAGAGACGTCTAACTCGCCGATCCAGACACCCCGTCATTGTGCGCAGAGCTGGCGAGGGACGTGCGGAGGCATACCCCTTTCACCCGACATCGGGGACAAGATCGCGTTCGCACCGTAAAGCACGGCGCATGGGGTGGATCGGCCAGGACAACCTCCACCCACCCCACCCCGCAGGCGAATCGCAGAATCGCCTCCCGCACCCAACTCCATCAGCGGGTGAGTGTACGCGATATGCGCTCGAGCAGCAAAAGAAGGAAGTGACGAATAACGAGGGAGGGTATACAGCTAACCCGCGGCCCACCCCTCACAGCCCACACGCCGCGCGCGCCCAAGCATTCACAGCTGCAGTAGCAGCACAGATAGTCGGTCTAGCGCGGCCGAGACCCGCATCCGACGCTGCGAGGGAGAGAACAAGACTTCTCTCCTTGAAGTCCTCTCCTCACTCTCCCTCTCCCTCCAGGTGGTTCAGGGAACTTGCGGTATGGCGCCGAGTCGCGCAGTCTGCGAAAGTAGCGTTAGCATCAGTCGCGAAAGAGGGGTCAGAATGAGGAAAGAGCGGGAGGGGTGTGATGGGCGATCCGGATGCCACGTCAGCCAGCGAGCCGCGACGACGACGTGACTCGACCCCGCAGTGTCGCCCCCGGGTTCCGCACACGTCAGTTACAAGAACGGGACGATGGCGAGTCCAGCCGGGGTCGCAGTCTGATGCCAGGATGGGAGCGAGAGGAATGGAGGGTATGGAAACGCACTTCCGCATCGGAGTGAATTCCATCCCTCGCTGCTCACTCAGCATTGATTTGGGATGGACCAGATCTAGTCGGAGGGAGGGTCAGTACTCGAAGGACAGACGGAGGTATGAGACGAAGATACATTAATTATGGAGTGGATACTTTGTGGGACCGTGTTTGCCGGAGCCACGACAGCCTTTGGGGGTGCGGCGATAGCCACTCCGGGAAAGGATGTATCTCCTCCAACGCGGCGGAAGACAGCCCGAGCCACGCAAAAGAGATGGGATAGAGATGCAAGAACATACCTTACTCGTGGTTCCCTGTCCCCAAGAGCTCGCGCGCGTAGGGACGTCAGCGTAGATGTGGGGAGGGATGAAGATCGTACCTATGTATTGACTTCACTGGATCTTTCACCTGCGCGGCGAGCCCGTGGACACGAGCCATCACGAAGCATGGGATAATGACTGTTTATTGGGAAGAAGAGCAGGGAGGTCAGTAAGGAGGGGGTAGAACATAGAACGTACATACCTCAGCGTACACAGTGTGGATCTACTCCGTGCCTTCCCTCTATCCACTTGTTTCGGGCACGACGGCTCTTTACAGGATCTGCGAAAGGTAGAGTCGGAGTCAGTGTGAATGCAAAGGATCTGAGGGTAGCGAGGCGAAGTATACGAAGAGCAAGGGGCGCGACTCGCAGGATAAGTTAGAGGGAAGCGTGTCCGAGGAGGGACGGCGGCTGGGGTCTCCGGATATGAGTATCGCCACCAACTTTTGCGCTGCGTAGATTGCCAATACGGGATGAGCGATGGGGTATGGGGTGGCACCCGCCGACGTGCACAAGTCCACAAGTCTACAGTAGTCTGCAGTGTGAGAGACGGACGGACGACGAGTATGTGCAGGTTCCCCATTATCCTTGCCTGGATGGCCAGAGGCAAACAGGAGAAGCGGATACCTCCTCGGGCTCCACAACCGCCCTCTCAGCAGCCGACGCGGTGTCGTCGTTCGCAGCAGGCGTGCTGGCGAGGATGCCGATCAGCATGGCGGCGACGAGCGTCGCATGCGAGGCCTGGCGGGACGAAGAAAGAAACATGCCGTTTCCCCGTTCTTTTCGTTTCCAACAGCTTCCTGCATCGCAGAGCGCTTCACGAATGGGTGGGGTACCAACGCCGTAGTAAGACGCCACTCCGAGCCTCGCGCGAAAGCCAGTGACTCCCAGAAAGTGTCGCCGCAGGCTATGGAGGGAAAGACAATCAACGCGAGGTGCCTTCAATTTCCATCTCGATGACACATCAGCCCTCGTCTATCTGGCAAGGGAACAGAGACAATGAATGGTATGGGCAAGGTAACCAAGGAAAGGACAATTTGGGACCAATTGCAAAAACAAAGGAGTGAAGCTGGAGCCAAAACTCACTTGCGCACCGATTTCTATTCCCTGCACACCCCATGTTTTCGCATTTTCTCGTTTCGAAGCCGCCCTATGCCTTCATTAACAGAGGATTCCACTAGAAAGGGACGCAGATATGAATTTGTTGTATGCTGCCAGAAAAATGCAGTCAAGTTTTGTGATCCAATCGGTCAAAATTGGGTCAAAACGGCTTTTATCCAAGGAATTATTCATCTGAAGGCAAGAGGGAAACTTCAACGCGTATCAAAGGGCTTTAAGAACGCGACATACCCGCATAGTGGACCAACCAAACTGAGCGCATGGCTGTTGCGTGGCCGTTAAGGTTCAAGAAGTGAGGCGGCCGGGCCGCCGCCGCGGTCTCTGGCGGAGTTTGAACCTCTTCAATCAAAACCACAACCACGCACCAAGTTAAAGCCCTCGTGCAAGTGGGTCATCTTTATTTCTTTCCGAAGCTAAGTCATATTGATAGCATTTCTGAAAATTCAACCAACCAGTGCCCAAAGATAGAGTGCAACCCGAGGCGGCGTTTCCTCAAGACCGAATAGTCCGAATCTACCGACATTCGTTCCCAAAAGACCGTCCAAATAATGCGTGTTCATCTCCACTGATGCAGCAGTCCCTGATATTGAAGGTATAAGGATGTGAATGTGCCAAACAAAATAATTCCATCGTAATTATGAAACCTGAGTTAAGACACGGAAAGGCCAAAATCACACCAGAAAGTTTAACCTACCATATGGACGAGTGTTGGGATACAACGTCGGAATAATTTCTGTGGAAGATCCAAAGCGGCAATAGTAGTGAAACCCGTTTATTTCGTTCCACAACCAAATGACGGCTACAGTACAACAGTGTGCTTAATTCGGATGCAAAGAGTCCAGTCTAAGACCAGTAAAAATAGCTTGGCTTCGTGGCGCGATGGCGGGCGAACACATATAATTCCCGAGAATGGCAATAACTTTGAGTCGAGCGGATGAATCTTGGAGCCATGCGTGCCCAGGCTGCGCGTTCTGATGCCTCCGAGGCTGTCCTGCTTCGAAGTATGCTTCAAATATCTTGCTCTCTATGATTGAATCCATCAGCTTTTTGCCCGGGCCCCGATCGTCCATGGCAAGCATTTTAATGTGATGCATTGCGTTAGCAAATCGAATCTGGTGAGTTGGATGAATATCTGCTTCGGGAACGGTGGCGCATATGTGGTGGAGGGTTTCAATTGCTTTGTAGGGAATAAAATCAAAGCGGATGCCTTCCAGAAACTCGGCAACGAGGACGATTTTTGCCTCGCCAATCCGATTACCCAACACGCGTTCAAAGTCAGGAAGGTTATCGGTAATTTTTGCATCGAGGAATTCAGGGGGGATGGGAATCGCGGTCTCAGTTGGTAACAACGAATGCCGGAGTGCAGGGCCGCCAAGAGGTTCGTAGGGGGACAAAAGGCTGTTTACAAGCCGTGATTTGATCATGGTGGTTACGGAAAATGTCAAGGGCGAGAAGTTGCAGGTCGCTTCGAGCGCTTCAAGGACGGGCTCGTATACTGTCGCCGAATATGTGTTTGAACCACTCCAAGCGAGACACCACAACGCCTGAACCACTTCATCGAGACCAACATTAAACGGCAACCGCTGGACTTGTGGTGGAGAGTGCTGAGGAGATAGGGTAATAGGGAAGGAGGACCACAGACGAGCGCCGAAGTCATTTACGAGCAAGAGTTGTGTCAACGCGTCCTTTGATTTCCGGTCATTCAAATAATGGATAATACTGTCGGGGATGGGCACAGGTTCGTCGGGGCGCCAATAGGAACACAGTGTTTGCAGTATGGTGTCAATCCAGTTCCCTGCTCCGCTCGCTCTAGCAATGAGATCCCGATTATGGTGCACGGCACTGATCAGTGCCGTTTCCAGCAAACCCCTAAAGGCAGAGAATGGGACTCGGTCATCGAGGGAAATTGTACGCCGAGTATCCTCCCATTGGTAGGGTGGAGAATACTGCACAGCTTCGTGTGTGAGGTAATGAAATAGAATTTTATACGGAGTGACGGTGCAAAATGTTTTGATAGCCTGGTCGAGAATTGAGAGAGAGGCAGCGTCGGGCGTCAGATCGGATACATATTGAGTGAGCTTATCGTCCATGGGAAAGGAAAAAAGCAACAGGGAAGATGATTTCAAGTACGATGTAACTGGGTATAGATCCGGAGTATGACCGCGTTCAATTTCGGCACTGCATTGGACGAGGTAATCCAGAAGTGTCGCTAGATGACCTCGCACAGAACAGAATGTGCTCCATCGCAGCAGCGCCACCGTGGACCGGGAATAATAATGGAGGAGCTCATTATCAGGCTCCCCGTTATGGTCTTGGCAGTAATCAACCAGGCGACTGAAGTCTAGTGATTCAGGGTGGTTGGAAGATTTGGAAGGCTGCACGCTGGCTATGGCCCACAGAGCCTTGTAGCATGTAATTCGACGACGCCTACTGCCGTCGGGCGTCAATAGTCCACCGTCACAACTCCGGAGAAGCGCTTCGATACGGGACAGTAATTGTAGATCTGGTTGGCGCATCAACTGCTGGATATGATCTTCGTATGCGTAGCGTCTGCCATCTGGAGCCCATAACAAATCGGGGAGAGCCTCGACGAAGGGTTCCAGCTCGACATTGTCAGTCAAAGATTTGACAGTCCACACTAGTGCTCGATAGTCTCGAGCGATCCGTGTGGGAGATAGCTCCATAGCACGGTGAGACGTGGCTTCGACCATAGTTTCCGTCGCGGATGTATCTAGCACCAAGTCTGATGCACTTTTTGAGACGCGCCAAACCGCGGTGGAAAGTGGGGTGCGATAGGGGCAGTCGAACTCCAACAAAGGAAGGAGGGTGAGGACGAAATAAATGGCCACCACCACCCCCAGAAGCGCGGCGGCTACGGCTGCAATGATAGTATTAATCGGAACGAGGAACGCGACGAGACCCCCGAAGAAGAAGAGGAGGGATGCATGCAGGAGCAGCGGGACGATGTCCACGACTATGTGCATGTTAAATCGCTTGAGCCCATAATACAAGTACGAGTAGATGCGCGCGCGAATGACGGGGGAAGAGCGCATGTCTACCCTACGCAAGAAATCACGAGCCCATTGCCCGAGGAGAGTGGCGAAGAGAGCGCAGGTTAGGCTGAATCCGAGGCTGATGAGCCACAGCACGTTACAGATGAGCGACGACGCGGCTGGGGAGAAGGGTGCTGCTGCCACTGGTGCCGAGAATGTGCTCCCATTTGTAGACGCTGCAAGCTGTTGTGATATTTGGGCTAAGAGCAGCACAGTGTAGTCGCCAGAGTTCGGGATGAGCATCTTACAGCTCTCAATGAGGAAAGCTGTTAAGCTGATGGAGAAAAGACCCGCCTGGATGATTTTTTAAACTCCTGAGCTCAGACTTCGATACTGGTTCGCTAGGAAACACTTACGAATATAAGGATTCCCATCATGTCGCTTTTCCAGCCCTCGACGAGCGGTTTGTCGTATTTTTCCGCTTCGGAGACATATAACGCCCAAAGTCGCGAGGCAGCGGATTCATCGCTAGCATTTATAGCTGGGACCGTTATGGTTTAAAGAACGACCAAATGAGTTAAAGGGCTCACCTGGCGCAGACTTGGTAGCTTTCTTTGCATCCGACATGGTGGTAAGAGGTTAAAGAGGCTAAGCGCCCATGGAGCGATATAGCTGTAGATAGCTGTGGATAGCTGTAGACAGGCGCTCAAGAGAAGATGATCACATTCATCGGAAGGGGACAAAAATCCATTGGCAAATGAAAGTCGTAGACTCGACGTTACAAAAAGGATGCGTTATTCGATTAATGTATCGAATACGTAGCATGGAATCGGCTCAGTCCGAGAATGTACCAGCGGCCATACTGTCCCCGCCAGATGTCGACATGGCCGCGAGCTGAGTCTGCGGCGAACCGGGGGATGGCATGAGGGTGGGCTTCTGCGCGGCGCGCAGGGCTGCGACACCACAAGCGTGAGGATGGAATGCAGGCTGAGGCGAAAAAAAAGGAATTTCGCTCAGACACCAAGATGGAGCGGCAAGCGGGTATCTGTGCGCTTCTTTGGGGTTGGGCGACGAGTCTCGAATCGCCACCACTCGCATTGGCATCATCGCTGATGAAACCATAGCGCGGACGACCACGCAACCACACGCCGTCGCCCGGGATCGCGCGATCCGCACATGTGTGAACAGGGGGCACACTCGCGTAGACTCCACTTTCCTCCTGGAGCATCCACTGCCCCTGCCCCTCGCGTCGCCGTTAGCGAGTACCGCTGAGCAAGGATCGTCCTCGGTACTCTACGGAGGATCCGACAGAAACGAGACGACGGGAAAGGGAGAATAGCGCCGTGCCCGGAACCAGAAACGATCGTAAAAGGGAGACTGCCACTTCCACCAGCTGCACCGAACACCCCCTGCGCGCAATGAGTCGACCAAAAGGCAGCGCGCACTGAGGATGATGTGCGCCGGCCCGCGCCCCCATGCGACGCCACGCAAAGTATCCACGAGAAGACCAGCGATGTGCAGCAAAAGCAGGCAGCTGCGCCGAGCAGTACGAAACGTTTGTCCCCTCCTCGCGCGCAAAAGGCATGCGGGTCGGACGGAGTGGTAGACGAGCAGAACGCTGTCCCGCTGTTCGTGCCATTGTTCTCATCGCAAGATAGCAGCAATCAGGGGGACCGAGAAAAGGCAGCCATACTGGGCATAGCCTAATCCCCCGCATCCAGGGACAGGGGAGGAGGCTGCAGGGGCATGTGCAGACGAGGTGCAGCGCCGGAGAGCTAATAGTAACCACCCGCGGCCGCGCTACCGCATCGCCCCGATGTCGCGGACACACGCGGCGGATACTAGTCCCCCATCCACAGCTGCCGAACCACGAGCACGAGCACGAATCCGGCCGGTTCTCCACCCGCGGTCCTGGAGCCTTCCTGCGCACGAGCCCACAACCGTAACGCCGGGGGAGCGCCACGGGGCACGAAACCGCGCAGAGACGACGAAAGGACGAATACCCGAGGGAAGATCGTCATCGACATCCAGTGTCATCAAGTACTGCGGAGGATCGAGAGAAGTTGACAGAGCAAGGCGAAGGGAATGGAAAGAAAGGGAAGCGGAAGCGGAAGAGGAAGGGAGAAAGATGTGCTGTGACCATGGGAGAGGCAGCACAAGTGACAAGTCACCGTGGAAGGGAGACTGCTACTTCAGCCGCTGCCCGAAGAGCGCCACCCCTCGACCTGTCGGCACAGTCCCGAACGAAGGGGACATGAAGCCGCCGCTGTTTCCGCCCATACGTGCGCGAGGACGGTGCCACACCCCGCCGAAGTATCCACGCCTGCACAGCGCAGAACGCCGCAGGAGTGCGATGGGGAGCAAACGCCGCCAGCCGCGCCAAAAAGACGATTATAAGCCGGGGAAACGCGCCTCCTCCCTCCTATACCCTCCATCCCTCCTCCCTAATCTCCCCCTTCCCCTTCCTCCTGCGCGCAGCTGGGTACGACATCCGGTGCGCCTGCAAAGACATTGGCAAGTACGGTATAGACAGCAGGGATGGGACGAGCATCGAAAGACCGGGGAGAAGTCGCGCAGCCTACATCCCTAACAGATCCCGGATCTGGCGAAGTGGAGCAGACCCATAGCCGTGCTACGCGCACCGCACCGCCCCCGTGTTGCGCGCGAGCGGTGACGGTGACACACACCATCGTGGTCACCGCGCGGGCCGTGTCCACCGCCCATAGATGCAGGAGCACGAACACGACACGAGCACCGACAGCGGAGACTTCCTGCGCCCGGGGAGCCTGCGACACGGAGCACAGAACCGCAAAGACGACGACAAAAGGCACCGCAAAGCGTGGTAGACGACGGACGCATATCTTTCACCACGCGGCGCGTGGGGCAGCCGGGCGCAGTCTGTGAGGGAGGGCGTTAGAATCAGAGTGTGTATGGGCGCCGCAGACTCCAGAGGAAGGGAGAAGGGAGAAGCAGAATGGAGAGAGACGGGTCGTGTGCCACGTCAGAGAGCGACGAGCATACAGTAATTGGCGCGTGCGCTTCCATCCATCCGTTTGCTAGGATAAGACAAGTGTCCGCCACGACAGGCACGCGATACGACACACATCCGCAGCGGAGCGCGAGGGAGGGCAGGGGAGGGGAGTGAAGGATAATGCACCATGGCCTGCGATATCTCAGCGCTCCCACATGGTCGTCCTTCGAGAGTCGGACAGAATCGAGACGAATAAGATCTGTGGGCATGGCGGTCAGCACTCAGAACGCGAAAGAGAAGGAGATGAATTAGGGTGTGAGGAAGACAAGTCGAGAACGGCTTGCTGCTGCGGTGCTGATACATCGCGAACGAAGCGGGAAAGATACACTATATACATAGTATCGCCTGCCACGCCGCGACGGCCAAAGGGGGAGGGAATGGAGAGGTGAAGGGAGCGTACCGCAGTAATCAGTGCACCCAATCCACTACTATTCACCTCCATCCTGCTCTGGGGCGTGCTATACAGAGCTGCTGAATTTCCGGGCCTAAAAGCAGAGAGGGATGTTAGCATGCCTAGTCAGCCCACCTGGCTCCACCTACCATTGTATGGGCCTACCGACCTCGTACCGTGCCCTTCAGCATATAACGCGGTAGGAACACCTCAGGAGGATCTAAGTATGAAGAGGGACTTCAGCACGAATACGCAGGGAAACGGCGGAGAACCTCACCAACGCATCATTCTCCAATCCGGCTCTAACATTACTACCTGCATGACGCACCAGGCGCTGCAGGATGAATCAAGCTGGAGCGATGCGGAAGGAATCCGAACTACATAGTGTGCTGCGTCGTCACTGTCAGGTCGCCTTCGTCTTCCAGGGGATGCTTTAAAACAAGCTATACAGTATTTCGATTTTTGGACCACATTTAGCGCCTCTTTCGCGGTTTAACGCTCTCGCTGTTGGGCGGGGTTGGTGTCGGGGAGCAGAGCATTCCAGAGCCATAGAGTAAAAGGTCGATCTCGAGCACCGAAAGCGGCAGTAAAAGCCAGCGAGATATCGGCCAGTAAGCTTCGAGTGTAAATATAGGTCAAAGACTTGGAGACGGATATCCAACTGCACTCGACCACTGGCAAGAGCAGCGCGAAACCTTTAGAACTCGTTTCTGACAGTGCGGGGTCGAGGCGGTTGATGTCTGCTTAGTCATCTGGCAGGGCAACAGCGGAGTCTGAACTTCTTTCCAACCTCACTTTTTTTTGACAGACTGGCACCTCGAGAGCACTTCGTAATTTACTAGGACTAATGAACTCGACAGAAGGGATAAAATGGCAGAGAGGCGCACGGTGTGCGTCGGGGCATCATAATATAGCTACTAGGTTGTCTTCGTTACACCCCGAAGGTCCTCGTTCGACTCGAGGCTCTGCCCTGGGGCGAATTTGACGGAAAAGTATTTTTTTCTTGTACAACTCGACTGCAACCGTGCCGCTGAGATTTGAGTGCTATGTACATATTCAAGGTTGAATCGTATTCAGAAACTCATTGAGTCATGCGGCCCCCCGAGTTCCTGAGTCTAAATCCAACCACGACCCAACCGAGTTGAGAGCGTCCTCGAATTTACCAGACTAATGGGTGCTCCAGGACCGATAAAAAAGGCAGGGAAGCACATGGTGTGCATCGGGGCCCATTCCAAAATGAGTCGCAACAAAAGATACAACCCGACGATCCTCGTTCGACTCGAGGCTCTGCCATTCTCTGACAACTCCATTCGTTTTTCCTCTATATTTTTTCCCCCGTCAATTTCAACCCATCCTCGTTCAGCTCGAGGCTCTGCCCTACGAGCTTTGATTTGGTCTTTTTTTCCCCTCAATTACTTGGACTACACCTGCAATCGCTGCCGCGGTTATTTGTGTACTAATAAATATCCAAAGTCGAATTGTATCCTCAACGAGGAGACAACTCATTGACTCATACGTCAGCTCGAATTCCTGAGTTTAAACTCAACCACAACCCCAGTCGAATTTAAAGTGCCCCAGAATGTACCAAACTAATCGGTGCTTCAGGAGTGATAATAAAGGCAGGGAAGCACACGGTGTGCGTCGGGCAAGTATGATATGGCGCACATTGTTACACCCCGACGACCCTCGTTCGACTCGAGGCTCTGCCCTTAGAGATAGATCATTTTTTCGTGTACAACTCGACTGCGACCGCTGCCGCTGAAATCTCACTACTACGTACGTATTCAAGCTTCAAGGTTGAATTGCATCCAGAAAGTCATTGAGCCATGCAGCAGCCCGAGGTCCTGAGTTTAATGTCAACCACAACCCCAATCGAATTGAAGAAGTCCTCAAATCATCAGACTAATGGTTGCTCCAGGAGCGATAAAAATGGCAGGGAAGCGCACGGTGTGCATCGGGTATTCGCAAGGCCGCAACAGAATATTCAACCCGAAGGTCCTCGTTCGACTCGAGGCTCTGCCCTTAGAGATAGATCATTTTTTCGTGTATAGCTCGACTGCAACCGCTGCCGCTGAAATCTCACTACTACAATAAATATTAAAGGTTGAATCGTATCCAGAAACTCAGTGAGCCACGCAGCATCCCGAGTTTCTGCGTCTAAATCCAACCACGACCCAATCGAATTGAATGCGTCCTTAAATCTACCAGACTAATGGATGCTTCAGGAGCGTTAATAAAGGCAGGGAAGCGCACGGTGTGCATCGGGCCCTAATAAATGGTGCTGGAATCCAGAATATACAACCCGACGGTCCTCGTTCGACTCGAGGCTCTGCCCTACCATAAAGATGTGGTTTTTTTTTTTCATTTTCATTTTGAC
This sequence comes from Mycena leptocephala, assembly GCA_029378395.1. Taxonomy (NCBI): domain Eukaryota; kingdom Fungi; phylum Basidiomycota; class Agaricomycetes; order Agaricales; family Mycenaceae; genus Mycena; species Mycena leptocephala. The sequence goes on along the minus strand of JARJLF010001268.1, from coordinate 34,612 downwards.
TTTACTTGGACTACACCTGCAACCGCTGCCCCAGAAATTTTAATAGCGTATACTGTACGTACCTGTATGGAAGCAACGCCTAAAGCAGCGTGACACACCTGTTGCCTCATTTTCAGGCAACGGAACCACTGTGATAGTGACCGTTGCTTGAATAGGCAACAAGTTTTTTTTTGTTTCTTTCTGACAATGTGGAGGGATTTCAACGAGATGGAGCACAGTTATTCTGTTCCAATCCTGTAATCAATGATTTACAAGCCATTCTAGCAGCTCGCAATTTTTTTTTCCGAATTTCTTTTCGCCGTGTCACGATTTTTTCAAGGCAACGGCCCCACCCGTGATCGTGACGGCGCCAAAAACAAGCAACGCAACGGCCCTATCGTGACCGTGACGGTTGCTACCGTACAGGTACGTACAGTAAATGTTCAATGTAAACCGTTGAACGAGGAGATAATTCCTCATTGACTCATACGGACCCCCGAGGTCCTGAGTTTATAGTCAACCACAACCCCCATCGAATTGAAAAAATGTCCACAAATTTACCGAACTAATGGGTGCTCCAGGAGCGATAAAAATGGCAGGGAGGCACACGGTGCGCATCGGGGCCTGATATAAAATACGCTAGAATACAACCCGACCATCTCTCGTTCGACTCGAGGCCCTGCCTTATCCTGTCATGAGGGAACTTTTTCAAAACATCGAATTTTTTTCTTATACAACAACAACTGATTCCTTCACGGTTAAACTGTACCTGGAAACTCATCGAGACATACAGCAGCTTGAGTTCCTGAGTTTAAATCCAACCACAACCCGTCGAATTGAAAAGAGTCCTTAAATTTATTAGACTAAAGGGTGATCCAGGAGTGATAAAAATGGCAGGGAAGCACACGGTGTGCATCGGGGTCTATTCACAAGATGTCTTAACAGGATGTACTACCTGACGATCCTCGTTCGACTCGAGGCTCTGCCATTCTCTGACAACTCCATCCGTTTTTTCTCTATATTTTTTTCCCCGTCAATTTCAACTCATCCTCGTTCAGCTCGAGGCTCTGCCCTACGAGCTTTGATTCGGTCTTTTTCCCCCTCAATTACTTGGACCACACCTGCAACCGCCGCGGTTATTTGAGTACTAATAAATATCCAAAGTCGAATCGTATTCTCAACGAGGAGACAACTCATTGGGTCACGCAGCAGCCCGAGTTCCTGAGTTCAAATTGAACCACGACCCAATCGAATGGAAAAGTGTCCTCGAATGTACCAGACTAATGGGTGCTCCAGGAGCGATAAAAATGGCAGGGAAGCGCACGGTGCGCATCGGGGCCTGATATAAAATCTGCAAGAATACAACCCGACCATCTCTCGTTCGACTCGAGGCTCTGCCTTATCCTGCCATGAGAGAACTTTTTTAAAATATTTAATTTTTTTCTTATACAACAGCAACTGATTCCTTCAAGGTTGAATTAAACTCATTGAGCCATACGTCAGCCCGAGTCCCTGACTTTCCACAACCCCAATCGAGAAAAGTGTCCTCAAATTTACCAGACTACCAGGTGCTCCAGGAGTGACAGTGAAGCACCTGGTGTACATCGAGGCCTATTCAGACGCCTGAAAAGATGTATACCCCGACGATCCTCGTTCGACTCGAGGCTCTGCCTTATCCTGTCATGAGGGATTTTTCAAAACATCGAATTTTTTCTCATACAACAGCAACCGACTCCTTCAAGGTTGAATTGTATCGAGAAACTCATTGACTCATACGTCAGCCCGAGTTCCTGACTTTAAATTCCACCCCGACCCCAATTGAATTGAAAAATGTCCTCAAATTTATCAGACTAATGGGTGCTCCAGGAGCGATTATAAAGGCAGGGAAGCACATGGTGTGCATCGGCGTCTAATATCCTCGGGCGCTCCACGCAATATATAACCCGACGATCCTCGTTCGACTCGAGGCCCTGCCTTATCCTCTCACGAGTCACCTTTTTTTTTCACATTTGATTTTTCTTATACAACAGCAACCGACTCCTTCGGTTGAATTGTACCCAGAAACTCATTGAGTCATACGTCAGCCCGAGTCTCTGACTTTAAATTCAACCACAACTCATCGAATTGAAAAGAGTCCTTAAATTTACGAGACTAATGGGTGCTCCAGGAGCGATAATAAAGGCAGGGAAGCACACGGTGTGCATCGGCGCCTATTCCGAAAATAGGCGCAACAAAAGATACAACCCGATGATCCTCGTTCGACTCGAGGGTCTGCCCTACCATACGACATTTGTTTGGATTCTTTTTTCGGTAATTTCTTTTTTCACTTACTTGGCTTACTTGGACTATAGCTTCCTCAGCAATTTTAATGGCGTATAAATGCTCATGAATCGTATCCTGAACCGCTGAACGCGGAGACAACCTGAACTCATTGAGTCATGCGGCAGTCTGGTTCCCGGGTCTAAATTCAACCACGACCCAATCAAATGGAAAAGTGTCCTCGAATGTACCAGAGTAATGGGTGCTCCAGGAGCGATAAAAATGGCAGGGAAGCGCACGGTGCGCATCGGGGCCTGATATAAAATATGCTAGAATACAACCCGACCATCTCTCGTTCAACTCGAGGCTCTGCCTTATCCTGTCATGAGGGAACTTTTTCAAAACATCGGATTTTTTTCTTATACATCAGCAACTGATCCCTTCACGGTTAAACTGTACCTAGATACTCATCGAGACATGCAGCAGCTTGAGTTCCTGAGTTTAAATTCAACCACAACCCAGTCGAATTGAAAAGTGCCCTTAAATTTACCAGACTAATGCGTGGTTCAGGAGTGATAAAAATGGCAGGGAAGCATACGGTGCGCATCGGGCCATATTCTGGAAGATTGGCAGACGATACAACCCGACGATCCTCGTTCGACTCGAGGCTCTGTCCTAAGGGAGACCCAACACTTTTTCTTCTTGTACAACTGCAACTGCCGTTGCCCCAGGAATGTTAATAGCGTATGAATGTTCAATAAATCGTATCCTGAACGAAGAGACAACTCCTTGAGCCTGAGTTCCTGAGTTCAAATTCAACCCCGACCCCAATCGAATTGAAAACGGACGTCAAATTGACCGGGATAATGGAGCGATAATAAAGGCAGGGAAGCACACGGTGTGCATCGGGCCCTATTCGCAAGACCTGACAGAAGATATAACCCGACGATCCTCGTTCGACTCGAGGCTCTACCCTTAGAGATAGATCATTTTTTCATGTACAACTCGACTGCGACCGCTGCCGCTGAAATCTCACTACTACGTACATATTAAAGGTTGAATCGTATCCAGAAACTCATTGAGCCATGCAGCATCCCGAGTTCCTGCGTTTAAATTCAACCACAACCCCATCGAATTGAAAAACGTCCTCAAGTCATCAGACTAATGGGTGTTCCAGGAGTGATAATAAAGGCAGGGAAGCGCACGGTGTACATCGGGCCCTAATATTCGGTGACACTCAACACAATATATAACCCGACGATCCTCGTTCGACTCGAGGCTCTGCCCTACGTTTGCTTTGAATGTCTTTATTCATTTTTTTTCACTTCCTTGGACTACAACTGCAACCGCTGCCTTACGGATTTTGATATGTTCAATGACTCATATCCTGAACCGTTGGCCGAGGAGCCAACCCATTGTGTCATGCGGCAGTCCGAGTTCCTCATTTTAAATTCAACCATTGAAAACGGTCTCAAATTTACCAGACTAATGGGTGCTCCAGGAGCAATAACAAAGGCAGGAAAGCACACGGTGTGCATCGGGGTCTATTCACTAAGGCACGACAGACTACGCAACCCGAAGATCCTCGTTCGACTCAAGGCTTTAATGCAATGAGAGAGAACTTTTTTTTTCTTCTTGGACAACTGCCACTGCAACCGCTGCCTGGATTTGAGTGCTACGTATAAAATTCAACCACAACCCCAATCGAATTGAACACATTTTCAGTGAAAAAGAGAAAAATAAAGGAGGTTTTTTACCAACATTTTCGCCAAAAAGCTTGAAAGCTCAACCTTCTTATGCATCAGTAAATACGCTCATTGACAGTTATTGTACAGTCACAGGGCAAACATATATATCAATACCGGTCATCCCAAATGATACATAATCCCAATAAAATTCAGACTTCAACCAGAACAAGTTCTTTTGTATCATTCAAGTCCAGCCCTTCCACGTCTTCAATTTCAGAGAGGCGGTTAATCTTGTCCACAGTCCCTGAAGGTGCAGTGAGCTCTGCAAGATGAGCTAAGTTCTTCCTGTGTTGCTCCAACACATCTTCACCGACATCAGCTAGCCTTTGATCAATATATTCAACTTGTTTGGCCTGTGATGCCTGTTCAAACAGTGGCCTTGCTGTTTCCCAAAGTTCCACTGCTTTCAGTGGGTCATTATGTTTTTTGGATATATTTCCGAGTTGGAGCATGCATTCTGCTCTACTGTGATGAATATCCATATCTGTAAATCCCTCCAAGGCAACTGTAAATAAGCTGATGGCTGTATGTGTATCATCTTGGACAAGGAATACATCCCCTAGGAATTGAAGACCCTTGTGGATTCCAAGATTCTCTTTCAACTTGAGGGAATGCACAAGGAACACTGTTGTCTGGCTTGACATTTCATCAAGGAAACCCCAGCGACTGAAATTACCAAGCCGCTCTAGACAGTAAGCCGTGATTTCAGAGTCTCCTGAAGACACTTTGATGCATCTTTCAAAGAGAGTCTTTGCTTCCAACATGTTTCCTTCCCTCAGGTAGAGATCTGCCAGAATAGTGTCGCACATTGTAACCTCAACACGAGTTTTGAATATTTTTTTAGCTGCATCACAATTCCTCAGCACATCATCCTTTGGAGAACCAATAGACACATCAATTTCAGCGACATTGAGCAGAGCAAGGCCATAGGTGTAAAATCCTGATCCACGGAGGTTTCTTGAAGAATCCTAGAATGTATGCTGCTAGCTGCAACATATTCTGATTTAATTTTGTAGATCTCCGCCTGAGTGGTTGTGATGCTGTGGTCTAATTGACCACCGGACATGCCACAAAGGCAACAAGATCTCTTGCTCTACTGCAGAGAGAGATGCTCTGCTTGTAGTTGCCTAATGCCTGGCAGCATTTACTCTCAATGTGTAGTGCCTGTGCCTCACTGTGTAAATCTGCCAAAATTCTCGCCAACCTCTGGGCCTTGTTTGCATGCACCTGGGCTGCGAAGTAATCACCATCAAACCAGTTAATCCATGCAAGGTTACTCAATGCACGGGATTGCATCTTGGTGTTCTGAGTTGAAAGTGCTAAAGAGATGGCAGTTTCACAAAACTTCTTTGCAGCGGAGATATTACGGTTCATCTGATAATAGACTGTAAAGCATTATAAAATCTGCCTGGATGAATTCAAACCAGCACAATACACTAGCAATCAGAGAGCATACATTGAAGATCTGGGTCATCAAAGTGCTTGAAGTGTTCTAAAGCTTCAAAACCAGTGTCTCTATATTGGAAATTGCAGAGTGGTCATATAAGTTGAACAAACTGAGAATATAGTAGGCCTCCAAGTGATGGTGACGAGGCTGTGGAAGGATGTTGTGAATCTGGCCAGTGAAAGGAATAAGCTCCCAGCTAAAGAGCTGACTGAAGCAGTTGAGATCACATGCACAGTAAATAGTATTTACTAGGTCTGGATGGCCCTGTTGGGCCCCTTTCGAGAGAATGTTCTGTATATTTGCGTAGTTTGATAATGTTCTAGCGACTGTCGCAGAACTTGATTGAGTGCCACGGTATTGCATAAATAACTCAAGCAACTCTTGGAAATGCTTGAGAAGAGGCCGAACAAGGTGGTTTCCAGGGGGCATAATCTTCTGCATATATTCCCGGATGGGCACCAATGCTTTTAGTCGTTTGTGTTCATCACTGTATGCCAAGGCGGTTCGAATCAATGCTGCCTTGCAGCCAAGGATATTATCTATTGGAAGCTTGGTCTGCACCAGCTCAACATCTGAAAGTCCATCTGGAAGCATTGACAGGAGGCTGAGGAGATCTTTTGAATGTGCAAATGAATCAAGCCTGGTACTTGACAGTGACAGTGAAATGGATAAATCAAGGTTTGATCTTTTGTCATATCCATCTGATATCAGAGATGTTTTCTCCTCCTCCCAGTAGGATAAGACATTAGAGCAACCTTCAGAGTCAACTAAATGAGCTAGAAGATTGATTGCAAGTGGCATGTTGTCTGTTAGGGAAAGGACCCTGTCCACCTCTTCAGGGTTGTGTGTGTTATCTGCAATGTCAATAAAGGTTTGCCATGCTGCATGTTGTTCCAATGGCTTCAAGGGCTGCAGAAAGGGTCGAGTCCAGGCCACTTTAGATGGCCTTTCTGCTCCTCGCATTGTAATCTGACTGTTATGAGCTGCAAGCATGAGAGTAAAACATGCAACATACCACCAATCCAAGTTGCTCCACACCTGTGAGCAGTGACAGAAATTCCTCAATATTGGCCCGAGACTCGGTTGGCTCCCACAATGTCTCAAGATTATCCAGAATCAAGAGACTGTGGGGGCTGCTGGAGAAGTGTTGGATGACTGGGCAAGTCAGGTCTTTCCCTGGTTTCAGCCCAATATGGGCCCCAATGAGCGCAGTGAGCTCTACTTGTGTTGCTATTGAGTCACAAGCAACAAAAAAACGCTGCTGCCCATATCTGCCAGTAATTTCTGAATGATGGATAACTGCTCTTGCCAAGCTTGTCTTTCCCATTCCGCCTCCACCCAAAATTGCAATTCTGGGTGATCCTTGACTAAAAAGGCAAATAATGTCTGATAGTTCTGACTCTCGGCCATGGAATATCTTTGGCTCAGACGGTAGCATGGAGATTGAGGTAGAGCTTTGAGCTATTCAATATGCAAATCATCTATTGAAGTCTAGTGACACTGACCTGTTGTTAGTGCCCAAATAAACCCTGCTGATCTATGCACACATCATTACTTGATTTTGTAAGATGATTGGAATTGCCCTACAGAGGATGCTCCATCTGAACTTGTTGTGTCTGAGAGAGCTTCAATCATGTTGAGCACTGCTTTATGTCTGTTCTCCACATCCTCCTGTATCTCGGTAATATCTTTCATGATATTGGCGGTGTCAATCTACATATTTGCATCCTTTAATCAGTTGTTGCATTTCAAGTAGATGGCCTACTTGAAAGACCACAAATCCTTGTTGCAACCCTGCCTTGCATTCCTTCAGCAGTGTGCTCATTTCACCCTGGCGGAAAAAACTCTTGACTTTGCTGCTATTTTGTTGGGCTTCCACAAATGTATGAATTTTCTGAAGGGTCCTAATTGCAGTGGTCAGCTTGTCAAGTGGGGTCTTTTGTTACAGGATAAGCAACATACTCTGTGAACTTTCCAATGTGACTTAACACACTTGGGAGCAATGCTCCACCTGTGTCCGACTCCAGATAAACCATTAGAACTGCATTTAGCAACTTGTAAGCTTCCTCCAGCAACTCAGTACAGTTGTTCTTGTTTTGTTTAATGGTCTAGGATACCAATTAATTGGACCTGGTTGTTACAATGTACACTGTGGAATTTACCTGTACATTTTTCAAGAGAGACTGAATGGTCTTAGAAATGGCCCCCAGGAAGGGAGTATTGAGGCTACTGGCAAGGATTTCGACAGTATCAGCGGTGACCGTCAAACAGGTTGTAATGTGGTTCAACGAGTTTGAGTGACGCTGAGTTGGGGGGGCATCTTGGTGGTGAATCACTGGGCTCGAGATGTCAGTATGTTATAATAGGTAACCCCTGGGAATCTTCACTATCATTAGCTGCATCAACAATTTGACAAAAATCTTGCGACCTTTCTGAACTTGTAAGCTTGTCAGCACACTCACAGGATCATAAGTGGAAAAACCCCTCACCACTTGTGAGCACTCGAAGAAAAGAAGAAAAGAAGCAAAAAGTAATTTGGACCTTGTGAAATTTAGATATGGTTTGCGACCTTGGTATGTAGCTTGCCAGCTTTTTGAATCATCACAAGCTTCCTATCAAAGATCTGATTAGTACTGTTCATCTGCCACACAGGGTCAGCATTCTATTTACCCCGTTTGTTCGGCACGTCAAAGCTCTATTTTTCTGGGTGTCAGTTGGCCCTAATCAACTTGTCCTGGCTTCATTGCAGTCAGCGTGCAGCGCAGCCCAAGTATACTGTGTCTATAATTATTGCAGTTTGCATATGTATTGGCACAGCTTCCATTTTGGGCGCGTTTTGATGTCCCGCCGTATTTGATTTATTTCTCACTCAATTCTCGGTGGATTTCCTCGAAACCATATGCTACATTCGCCGTTTTCACAGGCGCACCGCATGGTACCAACCGCGCAACCGAATTTCATTTTTCAAACAATCCATTTTCCGTCAGCATGCCTTTGGCGCGCGATTTTATTCAACCCAAGTACACAAATTGGTGCCTTGAAAAATTTACCGCACATAGATACACTACTCAGCCACACTCCCTTAAGTTTTGAGAACATTCGGCGCAGGAATGCGTGAACCGCGACGCGACTAATGACACGGATCAATTTGAGTGACCCGAGTGACCCGTTACAGGCTTCCTCGCTCTTCTCACTCTTCCTTCGCGGTTTCATGGGCAAACGCAAACGCAAAGATGTGCCGGACAACGACGCTGCTGCACCTGTAGCAGAGAGACCTCGAGGAAGGCCGCGAAGTTGACAAATCAGCCTGCAGCTGTACCAGAAAAACTTACCGTGAAGATTCTTCCATCTCATGCTCGTTCTACTCGTCGCTCCACTACGACTACATCAACCTCTGACTCGGACGTTATCCCGGGCACTACTCTCGAGGCTGGCTCGTCCGATTCCTCCTCAATAACTCCAGTAGATCCAGACGACGATGAAGATGTGCAATCAGCCACCATCGCACTGCTCGGGCGCAACCATAGGCGGTCTACTGCAGAATCGGACTATGAAGGAGACGAGGAGGAGGAGGAGGAGGACCTAGATCATGGTCAGGGACAGGACTTGGATGAGGAGGAAGAAGATTCTGGTACGCATAGTCGCATGAATATCAGATTGCAATAACTCTAACTTACCTCTACACCAGAATTTGAACTAGACTTTATTATTCCCATCGACGGCGCAACAGACAAACTTCGTTTCTCATCTGCAACCGATTCCAATGTTTTCTTTCAGACTGTTGCTGATGAAATGGATATCCGCCTCCGAGACCTCAAAATCGGCTACAGATTCACGACCTGGAAAGCCAAGACGTTACCTCGTAGATTGGAGACCAGCACCCACCTTACAAAATTGTTCGACAATGCCCGTAAAGAGCTCAACGCCCATAAGGGCTCCAAATCAAAGACCGAATTCCAGGTGCAGATCGACAACTTAGCAGAAAAGAATGTGAAGGCCGACAAGAAACCAGAAAAAAAGGGCAAAGCCACTACCAAGGTACGCCTCGACATCTTGTGGTCTCTTGTTCTGCTGACGTCTACTTAGCAGCGTATGAAGAAGCGAGATGATTTCAGCGACAGTGATGTAGCCGATGACGGGCCCAAGCAGAAATCTGGTGCTGACTGTCTCCGTGAGCTCAAGGCTGCCCATAGATGTGAGAAGCACAACAGCTTCTGTCTTATCGCAAAGGATGGAGAGCACATTGCTTTGTCTGCCGCTAAACTCAGCTTATGGAGTCTCTTGCTGGTTCGTAGACTGGACACCATTGCGACAATGTACTGACTCTTATTCTAGTCGCAGGGTGCTCATAAATCAACTACTGTTGCCCCCGACGTCCTTAACCTGAAGATGGAAGGTTCCAAAGCTGTCCCAGCTGTACGTCGCTCTCATGCTGTACCCGAGCCGGCCCCCTACTATCCATATTACCCCCCGCTGCCCGGAGCTCATCCTACGGGACCCTATCCACCCTATTATGTTCCTCCCCCACCACCTGCCCCCACGCATGCGCTTCCGCTTCCTGAACCAGTACCGCGAGCTTCTGCGCTTCGACATGGTGCAAGTATTGACTCCCAGGACGGTGATGTACCAACACTGTATCCGAAGATTGATGAATGGCTGTTGGAACTTGACACCAGTGAACGTGGAGAAAATGGCCATAATTTTAGTGCGTTCGGTGCACATCTGCGGAGCGAAGGATATATGCGTGTGATCCAGCTTGCCGATGAGGGTGACAAGGGTGTTGAGACGCTGCAGCGGATTTGCCCAGATATGAAGCTGGGGACGGCGAAAGTTCTTATGAAGTATGCGCGCATCGACTGCAAAAGTATTCGGAGGATCGAACGTGAACGGAAAGCTGCTTGGGCAGAAGAGTAATTTTTCTTGGTACCACTATTTGTCTTGCTCACTTCTTCTTGCCGTAACTTACCTCTTGTACTGCTGCTCATCACGCTCACAAACAATGCAACTTTTACTTGTGTATATGAATTATATCAGAAATATCCAGAATGACGAAACCAGCCTTGTGCGTCCTCGGGTGTAATAGAATACACAGCATTGTGTAGCTGCGTCAACGTCTCAATCTTATCATCCTCCGACTCTGTAGCCGCCCGGAACTGTTGACCGTCGCGACGAACAGTAGCCTTCATCTTCGAAAAACCCGGCTCCATGGGGTTATAATCGGGTGAGTATGGTGGAAGGTAAACACAACGCATACCGCTGGACAATAGTATTAGCAGGAGTAAAAAATTGCTTGTGAACAAGCACGCACTGCTCTTCAATCATTTCCCGTATCGCTTCTGCCTTGTGAATGCGACAGTTGTCCATCACAATCACCGAGTTCGGCCCAGGAAATTTGTTCATCTTGTCGAGCAAGCCGTCGATGAATTCAGTAAATGTTTCCGTTGTGAAGGACCCTTCAATGATGCTGACGTAGAGAATTCCGTCCAAGGAGATAGCTGGGAGAACTGAATAGCTGTTGAAAGGTCATGAGAGTGAAATAGATAAATAGAGGTGTTACGCACCGCTTTCCCCGAATGAAGAATGCCTTGCGTACGGCACGTTGTCCTCTAATCGCCCATGCCTTTCCACGATATGATGTCCGGCGGTCGCACGAGCTTTCATCGACGAAGACCAGCTGATATGGTCGAAAATGCAAACCCATTTTGAATTTGAATTTTGCGCGCTTGGCAACACTTCGTTCGATTGCGACACGGGTAAGCTGGACACATTATCTCTCAGTGGTGTGAAACTATGGTATCTCGTACCTTCACCATCGTATAACCACTTCGTTTCAGTGCACGCCATATCGTGGAAAGTGAAACAGCCCTCCCACAAGTTTCTGCGAGCCCAAGCTGCAGTTCTTCCAAATAATGATCGCAGCTTCGCTCCAAGGAACCGTGCAAGTACTGGAAGTCTCAGAAAGTGCAAGATGCATGGATAAGAAGGACATACTGCTACATCATCAGTAGTGAGATGTCGCGTTCGCCCCGTCTTCCTTCGCTGTGTCGCTGTAAGTACTTTGCCTGTCGTCAAGAATCTATTGATAAGTCGATAGATCTGTCGTTTGCTGACGTCGGTGTAGGCCGAGATTCTCCCAATGCTGACTCCCAGAGTATACATCCGAACGATTGCCCATCGCAGGTCCTCTGAGATTGGTTTGCCTTTGCCCATGAAACCGCGAAGGAAGAGTGAGGAAGAGCGAGGAAGCCTGTAACGGGTCACTCGGGTCACTCAAATTGATCCGTGTCATTAGTCGCGTCGCGGTTCACGCATTCCTGCGCCGAATGTTCTCAAAACTTGAGGGAGTGTGGCTGAGTAGTGTATCTATGTGCGGTAAATTTTTCAAGGCGCCAATTTGTGTACTTGGGTTGAATAAAATCGCGCGCCAAAGGCATGCTGACGGAAAATGGATTGTTTGAAAAATGAAATTCGGTTGCGCGGTTGGTACCATGCGGTGCGCCTGTGAAAACGGCGAATGTAGCATATGGTTTCGAGGAAATCCACCGAGAATTGAGTGAGAAATAAATCAAATACGGCGGGACATCAAAACGCGCCCAAAATGGAAGCTGTGCCAATACATATGCAAACTGCAATAACAAAAATCCTGGACCATAATTATTAGATGGGTGTTCTGAGTGGTGTTCTGAGAAACTCTACTTGGCTTTATTCTCGTCATGAAGCACATCCATCAGCTGTCCGCGCCGGACCGCAGCGAAGGCAGGTCTTCCTGAACTCATTGCGCGTCCGATTACCATGGAATGTTCATCATACGCGATGCGAAAACTGACACGGATATCCTTGGCTAGATAGGGCAAATCAAGATGAAGGTTGAACGGTATAATAATAGCAGACCCGAACAAGACCCGAATCAATCTTGGTCCCTTGCCTTGCTTCTGTTGCTGATTTTGGGCATCTGCGCTCACAGTAGATGCATGCGGCTGTTGCACTTGTTCCCGGCTACCCTCTTTACCCCCAGCACTGGCAGCGTATCCGCCCTCTGCAACAAGAAGGTCCTCGTTCGGCTCGAGGCTCTGCCTCCAATATCCGGATGGAGTTTTTTTTTTCTTTTTCTTTTGAGTACTGCGTATACATGTTCAAGGTTGAAGCTTATGTTGAACGAGGGTATAACTCTTTGACTCGCGCAGCAGCCTAATTTCGTGAGATTCAACCACAACCCCGATCAAATTGAAAAGCGCCCTCAGATTGACTCGACTAATGAGTGCCTCAGGAGCGATTATAAAGGCAGGGAAACACACGGTGTGCGTCGGGGCAATATAGATGGCAAGCCATCAAGTTCATTACGGTCCTCGTTCGACTCGAGCCTCTGCCCTTCCAGGTTTCGTTGGACTTTTTTGGGTCATTTTTCTTGGAATGCAACTGCTACCGCTACGCTGAGACTTGGCTTCATATAAATATTTCACTGATATCCTAAATCAGGAGACACCTTATTGAGTCATGCGGCCCCCGAGTTCCTGAGTCTAAATTCAACCACAACCGCAATCGAATTGAAAAGAGTCCTTAAATTTACAGACTAATGGGTGCTCCAGGACCGATAACAAAGGCAGGGAAGCACACGGTGTGCGTCGGGCCAGTATGATGCAGCGAGTTTGAGTTGTTACATCCTCGTTCGACTCGAGGCTCTGCCCTTATGAGAGAGAACATTTTTTTCGTGTACAACTGCAACTGCAACCGCTGCCGCTGAAATCTCACTACTACTTACATATTAAAGGTTGAATCGTATCCAGAAACTCATTGAGCCATGCAGCAGCCCGAGTTCGTGAGTTCAAATTCAACCACAACCATGTCTCCAATTGAATGAGTCCTCAAATTTATCAGACTAATGGGTGCTTCAGGTGCGATAATAAAGGCAGGGAAGCGCACAGTGCGCATCGGGGTCTAATACTCCCTGACACTATATAACCCGACGATCCTCGTTCGACTCGAGGCTCTGCCCTACCATACAGTAGAGACGAGGCTTTTTTTCATCTTTATTTTCACTTACTTGGACTACACCTGCCGCAGGGATTTTACTACTACGTACGTATTCAAGGTTGAATCGTATCCAGAAACTCAGTGAGCCATGCAGCAGCCTGAGTTCCTGACTTTAAATTCAACCACAACCTCCATCGAATTGAAAAGAGTCCTTGAATTTACCAGACTGATAGGTGCTCCGGGAGCGATAATAAAGGCAGGGAAGCACATGGTGTGCATCGGGCCCTAATATTCCGTGACGCTCGACACAATATATAACCCGACGATCCTCGTTCGACTCGAGGCTCTGCCCTACCATAGAGACGAGGCTTTTTTTCATTTTTATTTTGACTTACTTGGACTACACCTGCCGCAGGGATTTTACTACTACGTACGTGTTCAAGGTTGAATCGTATCCAGAAACTCAGTGAGCCATGTAGCAGCCTGAGTTCCTGACTTTAAATTCAACCACAACCTCCATCGAATTGAAAAGAGTCCTTGAATTTACCAGACTGATAGGTGCTCCGGGAGCGATAATAAAGGCAGGGAAGCACATGGTGTGCATCGGGCCCTAATATTCCGTGACGCTCGACACAATATATAACCCGACGATCCTCGTTCGACTCGAGGCTCTGCCCTACCATAGAGACGAGGCTTTTTGTCATTTTTATTTTGACTTACTTGGATTACACCTGCCGCAGGGATTTGACTACTACGTACGTATTCAAGGTTGAATCATATCCAGAAACTCAGTGAGCCATACGGCAGCCCGAGTCCCTGACTTTAAATTCAACCACAACCATCGAATTGAAAAGCGTCCTCAAATGTACCGGACTAATGGGTGCTCCAGGAGTGATGACAAAGGCAGGGAGGCGCACGGTGCGCATAGGGGTCTATTCGCGACGATTGACAAAAGATACAACCCGAATGTTTTTGTTCGACTCGAGGCTCTGCTATCCACTGGAATCCCCACTCGTTTTTTTTCTTTATAGTTTTTTTTTTTTTTTTTTTTCGTTCAATTTCAAACCAGCAGCAGCTTGGAAAAAATTACATGTACAGTATTCGAGCAACACATGTTCGACATCTTCTCGGGGGTCCATCGACATTGTTTCGCTCCCGCTGCTACTTTAAATTCTGAATAATCAGAATACCGCCCCAGAGAACCAAAGTTACCAAATACATTCCTTGAGTCCCGTTCGTGACTGGATGCGAGGTCTAAACTACAACACGCCTCATAATTCAGATTTATGGGACTACTGGACAAGGAATAAGAGATAAAAAAAGGGTACGGTGTGCATTGGGACAGTATAAATGACAAGCCTTGAAGCACCCCGAAGGTCCTCGTTCGACTCGAGGCTCTGCCCTGATCTTGGTTTGGATATTTTTTGGACATTTACTTTAAAAAAAACTTACTTGAACTATAGTAACTGCACCCGCTGCCGCTGGAATTTGACCGTACGTATCAGTATTCAAGGTTGAATATTAATGGGGGCCTAAGGAGCGATAATAAAGGCAGGGAAGCGCACAGTGCGCATCGGGGTCTAATATCTTCAGACGCTCGACAGAATGAATGTACAACCTGACGATCCTCGTTCGACTCGAGGCTCTGCCATGCAGCTGCCCAATTGCTTCTTTTTTGCTCTTAGTCTCTCTAGTTCTTTTTTCGTTCAATTTCAAGCCGTGAGAGAAATTGCATGTACAGCTGGGATCCTCTCCTTCAAATTGTTTCGGGGGTACATCTGCATTTTTCCCTCGCGCGACGCGCTATTCCTATTTTATGTCTGCAAGGACCTGTTCCGTATATGCAATCAATCCCGCCACGGTCGCGTCGGACCCGCCGTAACCTTTCATTCGTACGCCGTTCAGCACGCCCTAAATAACGAGGTCGCCGTAAGGAGCGGAAAGTATTTGAACGGGATCAAGAATACACACCGACTTCTTCGCCGCGGGCGACCCGTCGTCGATAAAATTCGCCTTGTGGTCGTGGCTGAATACATGCGCGCTGACGACGTCCCCGTGGCTATCCCGAATGAAGAGCCCGCGCTCGGCGTCAAGGAGTGCGTAGAGCATGTATTGCGCGCATTCGTCCTGTGCACGATCAGCATTAGCATCACCATATAAAGTCAAGTTTCGAGCGGGGCGGCATATCAAATTTGATATGGGGACGAAGAAAAGGACGCGCACCTGCGAGACCCGGATAAAGTCAGCAGGCCGTGAGGAGCCATCCGAGCGGCGCGAGGAGCCACCCGAGTGGCGCATCGAACCATCCCATCATCGCGCTCGCAGTGGGTGTGCTAACCTGCCCCGGGTGGATGTGCGTGAACGCGATATCAGGGTGGTGCGCCGCGAACCACTGTCCCATAAATCAGCACAAGCATAAACTTGCCATGAGACGGCTCATGAGAGTGATGCGTACCGCAACAAGACCGTCGTTGTAGCCAGCGTACGGCCATGCTTTTCACCGCTGCAATAGACTGGAGAGATATGGTAAGTAAAGGGACCAAATCGGTATAATAAATGCACTCAACGACTGTGGCGCCTTGCAGAAACTTGATAGAGCGGCGCCGCGCTTCCGCGAGTCCGAGATCCTCACTGGCGATTGAGACCCCAAGTCCTGCGCCGAGCACCGTCATCAAATGCGCGTGCTGCCCCATCTCCCGCGCGCGCACAAGCAGGGGAAGCAGCTCTTCGTGAACACGTAACGCGAAAAATATCTGCAGACGAGAGAAATTGAAATTGAAAGTTGCGTTGTACCACCACGCAGATGGCGCACCTCATAACCAAGTGGTTATCCAGCCCCTCGGGGGTCTCGCCGCACTCGACCAACGAGTTTGCCTTGGGGCCCGCGGCGGATATGACTAGGAAGTTTATGCGCTTGAGGCGCGCGCGCAGCCCTCCACACACGGTGCGCACGCTCACCACGCTGGTCGCATCGCACGCGACGAATTCGTGCGTCCACCCGTCGGCGTCTCCCTCTGCGGGTTTTGGGAACCGGGCGAGGATATCCGCGGCTTGCACGGCGTTGCGCCCGATGAGGATGATGTGCGCTCGGCCGTTCGTTTGGCGTGCGAGAGCCTCGGCCATTGCTTGCCCCACGCCGGAGGTCCCGCCGACGAAGACGGCGACGGGGATGTAGGACGGGGCGAACCCGCCATTGGAGGCTTCGGCGGTCGCGAGACTGGGCATCCTTGGTAGGACTAAGCCTACTGAGCGCTATTTCAATCATTTGGGTGGTCTGTGGTCGCAAAATGATGCGGGACACGTACACCGCGGCATGAACGAACTCGGCGGCATGACCAAGCTCGGCGGTCATCAAGCCGACGGAAATCCCGGTTGATGGGTTGTTGCGAGATTGAGTAATTGGCATCGGATATACGTTTGGCCTTGGTTTGATATTCCAGGAAACCACGGAATGAGCACACTCGAAGACAGACCTCTCTCTACACAATCTCGGAACGCGCCGAGGAGGCTCGACAAAGAGCGAAAGTGCATACACTCGAGCCATCGGCGCACCACCGAACGAAGGGGCATGAACCCGTCCCTGCTACCGCCCATACGCGGCGCGGGTGCCACGCCCCGCCGAAGTATCCACGACCGCACAGCGCAGAACGGCAGCCAGGACTGCGATGGGGAGCAAACGCCGCTGGCC
The DNA here is from genome assembly GCA_029378395.1 of Mycena leptocephala. Lineage (NCBI taxonomy): Eukaryota > Fungi > Basidiomycota > Agaricomycetes > Agaricales > Mycenaceae > Mycena > Mycena leptocephala. Next base: position 17,520 of record JARJLF010001268.1, on the reverse strand, counting down.
GCGCCAACGTCAAAAAAAAGGAAAGAGACTTTGAGCCGGGGGAACGCGCCTCCCTCCCTCTTCCTCCTGCGCGCAGGGGTGGTACGTGCCGCCTGTGACGAGATGGAAAATACGATATAGATCGCAGGGATGGGACGAGCATCGAAAGACCGGGGAGAAGTCGCGCAGGATGCATCCCTAACAGATCCCGGATCCGGCGATGTGGAGCAGACCCGTATGCAACTTGTACGCCGCACCGCCTCTGTTGCGCGCGAGCGGTGACACACGCACACCATCGGGGGTACACGCTCGTCGTCACCGCGCGGGACGTGTCCACCGCCCATAGCTGCAGGAGCACGATGAGCACAACACGAGCCCGAGTACGGGGGGCTCGACGCTCGCAGGGCCTTCCTGTGCGCGAGGCCACAACCGTAACGGCGGGGGAGGCTGCGACACCGGGCACGGCACCGCAAAGACGACAACAGCCCGGAAAGGGTGGGCGGGTGGACGACGGACGCATATCTTCCACCGCGTGGGGCAGCCGGGGCGCGTGGCGCGGGTATAGTGACGAGTCGTAATCTGAAGGGATTGCGTTAGGATCAGAATATGTATAGGCGCTGCAGAGGAAGGGAGAGGCAGGAATGGCGAGAGACGGGGAGATGGACGACGGTGGCGATTCGGGTGTCATGTCAGAGAGCGACTAGCATACAGTAATTGGCGCGCGCGGTAAGACGCTGCCCCCGTGCGGGTCGCATGCTCCGTCTGTCCACTACGATAAGACAAGTGTCCGCCACACCAGGCACGCGACACGACCCACATTCGTAGAGGAACGAGAGGGAGGGCAGGGAGGGGAATGAAGGATAACGCACCCTGGCCTGCGATATCTCGGCGCACCTACACGGTCCTTCGAGATCTGAGGGATGGCGGTCAGTACTCAGAACGGCGGGGAGAGCGAGGTGCATGAGGGTGTGGGGAGTGACTGGCTGCTGCGGCGCTGATACACCGCGAGCGAAGCGGGAAAGATACATATAGTATCGCCTGCCACGATGTACCGCGTAACGGCCAAGGGAGGAGGACATGGAGAGATGAAGAGAGCCTACCGCAGTAATCAGTACATCCAATCCACTACTATCCACCCCCATCCTGCACCAGAGCGTGCTATACAGAGCTGATGAATTTCGCGGGCCTAAAAGCAGAGAGGGATGTTAACATGCCTAGTCAGCTCCACCTACCATTGTATGGGCCTACCGACGTCGTACCGTGCCATTCAGCATATAACGCGGTAGGAACACCTCAGGAGGATCTAAGCCCAGATGAGGAGAGACTTCAGCACGAATACGCAAGGAAACGGCGGAGAATCTCACCAACGCATCATTCTCCATCTAAGCACCATCCGGCTTTACCTGCATGACGCACCAGGCGCTGCAGGATGAATCAAGCTGGAGCAATGCGGAAGGAATCCGCGCTACATATGGTGCTGTGTCGTCAGGACGCCTTCGGTCTCCCGAAGGTTTTAGAACAAGCTATATTTCGATTTTTGGACCACTTTTAGCGCCTCTTTCGCGGTTTCACGCTCTCGCTGTTGGGACCAGGTGGGTGGGGTTGGTGTCGGGGAGCAGAGCATTCCAGAGCCACAAAGCAAAATGTCGTCGATCTCGAGCACCGAAAGCGGCAGTGAAAGCCAGCAAAGACATCGGCCAGTAAGCTTCGGGTGTAGGTCAAAGACTCGGAGACGGATATCCAACTCAGAACTCGTTTCGGGATTCGGATGGTTGATGTCTGCTTAGTCACCCGGCAGCGCCGGCAATGGCGGAGTCTGAACTTATTTTGCAACCTTTTTCTAACCTCATTTTTTTGGACAGAGCGCCTCATAATTCACTGAGACTAATGAACTTATTAGAGGGGATAAAAAAGGCACGGTATGCATTGGGACACCATGTTATGACCAACTTGGATTACAATGGCACCCCGAAGGTCCTCGTTCGACTCAAGGCTCTGCCCTATGTGGGTTGGACAGAACTTTTTTTCCTGTATACCTGCAACTGCAACCGCCGCCACTCGGACTTGACTACGTATAAATATTCTAGGTTGAATCGCCTCCTTAACGAGCAGACAACTCATTGCGTCGTACGGCAGCCCAACGGCAGCTTGAGTTCCTGAGTCTAAATCCAACCACGACCCAATCGAACTGAAAAAGTGTCCTCAAATGTACCAGACTAATGGATGCTCCAAGATAGATAACAAAGGCAGGGAAGCACACGGTGTGCATCGGGGCCTATTGAGAGACCGTTGGAAAAGATGTATACCCCGACGATCCTCGTTCGATTCGAGGCTCTGCCCTACGTTTGCTTTGAATGTCTTTATTCATTCTTTTTTTCACTTCCTTGGACTACAACTGCAACCGCTACCCCAGGAATTTTAAGAGCGTGTGAATGTTCAATGATTTTTATCCTGAACTGTTGAACGAGGAGACGACTCATTGAGCCATACAGCAGCCCGAGGTCCTGAGTTTAAATTCAACCACAACCCCAATTGAATTGAAAAATGTCCTCAAATGTATCAGACTACTGGGTGCTCCAGGAGTGATAATAAAGGCAGGGAAGCGCACGGTGTGCATCGGGGCCTATTCGCGACCAGAAGATATAACCCGACGATCCTCGTTCGACTCGAGGCTCTGCCTTATCATTTCATGAGTTACCTTTTTTTAAAACATTCAATTTTTTCTTATACAGCAACAACCGACTCTTTCAAGGTTGAATTGTATCCAAACTCATCGAGCCATACAGCATCCCGAGTTCCTGCGTTTAAATTCAACCACAACCCTATCGAATTGAAAAGAGTCCTCAAATGTACCGGACTAATGGGTGCTCCAGGAGCGATAATAAAGGCAGGGAAGCACACGGCGTGCATTGGGCCCTATTTGCGAGGCCTGACAGAATATTCAACCCGACGATCTCCGTTCGACTCAGGCTCTGCCCTGGGGTGGGTTGATAGAGTTTTTTACGTTCTTCTGGACAATTGCAACTGCAACCGCTGCCGCTGGAATCTCACTACTACGTACGTATTCAAGGTTGAATTGTATGCAGAAAGCCATCGAGTTATGCAGCAGCCTAAGTTCCTGAGCTTAAATCCAACCACGACCCAATCGAATTGAAAGCGTCCTTAAATTTACCAGGCTAATGGGTGCTTCAGGAGCGATAATGACGGCAGGGAAGCGCACGGTGTGCGTCGGGACAATATCTGATGGCAGGCATGTATTACACCCCGAAGGTCCTCGTTCGACTCGAGGCTCTGCCCTTGGAGGCTTTGTTGCAGTTCTTTTGGGTCATTTTTCTTGGACTGCGACTGCAACCGCTGCCGCTGAAATCTCCCTACTACATACGTATTCAAGGTTGAATTGTATGCAGAAATCCATCGAGTCATGCGGCAGCCCGAGGTCCTGAGTTTAAATTCAACCACCTAATTGAACAATGAAAAATGTCCTCGAAATTTATCAGACTAATGGGTGCTCCAGGAGTGATAATAAAGGCAGGGAAGCACACGGTGCACATCGGACCCTAATATTTCTGTGACACTCGGCACAATATATAACCCGATGGTCCTGGTTCGACTCGAGGCTCTGCCCTACCACAAAGACGTGGCTTTTTTTGCATTTTCATTTTGACTTTACTTGGACTATAACTGCAACCGCTACGGGGATTTGAGTAAATATTCCATATCCTGAGTCCTGAAAGAGGAGACAACTCATTGAATCACGGCAGCCGGAGTTCCTGAGTTTATGTAAATTCAACCGCAACCCCGACCCCAATTGAAGAAGTCCTCAAATTTACCGGGCTAATGGGTGCTCCAGGAGTGATAAAAATGGCAGGGAAGCACACGGTGTGCATCGGGGCCTATTCCGAAAATAGGCGCAACAAAAGATACAACCCGACGATCCTCGTTCGATTCGAGGCTCTGCCATTCTCTGACGACCATCCGTTTTTTCTCTATGGTTTTTTTCCCCGTCAATTTCAACCCATCCTCGTTCGGCTCGAGGCTCAGCCCTGGGAGCTTTGATTTGGTCTTTTTTTACTTCAATTACTTGGACTACACCTGCAACCGCTGCCGCGGTTATTTGTGTACTAATAAATGTCCAAAGTCGAATGGTATCCTCAACGAGGAGACAACTCTTTGAGTCATGTGACACCTTGAGGCCTGAATACCTGAGTTTAACACCACCCATCGAATTGAAAAACATCCTCAAATTTGACTAATAGGTGCTTCAGGAGCAATAATAAAGGCAGGGAAGCGCACGGTGCGCATCGGGGTCAATTTGAGTCGAGGGTACGCGAGAATATAACCCGACGATCCTTGTTCAACTCAAGGCTCTGCCCTTCAAGGCTTCGCTACATTTCTTTTGGGTCATTTTTCTTGGACTGCGACTGCAGCCGCTGGCGCTGGGATCTCACTACTACTATAAATATTAAAAATTGAATCATATCCTGAACGAGGAGGCAACTAATTGACTCATGTGGCCCCCCCGAGCTTCGGAGTCTAAGTTCAACCACAACCCCAGTCGAATTTAAAGTGCCCTCGAATGTACCAAACTAATGGGTGCTTCAGGAGTGATAATAAAGGCAGGGTAAGCACACGGGGTGCATCGGGCCCTATTCAGACGCCTGAAAAGATGTATCCCCCGACGATCCTCGTTCAACTCGAGGCTCTGCCATGCAGAAGTTGGGGTACGGTTTTTTGTTTCTTTCTCACTTACTGGGACTATAACTGCAACCGCTGCCACTGGGATTTGACCGTACGCATAAATATTCTCGAGGTTGAGTCGTATCCTGAACGCGGAGACAACCTGGACTCAGTGAGTCATACGACAGCCTGAGTTCCTGATTTCAAACTCAACAATGACTCAATCGAATTGAAAACGTCCTCAAATTTACCGGACTAATTGGTGCTTCAGGAGCAATAACAAAGGCAGGGTAGCACACGGTGTGCGTCGGGGCAGTATGATGCGGTGAGCCTTTGTTACACCCCGAAGGTCCTCGTTCGACTCGAGGCTCTGCCCTTATGAGAGCAAGATCATTTTTTCGTGTACAACTGCAACCGCTGCCGTTGGGATTTGAGTGCTACGTATAAATATTCAAGGTTGAAGGAGACAACACATGGAGTCATGCATTAGGCTGAATTCCCGAGTTTAAATTCAACCACCTAATTGAACAATGAAAAATGTCCTCAAAATTTACCAGACTAATGGGTGGTTCAGGAGTGATAATAAAGGCAGGGAAGCACACGGTGTGCGTCGGGCCAGTATGATGCGCGAGTCTATGTTACACCCCGACGATCCTCGTTCGACTTGAGGCTCTGCTCTTATGAGAGAGAGATCATTTTTTCGTGTACAACTGCAACTGTAACCGCTGCCGCTGAAATCTCACTGCTACGTACGTATTCAAGGTTGAATTGTATCCAGAAACTCATTGAGTCATGCAGCAGCCCGAGTTCCTGAGTTAAAATTCAACCACAACCCCAAACAAATTGAAAAGCGTCCTCAAATTTACCAGACTAATGGATGCTTCAGGAGCGATAAAAATGGCAGGGAAGCACACGGTGTGCGTCGGGCAAGTATAATATGGCGCACATTGTTACACCCCGACGACCCTCGTTCGACTCGAGGCTCTGCCTTGAACAATGAAAGAACTTTTTTTTTTTTTTTTGTGTACAACGAACGAGGGTTTAGTCATGCAGCAGCCCCAGTTCCTGGCTTCAAACTCAACAATGACTCAATCGAATTGAAAACGTCCTCAAATGTATCAGACTAATGGGTGCTCCAGGAGTGATTATAAAGGCAGGGAAGCACACGGTGTACATCGGGCCCTAATTTCTGTGACGCTCGGCACAATATATAACCCGACGATCCTCGTTCGACTCGAGGCCCTGCCATCCACTGGAAACTCCATTAATTTTTCTCTATAGTTTTTTTCCCCGTCAATTTCAACCCATCCTCGTTGAGCTCGAGGCTCTGCCCTACGAGCTTTGATTTGGTCTTTTCCCCGCTCAATTACTTGGACCACACCTGCAACCGCTGCCGCGGTTATTTGTGTACTAATAAATATCCAAAGTCGAATTGTATTCTCTATCCTGAACGAAGAGAAAACTAGCACCCATTGAAATGTCGCAAAAGGCCTTTCTGGGAGATAACTCGGGATAAGGCACTATAAGCCGGGATAAGCCTGTAAGGTTTTTAGGGGGCCTATAAAGTTCAAAATGGCGCTATCCTGGGTTATAAGCCCTTACGGAACTTATAAGTCATATAAGGTATTACACAGGCTTATAGCGGCTTACAGTCGGCTCCGTTGCCGAGACCCGATACCGCGAATCATGCCCGCCCTCGTTCAATAATCCCACAGCTCTCGCACCAATAAGATATCAAATGACTCATTCAAAACTACACTACGATACAACAGATGTGATAGATAACGAATGTCTACGCCACGAGTGGTTAGAGAATCACGGAATTGTTCAAAAAATGTCGTATCTGGCATCCTCTGAAGCCTTAAACGTCGCAAAAAAATCACTGGAGAAGAACGAAAGTTATAAGGACTTATAAGGACTTATATGCAGGCTGTAAGGTAGGTATAACTAGCTTATAACTGGGCTATAAGCCTGTAACCTTTCGTAACCCCTTATAACCCTCCAGGCCCTTTTGCGACATGAATGCGGCAGCCGGAGTCCCTGAGTTTCAATCCAACCATAACCCCAATCGAGAAAAGTGTCCTCAAATTTATGGGACTAATGGGTGCTCCAGGAGTTATAATAAAGGCAGGGAAGCACACGGTGTGCGTCGGGCAGTATATTACAGGAGATCTTCATTACAACCCGAAGGTCCTCGTTCGACTCGAGGCTCTGCCCTATGAGGCTTCGCTTGATCTTTTTTTTCTTCTCAATTTCTTGGAGTACAATCAAGGTTGAGTCGTATCCTGAGCCACGAGAAAACACATTGAGTCACGGCAGCCGGAGTTCCTGAATTTAAATTGAACCACAGCCCCAATCGAATTGAAAAATGTCCACAAATTTACCGGACTAATGGGTGGTTCAGGAGTGATAATAAAGGCAGGGACGCACACGGTGTGCATCGGGGTCTATTCACAAAATGACTTGACAGGATGTGCTACCTGACGATCCTCGTTCGACTCGAGGCTCCGCCCTACCATAAAGATGAGGCTTTTTTCATTTTCATTTAGACTTACTTGGACTACAACTGCAACCGCTACTGGGATTTGAGTACTACGTGTAAATATTCCATATCCTGAGTCCTGAAAGAGGAGACAACTCATTGAATCGCGGCAGCCGGAGTTCCTGAGTTTATGTAAATTCAACCGCAACCCCGACCTCAATTGAAGAAGTCCTCAAATTTACCGGACTAATGGGTGCTCCAGGAGTGATAAAAATGGCAGGGAAGCACATGGTGTGCATCGGGGCCTATTCCGAAAATAGGCGCAACAAAAGATACAACCCGACGATCCTCGTTCGACTCGAGGCTCTGCCGTCCATTGAAAGCTCCATTCATTTTTCTCTATGGTTTTTTCCCGTCAATTTCAACCCATCCTCGTTCAGCTCGAGGCTCTGCCCTAGGAGCTTTGATTTGGTCTTTTTCCCCCTTAATTACTTGGACCACATCTGCAACCGCTGCCGCGGTTATTTGTGTACTAATAAATATCCAAAGTCGAATTGTATCCTCAACGAGGAGACAACTCTTTGAGTCATGTGGCACCTTGAGGCCTGAATACCTGAGTTTAACACCACATAGGGGTCTATTCGCGACGATTGACAGAAGATACAACCCGAATGTTTTTGTTCGACTCGAGCTCGAGGCTCCGTCATCCACTGGAATCCCCACTCGTTTTTTTTCTCTATAGTTTTTTTTTTCGTTCAATTTCAAACCAACAGCAGCTTAGGAAAATTTACATGTACAGTATTCGAGCAGCACATGTTCGACATCTCCTCGGGGGTTCATCGACATTGTTTCGCTCCCGCTGTTACTTTAAATTCCGAATAATCAGAATACCGATTTATGGGGACTAATGGAAGGAATAAGGGATAAAAAAAGGGTGCGGTGTGCATTGGGACAGTATAAACGGCAAACCTTTATGAAGCACCCCGAAGGTCCTCGTTCGACTCGAGGCTCTGCCCTGATCTTGGTTTGGATATTTTTTGGTCATTTACTTTTGAAAAAACTTACTTGGACTATAGTAACTGCAACCGCTGCCGCTGGAATTTGACCGTGCGTATCAGTATTCAAGGTTGAATCCGAATCGTATCCTCAACGAGGAGATGAATAATTCATGGAGTCATGCAGCAGCCTGAGTTCCTGAGATTCAACCACAACCCAATCGAATTGAAAAGCGCCTCAAATTTCACACTAATAATGGGTGCTTTAGGAGCGTTAATAAAGGCAGGGAAGCGCACAGTGCGCATCGGGGTCTAATATCTTCAGACGCTCGACAGAATGAATGTACAACCTGACGATCCTCGTTCAACTCGAGGCTCTGCCATGCAGCTGCCCATTGCTTGTTTTTGCTCTTAGTCTCTCTATTCTTTTTTCGTTCAATTTCAGAAACAGCAGCTTTGGAAAGTTTGCACGTATTCGAGCTATCTCCTCCTCGGGGTACATCGACATTTCGGTCGCGCTGTTCCTATTTTATGTCCGCAAGGACCTGTTCCGTATATGCAATCAATCCCGCCACGGTCGCGTCGGACCCGCCGTAACCTTTCATTCGTACGCCGTTCAGCACGCCCTAAATAATGAGGTCGCCGTAAGGAGCGGAAAGTATCTGAACGGGATCAAGTATACACACCGCCTTCTTAGCCGCAGGCGACCCGTCATCGATAAACTTCGCCTTGTGGTCGGGGCTGAATACATGCGCGCTGACGACGTCCCCGTGGCTATCCCGGATGAACACCCGCGCTCGGCGTCGAGGAGCGCGTAGAGCATGTATTGCGCGCATTCGTCCTGTGCACGATTGGCATTAGCATAGCATATAAAGTCAAGAGACCAGGGCATATCTGAATTTAAATGGGTGGGGAAGAGGAAAGGACGCGCACCTGTGAGACCCAGAAAAACTCAGCAGGCCCGTGAGGAGCCATCCGAGCGGCGCGAGGAGCCACCCGAGTGGCGCAGCGAACCATCCCATCATCGCGCTCGCAGTTGGTGTGCTAACCTGCCCCGGGCGGATGTGCGTGAACGCGATATCAGGGTGGTGCGCCGCGAACCACTGTCCCATAAATCAGCACAAGCATAAACTTGCCATGAGACGGCTCATGAGAGTGATGCGTACCGCAACAAGACCGTCGTTATAGCAAGCGCCACGGACTATGCTTTTCACCGCTGCAATAGACTGGAGAGATATGGTAAGTAAAGGGACCAAAGTCGGTGTAATAAATGCACTCAACGACTGTGGCGCCTTGCAGAAACTTGATAGAGCGGCGCCGCGCTTCCGCGAGTCCGAGATCCTCACTGGCGATTGGCATCCCCGTTCCAGCGCCGAGCACCGTCATCAAGTGCGCGTGCTGCCCATTCTCCCGCGCGCCCAAAAGCAGGTGGATAAGCTCCTTCGTGAACACGTAGCGTGAAAAATATCTGCAGACGAAAGGTTTTTTTTTTGAGAGTTGCGTTGTAGCACCCCGCACATTGCGCACCTCATGACCAAGTGGTTATCCAGCCCCTCGGGGGTCTCTCCACACTCGACCAACGAGTTTGCCTTGGGGCCCGCGGCGGATATGACTAGGAAATTTATGCGCTTGAGGCGCGCGCGCAGCCCTGCACAGACGGTGCGCACGCTCGCCACGCTGGTCGCGTCGCACGCGACGAATTCGTGTGTCCACCCGTCGGCGTCTCCCTCTGCGGGTTTCGGGAACCGGGCGAGGATATCCGCGGCTTGCACTGCGTTGCGCCCGATGAGGATGATGTGCGCGCGGCCGTTCGTTTGGCGTGCGAGAGCCTCGGCCATTGCTTGCCCCACGCCGGAGGTCCCGCCGACGAAGACGGCGACGGGGATGTAGGACGGGGCGAACCCGGCATTGGAGGCTTCGGCGGTCGCGAGATTGGGCATCCTTGGTAGGATCTAAACCTACTGACGCGCTATTTCAATCATTTGGGTGGTCTGGTCGTTTGGTGGCCGCAAAATGATGCGGGACACGTACGCCGCGGCATGACCGAGCCCGGCGGCCATCAAGCCGACGGAAATCCCGGTTGATGGGTTGTTGCGAGATTGAGTAATTGGCGTCGGATATACATTTGGCCTTGGTTTGTTATTCTAGGAAACCACGGAATGAGCACTCGAAGACATCTCTCTACGCAATCCCGGAACGCGCCCGGCGAAGCCAAAGAAGAACCAACCATAGTGCGGGTTGAGTCCTGGACGACTCATCGAAGCGGGAGGCTACCTAAACAGCTACGTATATTTGAGGCCAATCTCAAGGCATCTCCTTCCCAACAACGAGTCGACACGGATACTTGCATGGAAGCTCAACCGCAAGGTGAAGGGTCAACTCGGAATTATCGGATCATCCCGGATCCGCCGAACATACCTATGGAGACTTGACTTCCATTTACAAGGAAAGCAAGCCGTTGGTTGAATGGAAGCTTAGTACTTCGTTTTAATTCGTGTTGCCAGTGGTACGAAGATTTTTTATTTACTTGCACGCAGGCCAGAAAACGAGTTGAACCGTCCACGAGGTTTGAAATTTCTTGAGGAGAGAATTACGATAGTCTGATAGTGCGGTACGGATAATCCTAATTGCTCACAAACTGTTAGCGCAAGTCAACTCACGAACAAAGTTTAAATCAGAACCCATACTGCTTCCGTTCTTGCTCCCGTTTTTAAGCCCCTGTCTGTCGTGTTTGGTCCTGAACTTCGATACGGGAATAAACCTGGGCACATGCCAGCGCCCCGCTGTCCTTATTATAATTGAAAAGGCCCGCTCTCCTCATGACGCCGACGAAAGTAAATTTTAGTCCTGTCGGTTCAGAATGCCCGTGATTTGAGACATTATAGGTCAACGCCTATGGGGCGGGTCGGTAGGTGTAGGTATATTCCGGCGCGGTTCCGTTTAAGAAACAGGTGATCGTCGGGATTTCACCTATAAATGGCAGGGAAGCGCACGGTGCGCATCGGAGTCTAATACTCCCTTGCACTCCATGCAATATATTACCCGACGATCCTCGTTCGACTCGAGGCTCTGCCATACGGAAGTTGGGGTATGATTTTTTTTCTCACTTACTGGGACTATAACTGCAACCGCTGCCACTGGGATTTGACCGTACGTATAAATATTCTCGAGGTTGAGTCGTATCCTGAACGCGGAGACAACCTGGACTCAGTGAGTCAAACGACAGCTTGAGTTCCTGAGTTTAAAGTCAACCACCTAATTGAACAATGAAAAATGTCCTCAGAATTTATCAGACTAATGGGTGCTCCAGGAGTGATAAAAATGACAGGGAAGCGCACGGTGCGCATCGGAGTCTAATACTCCCTGACACTCCATGCAATATATTACCCGACGACCCTCGTTCGACTCGAGGCTCTGCCCTGACGACCTTCAAAAACTTTTTTTCTTCTTGTACAACTGCAACTGCAATCGCTGTCGCCGGGATTTGAGTGCTATTCAAGGTTAAAGGAGACAACACATTGAGTCATGCAGCAGCCCGAGTTCCTGCGTTTAAATTCAACCACCTAATTGAACAATGAAAAATGTCCTCAAAATTTATTAGACTAATGGGTGCTCCAGGAGCGATCATAAAGGCAGGGAAGCGCACGGTGTACATCAGGCCCTAATTTTCTGTGACACTCGGCACAATATATAACCCCACGATCCTCGTTCGACTCGAGGCTCTGCCCTACCATAAAGATGAGGCTTTTTTCATTTTCATTTTGACTTACTTGGATTACAACTGCAACCGCTACGAGGATTTGAGTACTACGTGCATCGGGGCCTATTCCTAAAAAAGGCGGAACAAAAGATACAACCCGACGATCCTCGTTCGACTCGAGGCTCTGCCATCCATTGAAAGCTCCATTCATTTTTCTCTATGGTTTTTTTTCCCGTCAATTTCAACCCATCCTCGTTCAGCTCGAGGCTCTGCCCTAGGAGCTTTGATTTGGTATTTTTTCCCCTCAATTACTTGGACCACACCTGCAACCGCTGCCGCGGTTATTTGTGTACTAATAAATATCCAAAGTCGAATTGTATCCTCAACGAGGAGACAACTCTTTGAGTCATGTGGCACCTTGAGGCCTGAATACCTGAGTTTAACACCCCCACCCATCGAATTGAAAAACATCCTCAAATTTGACTAATGGGTGCTTTAAGAGCAATAATAAAGGCAGGGAAACACACGGTGTGCATCGGGGTCTATTCACGGAGCCACGTCAGAATGTACAACCCGACGATCCTCGTTCGACCGAGGCTCTGCCCTGGGGCGACTTTGATAGAAAAGTTTTTTTCTTCTTCTTTTACAATTGCAACTGCAACCGCTACCCCAGAAATTTTAATAGCGTATAAATATTCAATGAATCATATCCTGAACGTTCGAACGAGGAGACAGCTCATTGAGTCACGCGGCAACCTGAGTTCCTGGTCAAACTCAACCACACACCACCCCAATCGAATTGAAAAACGTCCTCGAATTTCCCAGACTAATGGGTGCTTCAGGAGTGATAGTGAAGGCAGGGAAGCACACGGTGTGCGTTGCGCAAGTATAATGTGGTGAACCTTTGTTACACCCCGACGATCCTCGTTCGACTCGAAGCTCCGCCCTAAAAGGCTTCTGTGGAACCCTTTCTTTCTTTCTTTCTTTCTTTTTTACTTACTTGGACTGCACTTGCAACTGCTGCTGCCGGGGCTTGAGTTCTACGTATAAATATTCAAGGTTGAATCGGATCCTGAACGAGGAGACAACTCTCATTGAGTAATACGGCAGCGAGTTTAAATTCAACCACAACCACAATCAAATTGAAAACATTTTCAGTGAAAAAGAAAAAAATACAGGAGGTTTTTTACCAACATTTTCACCAAAAAGGTTGAAAGCTCAACCTTCTTATGCATCGGTAAATAGGCATCAAGAGTTATTGTACAGTCACAGGGCAAACATATATGTATATCAATACTGGTCATCTCAAATGATACATAATCCTAATAAAATTCAGACTTTAACCAGATCAAGTTCTTTTGTATCATTCAAGTCCAGCCCTTCCATGTCTTCAATTTCAGAGAGGTGGTTAATTTCGTCCACAGTCCCCGAAGGTGCAGTGAGCTCTGCAAGATGAGCTAAGTTCTTCCTGTGTTGCTCCAACACATCTTCACCGACATCAGCTAGCCTTTGATCAATATATTCAACTTGTTTGGCCTGTGATGCCTGTTCAAACAGTGGCCTTGCTGTTTCCCAAAGTTCCACTGCTTTCAGTAGGTCATTATTTTTTTTGGATATATTTCCGAGTTGGAGCATGCATTCTGCTCTACTGTGATGAATATCCATATCTGTAAATCCCTCCAAGGCAACTGTAAATAAGCTGATGGCTGTATGTGTATCATCTTCGACAAGGAATACATCCCCTAGGAATTGGAGACCCTTGTGGATTCCAAGATTCTCTTTTGACTTGAGAGAATGCACAAGGAACACTGTTGTCTGGCTTGACATTTCATCAAGGAAACCCCAGCGACTGAAATTACCAAGCCGCTCCAGACAGTAAGCCGTGATTTCAGAGTCTCCTGAGGACACTTTGATGCATCTTTCAAAGAGAGTCTTTGCTTCCAACATGTTTCCTTCCCTCAGGTAGAGATCTGCCAGAATAGTGTCGCACATTGTAACCTCAACACCAGTTCTGAATATTTTTTCAGCTGCATCACAATTCCTCTGCACGTCATCCTTTGGAGCACCAATAGACACATCAATTTCAGCGACATTGAGCAGAGCAAGGCCATAGGTGTAAAAATCCTGATCCACAGAGGTTTCTTGAAGAATCCTAGAATGTATGCTGCTAGCTGCAACATATTCTGATTTAATTTTGTAGATCTCCGCCTGAGTGGTTGTGATGCTGTGGTCTAATTGACCACCAGACATGCCACAAAGAGCAACAAGATCTCTTGCTCTACTGCAGAGAGAGATGCTTTGCTTGTAGTTGCCTAATGCCTGGCAGCATTTACTCTCAATGTGTAGTGCCTGTGCCTCACTGTGTAAATCTGCCAAAATTCTCGCCAACCTCTGGGCCTTGTTTGCATGCACCTGGGCTGCGAAGTAATCACCATCAAACCAGTTAATCCATGCAAGGTTACTCAATGCACGGGATTGCATCTTGGTGTTCTGAGTTGAAAGTGCTAAAGAGATGGCAGTTTCACAAACTTCTTTGCAGCGGAGATATTACAGTTCATCTGATAATGGACTGTCAAAGCATTATAAAATCTGCCTGGATGAATTCAAATCAGCCACAATACACTAGCAATCAGAGAGCATACATTGAAGATCTGGGTCATCAAAGTGCTTGAAGTGTTCTAAAGCTTCAAAAACCAGTGTCTCTATATTGGAAATTGCAGAGTGGTCATATGAGTTGAACAAACTGAGAATATAGTAGGCCTCCAAGTGATGGTGACGAGGCTGTGGAAGGATGTTGTGAATCTGGCCAGTGAAAGGAATAAGCTCCCAGCTAAAGAGCTGACTGAAGCAATTGAGATCACATGCACAGTAAATAGTATTTACTAGGTCTGGATGGCCCTGTTGAGCCCCTTTCGAGAGAATGTTCTGTATATTTGCGTAGTTGGATAATATTCTAGCGACTGTCGCAGAACTTGATTGAGTGCCACGGTATTGCGTAAATAACTCAAGCAACTCTTGGAAATGCTTGAGAAGAGGCCGAACAAGGTGGTTTCCAGGGGGCATAATCTTCTGCATATATTCCCGGATGGGTGCCAATGCTTTTAGTTGTTTGTGTTCATCACTGTATGCCAAGGCAGTTCGAATCAATGCTGCCTTGCAGCCAAGGATATTATCTATTGGAAGCTTGGCCTGCACCAGCTCAACATCTGAAAGTCCATCTGGAAGCATTGACAGGAGGCTGAGGAGATCTTTTGAATGTGCAAATGAATCAAGCCTGGTACTTGACAGTGACAGTGAAATGGATAAATCAAGGTTTGATCTTTTGTCATATCCATCTGATATCAGAGATGTTTTCTCCTCCTCCCAGTAGGATAAGACATTAGAGCAACCCTCAGAGTCAACTAAATGAGCTAGAAGATTGATTGCAAGTGGCATGTTGTCTGTTAGGGAAAGGACCTTGTCCACCTCTTCAGGGTTGTGTATGTTATCTGCAATGTCAATAAAGGTTTGCCATGCTGCATATTGTTCCAATGGCTTCAAGGGCTGCAGAAAGGGTCGAGTCCAGGCCAATTTAGATGGCCTTTCTGTTCCTCGCATTGTAATCTGACTGTTATGAGTTGCAAGCATGAGAGTATAATATGCAACATACCACCAATCCAAGTTGCTCCACACCCGTGAGCAGTGACAAAAATTCCTCAATATTGGCCCGAGACTCGGTTGGCTCCCACAATGTCTCAAGATTATCCAGAATCAGGAGACTTTGGGGGCTGCTGGAGAAATGTTGGATGAGCAGGCAAGTCAGGTTTTTCCCTGGTTTCAGCCCAATATGGGCCCCAATGAGGGCAGTGAGCTCCACTTGAGTTGCTGTTGAGTCACAAGCAACAAAAAAAAACGCTGCTGCCCATATCTGCCAGTAATTTCTGAATGATGGATAACTGCTCTTGCCAAGCTTGTCTTTCCCATTCCACCTCCACCCAAAATTGCAATTCTGGGTGATCCTTGACTGAAAAGGCAAATAATGTCTGATAGTTCTGACTCTCGGCCATGGAATATCTTTGGCTCAGATGGTAGCATGGAGATTGAGGTAGAGCTTTGAGTTATTCAATATGCAAATCTATTGATAGTCGAGTGACACTGACCTGTTGTGAGTGCCCGAATAAACCCTGCTGATCTATGCACACATCATTACTTGATTTTGTAAGATGATTGGAATTGCCCTACAGAGGATGCTCCATCTGAACTTGTTGTGTCTGAGAGAGCTTCAATCATGTTGAGCACTGCTTTATGTCTGTTCTCCGCATCCTCCTGTATCTCGGTAATATCTTTCATGATATTGGCGGTGTCAATCTACATATTTGCATCCTTTAATCAGTTGTTGCATTTCAAGTAGATGGCTTACTTGAAAAACCGCAAATCCTTGTTGCAACCCTGCCCTGCATTCCTTCAGCTGTGTGCTCATTTCACCCTGGTGAAAAAAACTCTTGACTTTGTTGCTATTTTGTTGGGCTTCCACAAATGTATGAATTTTCTGAAGGGTCCTAATTGCAGTGGTCAGCTTGTCAAGTGGGGTCTTTTGTTACAGGACAAGCGACATACTCTGTGAACTTTCCAATATGACTTAACACACTTGGGGGCAATGCTCCACCTGTGTCCGACTCCAGATAAACCATTAGAACTAGTGTTGGGCACGGGTACGGGTCCGGGTTAAAAAAGGGCAACCCGGACCCCTACCCAGAGAACCTGTACCCCATGCGGGTAAGGGTATAAACCCGTACCCGACTTCATACGGGTACATACGGGTTCACCCTCGGGTCTATAACCCGCACGGGTTTACCCGGGGTATCACTTGTAGCATTCAACTTAAAAAATCAGGTGGGCTTAGGTTAATTTGTGGACTTCAAAGACACATTTATTTCACCCACTGCATAAATTAAAACCGTGTTTGAGCCTTTGCAGCATATTGATAGCTGGAGAAACAGGCAAAGACTGCCACCAATCTGTAATTGATACCGCTGCACAGCAAAATAATAAGAAGCAGAGACCACCCATTTTGGAAGCTGACATCTCATTTTTTTACCTCCCATCCTCCTGCAATATTAACCCATAAATACCCTTATATACCGCGGGTAGGGTGCGGGTCAGCACGGGTTTAAAATCATTCTAACCCGTGACCCGGACCCGCACAACCCGACCCGGAAACCCGCGGGTTTTACCCGAACCCGTGCCCCACCCTAATTAGAACCGCATTTTAGCAACTTGTAAACTTCCTCCAGTAACTCAGTACAGTTGTTCTTGTTTTGTTTAATAGTCTGGGATACCAATTAATTGGACCTGGTTGTTACAATGTACACTGTGGAATTTACCTGTACATTTTTCAAGAGAGACTGAGTGGTCTTAGAAATGGCCCCCAGGAAAGGAGTATTGAGGCTACTGGCAAGGATTTCTACAGTATCAGCGGTGACAGTCAAACAGGTTGTAATGTGGTTCAAACGAGTTTGAGTGACGCTGATTGGGGGGGCATCTTGGTGGTGAATCACTGGGCTCGAGATGTCAGTATGTTATAATAGGTAACCCCTGGAATCTTCACTATCATTAGCTGCATCAACAATTTGACAAAAATCTTGCGACCTTTCTGGACTTGTAAGCTTGTCAGCACGCTCACAGGGTCATAAGTGAAAAAACCCCTC
>JARJLF010001267.1:0-88220 GCA_029378395.1 Mycena leptocephala | reverse complement strand
TCGACGCCTGGATGCGCCGTGGATCCAATGCGCTCCGGAGCTCATCTCGCTACTTCTTTGCGGGCCGCAGAGCTCCCGAGCAACTTTCGCATCCTCATCACCGCCGCCCGGACCGACATATGCCGTGCTTTCGAAAACGCGTGGGCATTGCGTGGTGTCCCATGCATGTGGTCATCGACGAAAAGTCCAACCTGAGGGATATCGACGAATTCTTCGACAACGAACTGTCCAGCGTGCTTGGGCCGAAGTGGAGCGACAAGGCCTGCCAGAGGCTAGCCGGAAATCAGAGGGCGACTTTGGTTGGGCGCATTCGCGTGGGGTATATCAACACATCGGCGGTCGCATGACCCCGTCAGATCGTATGAGCGTTCTCTCGCACCCGAAAGAAACGTCGGCAGCTGACTTGGAAGCGGAGGGCTATCCCGACTCGGATTGCGAGGGTTTTTTTTCATGACCGGATCGCGATAGGCTGCACATCCCATATGCTTTCAATCATCATTCTGTGTTCGATAACATCTGGCATCGCACGCGGCTCACAAGTACCCTAGCCGTCAACGTTGCACCTCCCTTCCCAGTGCCGTTGGGGCACGGGGCACCCCGCCCGGTCCCTGGCTGAATCTATCCCCGGCGTGAACCATCATTATGCGCAAGGACAATTCGTCGACGAGTCCAAGCACTATTGACTCCGAATATGACCAAGATGTGCCCTTCCATTTTCTGCCAATATTTTTTGAATGTTACCTACTGTTCATAATCTGAGGATTGATTTTCTACATAATAATTACTTCACAACCTCGCGTGTGGATTAAATTTCGTGGAATAGCGCACACCGTAACTGGGAGGAATACTCTTGCTGTGACGACCTCTATTTGACCCAGGTGGTTTCGGTTTCAGAAATACCAAGGGTTGTTTCTTCGGGAGTACGGGATCACTCTCGAAAAGCAGTCATGTCGTGTATCTGTGATGTCGCGTGCACCAGCAAATATGAGTGTTAAAGAGCTGAAAGATTTTCTCTCACTGTTGTTCGATTGAAGATGGTTTTAGGTGTAAATGAAACACTGCTGTGTTAGCATTGGAAACTTGAATGCAGACTGCGTCGTGGGGTAAATATAGATATGGAGTGTTCAGTGAGCTAAGAAATTTAAAAGTGGAAGTCAATCGCGACTGTCACCAGCACTTTGCTGAACGAAGGGATGTTCAAGGATCAAATTTTGGACGAGGAGGCGATCCGCTTGTAAGGAAGCTGACCGAAGAGATACACATCCAAAATCTTTCAGGAGCATGTGTGTCTCTCACTGGTTGAACATTTCAGTTTTTCAGTGAAAAAATTGGTGAAAAATGTCTATTTTTCACACTTTTTTTCACTGAAAAGCAAGTGAAAAACTTAAAACTTTTGCAGCACTTTTTGGCTTGTTTCATTTTCACTTTAAAATGAAAAGTGGTGAAACATTCTAATTTTTTCACTTATGTTTTCAGTGAAAAAAGTGTGAAAAATAATGGACATTTTTCACACTGAAAAACTTGAAATGTTCGGCCAGTGTCTAGGACTGAATGAGCAGGGAAGAATCATCAGCAGCCAGGACTTGTTGTGGATCGACTTCCTTGTCGGCATGGACGTAGATGTCACCATATCTGAGTCGAAGTTGACCTTAGGAAGACGATGGCCAGATCACTTGAGAACGGTAGACAAAACACTGGCAGAGATACAGTAGCAGTCTCAAGTCTTGTACTTCCAGTCGACGCCCGTCGGACCCTCCCGAGCTCGGGGAAGATAAGTCTCTGAAAAAGCGGTTTCAGGGACTAGGGCAAGCCTACAAGTTCAAGCACTTGCGGAGGCCTTAAGCTGCTGTCCGCAGGAAGGTCGAATGCGCCGCCATAAGCGATCGCGATTGAATGCTGGACGGAAAACAATACATTATAATTTAGTCTGTTATAGAAATCAGGGCATTATGTATACAACATGTATACAACTGCATCAACGTGCACGTACATAAATATGACCAAGCCAGTAGCTCCAAACTTTTACCACGGCCCGCTCGAGTCATCATCCTCCAAAAGCCCAAACGCGACCAGATCGGCAAGGAAGGGCGACTCGACAGTGGCCGGAACAGGCGGGAGATCCGCCTCATTGCAAACGCCCATCAGAAACTCATACAGTAGTGCGTTCGTCCTGCGATGGAGACAAAAATAGAGAAAACTGATTTCAGCAAAACGATGACTCCCAGGCGGAAACGTACTCGTCTGGATGCGTAACGTTGCCGTTGTGCGCTGCACCTCGATCGTGAGGATCCGGGCATCGATGCCAGCGCGGTAGAGCAGGTCCTGCACCGCTTCGGTGTATTTTATCGGGTAGGCGACGTCCGCCGAGCAGTGGACCAGCGCGACGGGGCAGCGGATGCGCGCAAGCTCTTCGATCGAGTGCGGGGTGCGGTTCAGAAGAATTTCACAGTGACGATATATGCGGCACCGAGATTCTCGTAGGCCCAGTTGCGCATTGCAGGCGCCATGCCGTAGCGCATGAGGCTGCGAGGGCAAAAGTATGAGTTGGCAACGCAAACAAAGGGAAGGATTGGGAAGGATAGGAGTAGGATACTTGCGCTTTGCGGAGAGGTGTGTCAGCATCGTTGTACCCGAGCTGCCGCGCGCCAATTTTCGAGTCTTGGATCGCCGCTTCATCGAGAGACACACCGTCGGCAACGATACCCCGTCCGGAGTCTGGAATGCCTCGCGCCAGTAGGCGAAGACCTCTTCACGGCCTTCTGCGATTTCCGGGGCTGGGAGCGAATCCAGAATATACATGCATAGTATGAGTGCGCGATCATAGTTCCCGCATTGCGCATGCAACGAACCTCTGTCAGCGGAGGGGAGACATTAGGAAGAGCGACAGAACTTTCTCAGGAGCAAAAATGGCCATCTGCAGTGCGACACAAGCGCCCATCGAGACGCCCATGACATGGCATGCAGGAATGCTGAGGGCATCCTGGGATGGAAAGAACATAACTTATAACAAAAGTCGAGGGAATGCAGCACATACATCAGCGTCAGCACGTCCGCGCGGCCGTCTCTCTGCCATAGTCTTCATCTATTCTCCAGACGTCCATCATGGCCACGCAGGTCCATCGACACCAGATTAAACCGCCGTAGCTGCGGGTTGGCATACACAACTGTGATGCGGAGTCATGAGCGTCGTTGGCCGCAGAGCAAAGCAAATCTACACCAGGACGTACGGTGGAATATACGCGAATTACCATACACTGGATGTATTAAGAGACCGTCGGGAGTCCCGGAACGATGCTGGTTGTGGATGTCTCCGTAGGTGTGCCGATGGTGTACTCGAAGCTTGCAGGTCCCACCGATGTGTCGAGGTCGATACGTGGCATGGTGTTATGTAAAGTGTTGAGGGATGGCTGCCGCGGCGGGTCGGTCCCGGTCGGTCCACAGATGCAAACCAAAGATCTAAAATTGGACGCAGTCGTGATGGCGGTGATGGCGCAATGGCCGAATCACTGCCGAATCTTCTCTTTCCCAACCACGCACGTAGCCTGCCATGCGACGTCAAAAAAACAGCTTGAAATAATTGTTAAGAAGTACACAGTCCAACTCAAGTTTTATTCATCTGACTCGCACCATCCATGGGCAATGCGCTATTTCAGAGCGGAAACCTGCTGAAACAAAAAGAATTAGCATTTTAGGTACATTTACGCGCACGATTATGGCTAAGGGCATTTTACTGACCAGTTCCAACTACGCATACTTACCGACTCCAAATTTCATCCAACGAGGTATGTCAGCAGATTCTTCCCAATTTTTCCTATGTGCAACTCGTAACTCAAGGCTGATTTCCGGGTTTGTCCTCAAATTTGCGAAATAATTTGGAATCACGCATCACATTCTCTTGCTTCACGACTACAAAGGTCTTCTTGCTTTTTCAACGACCCACTTCCATATCGGCGCCCGAAACGGGGAGCATTTCTAATTCAACCCTTTATCGTCCATGCGGGAACTGCTTTGCACGGTCCGAGTTTCCGACGTTCGTTTTTGTACTCAACCCGAGGCCTGTTGATTCAATATTCATCCATTTTTTATCATGGCTTCCAACATTGCGAGGCTTCTGTGAACCAATACCTGGTGGAACTTCTGAAGTCAGCAGCCAACACCAATCCGGAGAAACCTGCGGTATAAAATATACTGATTTCAAATTGACTACAACACAAATAGTGACATCAAAGATAAATACACAGATATCCTAATGAACCAGATCGATATTACAAAATTTAGACTGCAACCGGATCAATTTTTTCGCATCATTCAACTTCAGTTCTTCCAAGGCTTCAATATCAGATGAATCTTCGAACTCCTCCACAGCGGCGGAAGGTACATTGAGCTCTGCAACATGAGCCAATTTCTTCTTGTACTGTTCCAGCACATGTTCACCCATATCAGCTAACCTTTGATCAATACAAACAACTTGTTTGACCTGTGAGGATCGTTCGAACAATGGTCTTTGCATTTCCCAGAGTTCCACGGCCTGAGAAGGTCTCCATGTTCCCTGCATTCTGCTCGGCTGCGATGCACATCCATATGTGTGAATCCTTCCAAGGCAACTATAAACAAGCTCATAGCTGTATGCTCATCATTGTGTGCAAGCAAAATATCTCCGAGATATTAAAAGGCTTTATAAGTTCCAAGCTTCTCTTTTGCCTTGAGAGAATGCACAAGAAACACTATTGTCTGGCTGCACATCCCATTAGAGGGGCCCAGCGGCTGAAATTACCAAGCCTCTCCAGACAATAGGACATGATTTCAGATTGTGATGAATGTCCAAAGGATGACTTGATACATCTTTCAAAGAGAGTCTTGGATGCTGATATATTTCCTTCCCTCAGGTAGAGATCTGCCAAGATAGTATCACGCATTGTTACTTCCTGAGCCATGCCTTTAGCATTCAAGATTTCTCTGGCTGCATCATGATTCCTTTTCACATCACCCGTTGGGGCACCCGTCAAGACACCAATTTCGGCGATATTAAGCAGAGCTATGCCATGACTATAAGGGTTCTGGTCAACAAAGATTTCCCGAGAAATCTTGCTCTGGATGCTGTGAGCCTCAACATACTCCGATTTTCCCTTGTAGATCTCTGCCTCACTGCGTTCTGGGCCCCCGTAGACAGACCCCTGTCGTCGTTCGGCTACCTGTGGCTACGTCGGTCCAAATCTGGCTACATCCGTCGATGGGGGGTAGACAGCGAAGGTAGACACAGATCTGTCGTCGCTCGGCTACCTGTGGCTACGCGACGTGCACAGTCCGGCTGCCTACGTCTACCGTTGTTCAGCCTGTGGACCACGCGAGTATAATAAATCCCCCCCCTCCTGTCTACATCTGTCTACATCTGTCTACACCCGTAGACACATCCTGCTTGCGTTAATCCGCAGAGACGCACCATTGTGAATGAAAAGAAAAGCAGTTGGTCTACGTGAGTCTGCCTCGGTGACTCGGTCTACCTCTGGCTACCTCAGTCTAGAGTAGTAGTGACCTTCGTCACTTCGTTACTTCGCTTAATCTTGCGAAGTTTCGTGACTTTGATGGAAAGCTATGAAACTTCGTCACTTGGTCAGCTTTCAGGAAAGTTTGTGAGTTGTGCAATTCACGCAAATCAAAAGCATCAATTCGGTCATCACTTCTTCCTCCCCCGTTTTTTTCATGTAGATACCTTGGCCTAACACTAACACCAACTAACTTCTAACCTCCAACCTCTAACCACTAACCACTAACTCAAACCAGCAAACCCAAACCACTAACGCTAACCTCTAACCTAACCGGCCACTCGCGGCACGCTGTCGATGCCCATCACTCCGTGATGTGCCGAATAGTCGCCGCTGAACAAGCCTAGGATGTGAACTCACGAACTTTCATAGAAATCTATCAGAATCACGAACTTTCGCGAATTCCCATCAAAGTTACGAGGTTTCGCGAACCTAAGCGAAGTAACGAAGTGACGAGAATGGCGCGGACTCCTCAGTCTACCATCTGTCTACGTTGGTGGACTCAGGTAGACAGGACAAACGTAGACATAGTAAGTCTACGAGGTGTAGAATGCGCTGCCTGGATCAAATTTGTGCCATATATTATCGATATCTCACTCGAATTCCATGACAGGACTACTACGCGGTCCCGTGATCTGCGCGATCATAGTTTATCGCGGCCCAACCTCGGAGTTATCGCTTCGGCCGTCCTTAAATGCTCCCCGCGTCCTCGACAAAAATAACCTCGCCTGCAACGTTTGCACGGCGATTTTCCCACCTTGTCCGCCTCTACGGTCATGCCGAAGGCTATATATACACCTCTGGCTTCACGTTCGACGCAGAGCGTGCTGTACCGTGCAGAGATATCTATTCATATCAGCTTCCTCTGCGGGATCCGCGTGGTTTCTGCCAAATCATTGTTGGAATCTTTTCTCTAAAAATATATCCTTCTCCACAACCCTCAAAAGGCTCACAACGAAGGGATTCGCCGTTTGTTCGTCTTCCTGCTACGTAGCCATGTTCGCTGTCGCTGGGATACTTGGCCTCGCAGGCTCCTCCGCCGCGTCGGTCCTGACGAACTTCACTTCCCCCAGCATTAACGTGAACCGAGGGATAATATCAGAGATCTCTTCGGGCTGCCCGGCCGGTGGGACACCCTCTTGCGGCACTCCGGCGGGTACCAACACCTGCTGCTTCGAGACGCCCGGGGTACGTTTATCTTGCACGCGGAATGAATGAATGATTTATCCACCCCTTAAATTTTGTAGGGTCTCCTTCTCCAGACCCAGGTAGATTATATTTCTCGTGGTTGTGCTTCCAACACTGAATATTCTGACGCGCCAGTTCTGGGACACCAACCCCCCGGATGGACCGAGCAACAGCTGGACTATCCACGGTACGCGTCCGCATCGAGTCACCATGCGAGTAAAGATTGACCTACTTATGTTTAGGCCTGTGCCGGATGAGTGAGTTCCCGAGCTAGTTCGGCGATTAGAATCGGTGCAATAATTTTGTTATCGAACAGGTGCAACCTGTCCTTCCAGGAAAACTGCGACTCCTCTCGCGATTACACGGGTATTGCGAGCGTACGCGCCTTTTTCTCTTTCTTGGTCAATCGTTGGGAACTGATTAGATGCGCATATATATAGCTGCTTACGGCCCAGGGTGCCAGCTCGACCCTCAGTTTCATGAACACGGTGTGTTATTTGTCGTTTCGGGGAGTGGGCGTTTATCTACAAATAGTTCTGGAAAAATGACCCCAACGATGGCACTGACGAGGAATTGTGGGAGGTATTTATCTTCCTACCGTTTCCGAGTACGCTTACAAGTAACAAAAATATCTGACCTTCTCGAAAGCACGAATGGGCGACGCACGGAACTTGCTACAGGTGCGTTCACGTTGTTGAATCTCACGTCTATTGTTCCCTGCTGATCATGATGCATTGGCAGCACGCTGCAGACGAAGTGCCTCCCATCGGGCAGCGCCCGGGGTGCCGAAGCCGTCGCGTTCTTCCAGACGGTCGTTAAGCTGTACCAAACGGTGCCGACGTTCCAGTTCCTTGCTAACCAAGGTATCACGCCCTCCGCTACCACCACGCACACGCTTGCCAGCCTCACCGCCGCCGTCAAGGCCGAGTACGGGGTGAGTTTCGAGTTCGAGCTTAGGCTCTTTGTGGTATAAATTAAATGATGTTCGTTGGCAGTTCACGCCCTCCTTTGACTGCAGTGGAAGCAATCTGAACGGCGTCTCGTACTACTTCCACTTGCAGGGCAGTGTGATTGACGGGACGTTCATACCTATTAGTGCGTCCTTTTCTCTTGCGTGGAATAATTTGTTGAGAGAAGGAATCGTCATTGGTGCACATAGATGCGCCGGAGAGTGGATCCTGTGGCAGCACGGGGATTAAATACCTCGTAAAGAGCGGCACGCCCGTTTCGACTACGGTGTGTTTGTTATTTCTCCGTCCTGGGTGCCGAATTAATTCTCTTCAGACCATCTCGACGACGTCGACCTCTTCCACATCCACTGGTGGGTGCGTATTCCGTTCTAACCAAATCAAACTGAATATCAATCCAATGTTTAGGGCGGCGGCAGCACCGGCGTGCGCTTCCCGGTTTCTGTGTCGTAAGAAAATTGAGGGCTGACCTGTATCGCGTAGACGCCCATCCCGCTGCCCGCCACAGCGTTCCTCGAGGCGTCCTCCGGAGGCGGTATCCTCACCTTGGGCACCTGGTCAACCCAGACGCTCGCGACCATGCACCTGACCGGGACCTCCAGCAGCTTCACCATGGTGTCTTCAAAAGGAATGTCTTGTATTCATCTCGTTCTCCCTCCAAACGGCTGACGATCGGTTAAAATGCAACAGGTAACTGCGGTGTCAGCGGGGGCGAATTGGTGTGCGGGAGCGGTGTGGCGTTGAGTACGTTCACTGCCGTGAGTACTGTCACTCCTTTGCGTCTGTGGATGAGGGCTGAGGACTTGAATTATAATTATATATGCAGGTGTCGAGCGGCGGGGGCCTTTTGTTGGCGTCTGGGGGGTCGACGGCGTGGTCCAGCGACGGCGTGCCGAGCGGGTCGACCGTGTTTCCTGTGTTCACTGGCAGCGGCCATGCGGACGATTATACGCTTGCTATTGTCGCGACTTGAGATCTCCATCTATGAAGTTGTAAATGTAAATGTACTTGAAAGGAATCTCGGAGACTTTGAACGAATCAGTCTGGTTCAACGTGTGCGCTAAGTTTACGGGGCTCTGTGTTATTTTGGAGCTCAATCCGATTACCGACGCCATTGCGTATTGCTGAACTGGGTTGATTCCTTCCACGGCCATGTGCTAGAAAGCGGACTTTGGAGCGACGATCTGAGTTTGGGCACCATGAAGACGCACGTACTTACGTGAGGCCCATGAGCGCGCTGACGACGAGGGACGTCGCCAACCTCTGCGACTTTGAAGTACCCGAGATAATTAAAGCATTTGCAGTACAACGATGGGAATAGGAGTCGAGCAAGGGAGGCCAGTCGAGATAAGATAAAGAACCAAGATCGTGTGACATGGAAAAGAAACCGTAGGTCCGTATTGAAAGGCATAAAAATCATTGAGGCCAACGAGGGTGACTCGGAGATTTATTCACTATTTATTCCCTGGTGTGGCGTAGTTTGTGGCGCTGGACCACAGACAGAACGGGCTTCACCGTCGAATGGAAGCTACATGGCTGGCCTGGAGTTTCCAGAATGGATGCCTCGTTATAGTCTGTAGTTTCAGTGTTGGCCCTAAGGCCTAAGGCCTTAACCGGCTTAAGGCTTAGGAAGGCCTCAGAGTAAGCCTTAGAGCTCTGGAGAAATTTCTTCCAGACCTTAGAGGCCTTAGGGCCCGGGCCGGATTTCCCCTCATTGCGGCAAGTTGGCGGCCAGTGCTTGCACACTGTTCTTTCCGCTTCTGCCCATGTCATGTCTTCCATAGGCTGGACTTTCAAACCCCCTCAGGCTGAACTATTTTCACCGGGGTTCAACCAGAAATATCTACTGGAACAACACCGGAAAGCCCACTGTACAGGCTATGGCATATTAACCACCTCACCGAAGAGCAGCGAGCCAGTGGGGCCTCGACCTCTTGAAATACGCTATATCTTGCCCACACGGCATCCCAGAAGTTAGAACGCGAAATTTTGAGAGGTGGGCAGCGTGGGAAAAACTGAACCTAAGACCTTAAATGGAGGCCTTAGTAACCTTAGGGAGTTTCAAACCTGCTGTTAAGGCCTTAAGGGCCAACACTGTGTAGTTTACCCGAGGTGTATGGAAATCGCGGTTATTACATAAACATTACATAAACATCGGAGTTTGAATGTTCCCCAAGGCTTTGAAACACTTCAAACTCGCTCACGATATTAATCTTGGACGCAAAATGAGTTATAATTCTACTCCGAGGATATCTCCCTGTTTGTAATGGGTGATCCTGTCCACATTGGAGCTGGGACGAAAAGGCTGCTCGGTAAGCAGCCGAGCCATCAAAACTCGGCATCGTTGTTCCTCGCGTTTGTCACTGAGACTTCGCAGGAAAAGATACTCATTTTGGGTCACTGAAATTGAATGTTACCACAAATTGTGGAAAGACGCATTCTGAAAGTCCTCTCGACATTCGTGATTTTTTTGATTATATAATAACTTCGATCTCCAATCACGGATCACGGGTAATCGACAGAATACAACAAAGCGAAGTATGAGCTCAAATATTGTTGTAATGTCTGTTTATAAGAGACTATGCCTCGTCATCGCGCAGGCCGGGCGGCTTCAACGATGTCAGCTCCGACTCGGAGTCGACATTGCTGGTGGCAGGATTGTATTTCGTAAAACTTTCGTACGGCTTGACAGTGCCCTTTGTGGCCTTGAATGGGCGGTTGCAACACATTGTGGCACTTGTGGACTCTTTGAGTACTCTTTGTTGAGTCATTGACTGAACAAAAGGAAAAGGTATTATTCCCGGTTCCCGGGACGCGTGGCCAAGCGGAAATGTGCCATCATCATCAGGACCCATTTCGGCTGGTAAACTTAGACTCCTGCAAGACTCCTCGTGAACGTGCGGCCGACGAGGTCAACCGGATTGAAAAACCAGTGGTCTGTCCCGACATTGATCCCTTGATCGATTAATTCGACACACCCCCGGCATGGAGCGTGACAGGCGACATCTAGCCAAAATGGCCCAACTTGAGTCGAGCTTCGGGTGAGTTTCACCTCAGAATATTCTGAGAAGGATATTCTATGTTCTGAAAACAAGCCTACAACATGCGAGGTACGAGCACTATATTGTTGTAGTATCTGTTTATAAGAGACTAAACAAGCCAGTCATTTGTTTGCTCAAGATTTTTGACTGGTTTTGAACCAAATTTACAACTTTCAACACCGCGGAAAGGGAATATGAATGATATTCTTGGCTCAGATCATAGAAATTGGTCTGCAGCCTGGCAACCGGCCTGCCCGTCAAAGACTTTTAATTATCAGGTGTGGTTTGGGCGTGGTAGAGGTATTGAAGTGGAACAATGTTTCGCTCAAAAGCATGGTGTTAACAGGTATTCAAAAACCACAATCTGCAAAACCTTTCAGCGCAGACAAAATAAACTTCAAGGTCCATTATAAAACACTGTGTTCAGAGGGTTTCTAGCCCCGCACCACCTCACCGGACCTAGCCAGCCGCATGCGGCTAATTGACCAAGCCACATCTGGCTAGCCATCATTAACCGGGCTTGTGGCAGCTAGCCTGAGCTCCCCCACAGATATGCTGTGATAGCCTGCCCCTCTGGCTACGCTGACCCTCTTTTGCATTACAGCCTTACCGGTATCAATTGTTACAGACATGAGAAAGTGGGCGGCAGTTGGTAGATAATTCTAATCAACTACCCCCCTTGCTGATGTACCGGGGGGTTGCTGCTATTCAGCAAATCTCTGATTTGTAAGTCTAGATCTGATGGCAGCAGTGGCGGGAAGGGGCGGGATGTGTTCGGGCTCTTCTTGGCGACAAAAAAAGGCCAGAATAAGGTTACAAAAATTCATTCGAAGGAGGAAACACTTGAGACAGCTACTCGAATTTCTTTGGGCTGAAATCCGGGAATCAATTGCATTTTCACACTTTGGATCTGCTGGAAGTCAAAAGAGTTCAGAAATAGTCGGGGAAAAAAATGCAAAACAATTGGAGGAGGCATACAGGCACATAATATTGCATGCTTCATGCACCCGCAATGTGGCCAAAATTGACGGCAACAGGTGGGATAGCGGTGTCAAACCCATTTTCAACCTCCACTTTGGCCTGGTTGCTGGATAGGAAATTTCTATCCAGCAACCCCCCATACACCGACAAGGGGGGGTTGCTGATTAGAATAATCCGCAGTTGAGCACCGCTGGTTGGGCATGATGTCTCGGCAAACAAAATTGATTACAAACGGATCGGCAGACGGCATTCCCATAACAATAACTATTTCAGGACTGAAGATAGCTTTGGTGTGGTGAGCCCAAGGGCCAGCTACCCGAGCCCTGGCTAGCATGCCTGGCCACCAGCTTGCAGAAGCTAGTGGCCAAGTGGTGAGCTGGCTCTGGCCAGCCATGTAGCCAGACCTAGCCAGAGCATAGCCACAGCTAGCTGTCAGCTCAGAAGCTAGCCAGGGCCTCGGCTATCAGGCTGCTGAATGCAGTGAAAGGGTTCAGTGCAGCTGATTGTCAGGAGGGAGAGAATGATGTCTATTCCACTCCTGAAAAATCTACACATACTCGTCATTGCATATCCATGTTGAAAACAATGACAATGATTCAAGGAGTTTACATAAAATTGAAGACACAACTCCATGTTGAAATTTCCTACACTCCTCGAGTTTCTTGATACAAAAATTGGATTGATTTTCAAATTTTCACACTACATTCATGCGGGGAATAAAACACCTGAGATGGTTCTTGCGAGGTCATTGAGCTGTTCAGATCACCGATCTCGAAATGTTGGACATATTTGTTTTTACCTACCTGTGCTCAATCCAACAAACAAAGCTCACCTTCAGGATCTGGTGTACACTTCGAAACACAGCAGTCATATCTCAGGCCTGCTCAGATGCACTTGCATGATCCAAAAATCAAGTGTTACCTTCTGCTGGGAGTTGCGGGCTTTGGAGCTATGGGTCGGGGTCGGAGTAGAAACCTATGATCTGGCATAATTATAGAATGTCCCGCAGATGGGAGAGCCTGGAAGATATAAATCTCATTGATCCTTGAGTATGAAAAGTGTTCCTGGGCCATTTATTTGAACCAGCAACCATGATCATGCATTCCACAGGTACAAAAATTGCAGCCTCAGAAGCACACTTACCCTGATGTCTTTCATTTCAAACTCTGAGCACACATAAATGTATACACTGCTTAGACCATCTTCTAACAAACCAAGAGAATTGATTGACAGTGGAAACGATAATGAGTACCCAAGAAACTGGTCCAACAAGTGCACAATAAATAAAGTAAGATGTAGCATAATGGTGTGATCTCAGGGAGCACTTAAATATATACACGGATCAGATCATCTCCTAACAAGCCATTACTACCCATGAAAAATTAGAGTGCAAGTAGATCCAGTGTGGTTTCATCTTCCAAGTCCAGCCCTTCCATGTCTTCAATATCAGAAAGATCATTGATCTCATCCACAGTCTGTGAAGGTGCATTGAGCTCTGCAAGACGAGCCAAGTTTGTCCTGTGTTTCTCCAAAACATCTTTGTTGACACCAGCTAGCCTTTGATCAATTTTTTCGACTTGTTTGACTTGTGAGGACTGTTCAAACAGCGGCCTTGCAGTTTCCCAAAGCTCTACTGCCTTCAGTAGATGACCATGCCCTTTGGAAATATCTCCAAGTCGGAGCATACATTCTGCTCTGCTGCAATGAACATCCATCCAAGCAAATCCCTCCAAGGCAACTGTGAACAGGCTGATGGTTGTCTGCTCATCATCCTGAGCAAAGAAGACATCTGCTAGGAATTGAAGAGCCTTGTGGATTCCAAGCTTCTCCTTTTGCCTGACAGAATGCACAAAGAACACTGTTGTCCAGCCAGACATCCAATTGGGAGAGCCCCAGCGACTGACATCACCAAGTCGCTCAAGACAGTAGGACATGATTTGAGGGTGTTTAAAGGATGATTTGAGGCAGCTCTCAAAGAGAACCTTTGCTTCTAATAGATTTCCTTCTCGCAAATAGAGATCTGCAAGAATAACATCACACATCATAACTTCTGTCACAAGGTTGCGAGTGCTGAATATTTCTCTGGCTTTCTCATAGACACCTTGGATCTCCTCCTTTGGAGCACCAATAGAGACATCAATCCCAGCCACATTGAGCAAAGCAAAGCCATAGGTATGAAAATTCTGGGTCACAGAACTCTCTTGAAGAATTCTAAAATGAATGCTACGAGCTGCAACATATTCTGATTTGAGTTTGTGGATCTCTGCCTGAGTGGTCATGAGATAGTGGTCTAATTGACCACTGGACATGCCACAAAGAGCTAAGAGGTCTCTTGCTCTACTACAAAGAGAGATGCTCTGCTTGTAGTTGCCCAATGAGTGGTAGCAAACACTCGCAATGTGTAGTGCCTGTGCTTCTCTGTATAAATCCGCAGAGATTCTTGCCAACCTCTGTGCCATGTTTGCATGCACCTGGGCTGTGAAGTAATCACCATTGTTCCAATTGATCCATGCAAGGCTCGTCAATGCTTGGGATTGCATTTTGGTGTTCTGAGTTGAAAGTGCTAAGGATATTGAAGTTTCACAGAAATCTTTTGCAGTGGAGATATCAAGGTTCCTCCGATAATAGTCTGTCAAAGCATTGTACAATCTGACTAGATGAATTCATATGAGCTGCAATATACCAGTGATCAGAGAGCATACATTTAATATCTGGGTCATCAAAGTGCTTGAAGTGTTCTAAAGTTTCAAAAACCAGTGTCTCTGGAATGGAAATTGAAGAGTGCCCAAATGAGTTGAACAAACTGAGATTATAATAAGCCTCCAAGTGATGGTCACATGGCCTTGGAAGGATGTTGTGAATCTGGTGAGTGAAAGGAATGGGGCCCTGGCCAATGAGCTGGCTGAAGTAATCAAGATCACATGCACAGTAAATAGTATTTACTAGGTCGGGATTCCCCTGTTGAGCTCCATTCCAGAGAATGTTCTGTATGTTTGAGTGGTTTGATAATATTCTAGCAACAGTGGCTGGACTTGATTGAGTGCCACGGTATTGCATAAATAGCTCAAGAAGCTCTTTGAAATGTTTGAGAAGAGGCCGAACAAGGTGGAAGTCAGGTGGCTCAACCTTCTGCATATATTCCCGAATAGGTGCCAATGTTTTTAGTCGTTTGTTTCCATCACTGTATGCCAAGGCAGTTCGAATCAATGCTACCTTGCAGCCAAGGACATTATCCATTGGAAGCTTGGCTTGCACCAGCTCAGCATCTGAAAGTCCATCAGGGAGCATTGACAGGAGGCTGAGAAGATCTTTTGAATGAGGAACTGAATTGAGTCTTAGACTTGACAGTGACAATGAAATGGATAAATCCAAGTTAGATCTTTTGTCATATCCCTCTGAGATCAGAGATGTTTTCTCTTCCTCCCAGCGGCATAAGACATTAGAGCAACCTTCAGAGTCAACTAAATGAGCCAAAAGATTGATTGCAAGTGGCATGTTGTCTGTCAGGGAAAGGACCTTGTCCACCTCTTCGGGATTGTGTGTGTTATCTGCAATATCAATAAAGGTTTGCCATGCTGCATCTTGTTTCAATGGCTTCAAGGGCTGCAGAAAGGGTCGAGTCCAGGCTACTTTAGCTGGCCTTTCTGCTCCTCGCATTGTAATCTGATTTTTATGAGTGACAAGCATAAGTCAAAAATACCTGAGAACCTACCACCAATGCAAGATGCTCTACTCCTGTGAGGAGTGACAAGAATTCCTCAATATTGGCCTGAGACTCTGTTGGCTCCCACAGCGTCTCAAGATTATCCAGAATCAAGAGACTGTGGGGGCTGCTGGAGAAGTGTTGGATAACTGGGCGAGTCAGGTCTTTCCCAGGCTTAAGTCCAAGATGGGTTCCAATGAGAGCAGCAAGCTCCACCTGAGTTGCTGCTGAGTCACAAGCAACAAAAAAACGCTGCTGCTCATATCTGCCAGCAATTTCTGAATGATGGATAACTGCTCTTGCCAAGCTTGTCTTTCCCATCCCACCTCCACCCAAAATTGCAATCCTGGGTGATCCTTGACCAAAAAGACAAAGAATGTCTGATAGTTCTGACTCTCGGCCATGGAATATCTTGGGCTGTGATGGTAGCATGGAGATTGAGGTAGAGCTTTGAGCTATTCAATATGCAAATTGTATATTTGATAGCCTGGTGACACTGACCTGTTGTGTGTGCCCAAATAAACCCTGCTTATCTGGGCAAAAGTCATTACTTGATTTTGGAAGATGATTGGAATTGCCATACAGAGGATGCTCCATCTGAGCTTGTATCAGAGAGAGCTTCAATCATATCAAGCACTTCTTTGTGTCTGTTCTCTGCATCCTCCTGCATCATGGTTATATCATTCATGATATCGGCAGTGTGGATCTACATATTTCATCCTTCAATGAGTTGTTGCAATGCCAAGTAAATGGCCTACCTCAAATATATCATATCCTTGTTGCAATCCTGATTTGCATTCATTGACCAGTCTGCTCATCTCACCCTGACGAAAAAAGTTCTTGACTTTGCTGCCAGCCTGTTGGGCTTCAACAAATGTATGGATTTTGTGTAGGGTCCTAATGATAGCAACAATCAAAGGGATATTTTAGCCATGAAAAACTAACGTACTCTGTGAATTTTCCAATATGATTTAACATACTTGGCGGCAATTCTCCACCTGTGTCTGACTTGATGTGAACCATTATAATTGCATTGAGCAACTGGGAAGCTTGCTCGAGCAGCTCTGTACAGTCATTCTTGGTTCGTCTCACAGTCTGGAAGAACTGGGTGAGATTGGTATTTGTGGCAGATCCAGTGAAAATTCACCTGGGTATGTTGCAAGAGAGACTGAGTTGTGTTAGAAATGGCCTCCAAGAAAGGGGCCTTGAGGCTACTGGCAAGAACATGCAGAGTATTTGCAGTGATAGTCAAACATGCTGTAATGTTGTTCAGTCGGATTTGAGTGACACTGGGTTGAGGGGGCATCTTGGTGGTGAATCAGAGGTCGAGATGTCAGTATTTTATATACCCCTGGGAATATCATTGCCATTGGCTACTGTTCATCTCCCGCACAGGGTCAAAGATGTGATGCATCAATACATATTTTCAGATATCTCTTCCACTCCATCAAAGGAAGCTAATATAGATGATTATAATCAGTATTTGCTGCATGCTGTTATGCTAACCATTGACCATCACTACCCAAATTTCGGCCATCTAACAATTGAATACAGAACGCAAAGCTCCACATTAGGAATAAATTCGGTTGAAATCTTGCGTTTCGGTGCTTCGGTGTTACTATATATGGCAACCCCGAGCAGTTCCGCTGAGCCGAAACGTAAAATTTCAATCAAGTTTTATTCGTAATGTAGAACTTACCGTTCCGTATTCAATTGTTAACTGCCCGAAATTTCGGTACTCCCGGTGTGCATGTGGCCTGTTGCAAGCTGTTTGCTCATAAAGGTCAGTATAATAGCAGCATGCACAAGAGCCATATTCCCCAACTTCAAATCGTGATTGATATCTGACAAATGCTGGGCTGAAACAGCATTGCACATAGAAGTCATATGTAGTGCCTCAAAAAATGCAATCTTACACAATAAGTACAAATGTAGCAATAGCGGACCCGAATCAACCTGCCTCGCTTCTGTTGCTGATTTTCGGCATGTGCACCTATAGCACATACACCTACCCTCCGTGTTAAACATCATCGGTGAAGATGATGTTCCGAAGATGACATTGTACATACAATTTGAAATCCCGAAGGATGAGATTTTCTACAAAGAGGTGTGTCAATTTTTTTAATACTGGAACTGGATATGAGATGGCAAAAGATGAGTCGACATGAAGGCAAGTGCATCTCTCCATCCCATCAAGTCGAGAATCCGTGTCTCATCACCTTTCTCGCTCTTTTGGAGTTCCTCGCCGTCATCCTCGCACGACTCGTACCTTGGTGGCCTCACTCCTCCCTCAAGTCAGATCGAGTCGAGCCTCAAATAAACTCAAAGATAGAGGAGAACGAGCAGGATCCGAGTCTCTATCCTCCCCGCTCATTAATATTCCCGCCGCCCCTGCCCTGAGTGCTATCCCCTCCCCCATCATCCTGCAGATTTCTCGCTCTCATAAACAGAGGAAGGGGCATACATAACAGATCAGAGAAAGAAAAGGAACCCGCAGCTCGCTCAAAGAAATCCATACCCGCCTACGACGATCGGAGAGCCGGGTCCTTCATTCCCCGTCTGGATTTGTATTCAGGTTACCTCCTGTATTCGACGATATGAATGGTCGAATGCAGTGTTACCTCTATGATTTGCCCAGACGGCTGGAAGCTGAACTTGACCGAGAGGCGGTGGCAGAAGGCAACAAAGAGTGAGGTCTCTATGCACGAGAAAATAAAGTAAAGCATAAACGAGTTATTCCATCGGAAATAGTCGACAAGGAAATACAGGGAACACCGGCATCTCATCACCATCTCGCTCGAGGCATGGATGAGAAAAATCGCAATGCACATTCCCCTGCATGACGGCACTATACTCGAGACACGCACGGCTGGAGTTCCGGAGTCCATGGGCTTGCACCCCTGCACCCCCGCACCCGCGCCACAAGCTCAAGCAGCGAGAGCACCGGAGCCAAGGACTCTTGAGGGAGGCGTGCGCGTATCGTGCAGCCCGCACACACCACTGCGCCACTATCGGCTTCCGAGCCGCTCCCGCGCACAAAAAAGCTAAGGTGGCAGGTGCGCATTAAGGCGTGCGACCAGCAACTGCTGCAAAATGGTCCTAGTGGCGGCTCAAGCTCGACGACACCACCAAGACGCGCAGCGAGCGACACCACCGGGATGCGCAAAGCAGACTCACGCGCCTTGCGCGAGTAGCATTCCCATCCCTCCATCTTCGCGCTACAGCGGTCGCCCCTTCCCCACATGCAGCGCTCCCCCGCTGCGGCTGATAACAAATGGAACAGAGAAAGACCGGCAACGCACCTTTCAAGTAAGAGTAACCCCGCACCCTCGCCCTCGCCCTCGCCACACTCACGTCGTACTCGGCCCACCATTGCTTGCTCTTGCCCTTGGCCTGCTCGTGTTCCTTCTCCCTCCCTCCATCCCCTCCTTCTACCGGCTTCCCATACTCCATACTCCCCGTCCTCCTCGTGCTTATAGTCAGGGCGAGCAATCGTCGTACGAAGCTGAGTGCAAGTAGGCCCGGGACCCGAGTGCGCGTGGAAGAAGCCGAGCGCGAGCGCGAATACACCTCCCCATCGTGTCGGTCAAGCTCTCGTACTTCATAGCCGCAGCGGGCGGGCCAGTCGCGGGGATGCGCGCGTTCCGCACCCTCGTTCTCCCTGCTCATCGCACGTCGATCCTCGGAAGCACCCCGCGGGGCGGTGTGGCGATACAGCGGCCACGACTCCACTTCTACCTCCCCATCGCGCCGGAAGCCGCGCTCGAGCTTCCGTGGCAGGCGGGCCAGTCGCGGGTATGTGCAAGCTCGGCGCCCTCGCACCTCGTTCTCCCCCACCTGTCGCACAGCGCCGATCCTCGAGGCACCAGGCGGCACGTGCGGCGCGGTGTGGCGATACTGCGCTTTCGTCGAGGGTCTCCTCAGCACGGTGGGCGTGCGCGGCGTAGAGAATAGTGGTCGAGCTGTAAAAGCGATGTCAGCGAAGGGGAGAGTGGATGGATCATGCAGTGCTTGCCTTTACCCTTATCCCACTCGTGCTCCCTCCTCCCTTTCCTAACCACCTTCTTCCACGCGCTCGTAGTCGGGATGAGGACGCGTCCTGCGGACCAACGCCAGGGTCCCAGTAGCTGTGCTCGAGCTCCCGTACTTCGCAGTCGCAGCCGGCGGGGCAGTCGTGGTGGTGCGCATGCTCGTCCTGTGGCGCTCGTC
The DNA here is from genome assembly GCA_029378395.1 of Mycena leptocephala. Lineage (NCBI taxonomy): Eukaryota > Fungi > Basidiomycota > Agaricomycetes > Agaricales > Mycenaceae > Mycena > Mycena leptocephala. The sequence continues at coordinate 68,587 of JARJLF010001267.1, read as the reverse complement.
GTACGGGCCCTGCGGCGCCCACCATCGAATACGTGACGCGGCGCGGTACGGCGATACGCGGCGACTGGGAATATGCTGCGCTCTCGTCGTGTATTCTCAGCGCGCTCGGCGCGCAGTAAGTATGGAGAGCAGCGGTCGAGCTGCGAAACCCATGTCAGCGCATCCAGGGGCAGTGTGGAGGAGAGTGCGGATGATGGGGTGGAGGAAGAAGCAGAGGGAGTAAGAGGAAAGAGAAGACGGGAATATAGTATAGAACACAAGAAGGAAATGCAATATAAAATTGTACGAGATATAGAAAGAGATCCGCTAGCTCGAGCGAATACCCAACCCACTGCAGCGCGCTAGTCCCGACGATTCCCTGCACCACTCGACCCGATGCGCAAGACACGCGGAGACGCGTAGCAGGACGAGGTACTCCGGTGGGTGGCGATGAGCAAATGCCCGCATACCCAAAGCATCAGAGCCGGGAAGGGGAAGAATGAATGGAAGATCGCAAGAGAGGACGACTCGGCGAGGGCAGTAATGCACACGCGCTGAGCGCCGCCGCTGGATCTGAGTGAGCTGCACCGCGGCGCCCAAGAGCGGGAGCAGGAGTACAAGGAGACCATAGACAAAACGAGTCGCTTGCGGGCGGACTCGGATGCGGCTGGACCAAGACACCATGAGGAGGTGTACATACGAGCAGTGCGGGCTGCTGCCTCGCGCTCCTCGCCTACCCTCTTCCCTCTCACGAGTCACCCCGTTTCGTACCGCCCGAGGATGCATATCGCCACCTCGAGCGGAATCAAATACAGTATCAAGGCGATAATGGAAGGGAAACGCAAGGGAAATGGACCACGAGGAGCGTGAGGATGGTAATAGCGGTAGCAGTTGTGCATAGGACACAAGTGGAATCAAGTGAAAGGAAATGAATCCGCGTGCCGAAGCCCAGCCTGGGTGGTGCACAGAAAATGAAGTGAGGATTGAGAAGAAGCAGAAGCAGAAGATAGTAGGTCCAATGAAGGCTATAGAAATGTAGGAGGCAGAAAAGAAATGGATTGTACACCAGTGGGTGCGCTGCTATCGACAGTGCATAAAGACCCCGGGTTATGACGAAAGCCAAGAGGGAATGCATCGGGATGTAAGGCATGAATAGCCGCGGTTCCGAGTCTGCATTGCGACAACGGGTGCGTGGTGCGTGCGATTCGCAGTGGCATATAGACGGAATAAATGTCCAAAACAAAACAGGAGAGCGAGGATAAATGAAGTGGCTTGCTTGTAGTCCTCCTAGGCGGAAATGGAACGTGCGCGCCGGTGTGTTGGTTTGGGTCCAAAGAGGGTGTCGGATCACCGGCAACTTGAACCGTATCCGACACCCGATTCGGTCCGGCTTTACTAGCGGCCTCCAAAAATTCAGAAACTTTCTTGTGTGCCTGAATGTCACAGATATTACGTTTCCAGCGTGTTCACGGGGATTTAATTTGTGTTGTCTCTTGACCTTTTGCAACCTACATAGCTTCAAGCCTTCAACAACTCTAATTCCTTCGAATTTTCAGTGCTCGCTGCGCGATCTCCCTCCGATCCTCTAGGTTCTTCGCTCATGGAGCCGCCTTCGGGGGTGGCAAGCCGAGTGTGGGGAGATCCAAATTTGAATTCCGAGAGGTCCTCTCCTCTGTGACAAACTTGAAGGATTTGGCGAAATTACAAGAGCCACTGCCACTCACTGAAGTTTGAACCTGCGGAGCGACGTAAGTACATTGCAATCCAATGCTTCTGTACAGGGTTTGAGTGGATCGCAGTCTGGACTCGTACTTCGAACGGGGAAATTCCAAATTCCATCGTGAACCGAAGTTAGAGATTTGAACATCCTGAACTTCTGTAGTTGATCTTGGCGACCTCGAGTTTGCTCCACGTTATTAGGAACCTGAGTATATTTGTTCCTGAAAATTGTAATAAAATCATAGCGACATATTATTATTACATGCGTGTTGTGTTCATGTTCGGCACCAGCACTTTGTACCACACATGCGAAACATTCCTGCATGCGTTTCACACCGGCTGTCGGGGAGGCATGGGCAACTGTGATAAACCGGCGGCTGTATCAGGGTTTGTCTGAAGCTTGGTGATGATCGACTTGGCAGACTTGATAGCGTACGCAATCGACGTGAGCGTAGGATTCCCCGCAAACGCGGTGGAGATGACCCCGTTCCCGCCGAGGTAGAGGTTGTCAAACTTCCAAACTTTGCAGTCCGTATCCACAACGCTGTCTCCAGAATTGAGGCTGGAAACCTCAAAATGTAAGTGTTACATAGTATCGATAGGGACCCAGGGACATACCCAGCGCGAGTGCTAATTTCAGGCAAGGGCCCAGTGTAGTCAGTGGATGTATGTGTCGATCATAGAGCTGATACTCACGTTCCTGCAATGTGCAACGCCGTGCCTGGCTTTTGGAACTGCGGTTCAGCACCCGGGAGGAAGCCTCCAATTCGACTGGCGACGGCACACATACTGGACCAGAGAAGATTAGACTCATTGCAGATGCGATAGCGGTGAGAGCGTACTCGGCGAGCATTTCGTTGCTGTTCTCTCGGTCCGTGTCTTTTAGGTCGAACTCGAACGTTGCCTGAGGCATGCCATACGCATCCCGACATTTATGTGTGAATGTAACTCGATTTTTGCGGAGAGGAGTGGCCATTCCAAAGAAGCGGAAATCGACGATGAGCCTGTTGTCAACGGTGTCTCCGAAAGCGCCGAACGACCAGGCGTCATCGCGCTGAATCTGAGAAGGGCGATGGTGAGATGACGCCGGAGGTCGCGAAGGATGAATCGTGGTGAGCCCGCACCTGACCATGCCACGGACGCTCTTTCGTGGGCCTATAGTATACCTGTGGCGGAGGATCCCTGGGACGATACACTCATTAAGACTGGTGCTGTGGTAAGGAATGACGAGAAAGCTCACGAGAATGGTATGGGTATAGGATCATGCGAGTTCTTCTCAGCCTGACGTTTCAATGCCTGGATCCACCAGTCGGGCTTTTTGGGCTCTGCTTCTTTAATAGAGTCCAGTAAGCTCTTCTTGCAGATTGTCTGGCAAAACGTCACCCTGCAAGATATTGTGTCAGTGGATTGATTGGCAAATTCGGCAGATCTGGACTTACGGTTGCTCAGTCAAGAACAACCCCTAAAACATGACGGTCACTGGGATGATCACATATCGACGGTATGCTGTTCTTACAAGGTTCGGGATCTGAGAAGTCGATTGTGCGTTGATGCTATCTCCGGAGAAGCCGGAATTGAAGAGAATCTGTAAAACAACATACATCTGATTGGTTAATCCCATTTAAAGCGTCGAAAGACGGTCTACTTGAGGTGTTCCAATAGCTCCCGCAGCAACGATGAAGACCTTGGCAGCAATGAACCGATCTCGACAGTCAGGGTCGGTGCGGCTTGCCAGCAGATCCTTGACCCTCGCCTTCTCGATCTTGTAGGAGTCCGCGCCATTCTCGTCACTTCGTTACTTCACTTAGGTTCGCGAAACCTCGTAACTTTGATGGGAATTCGCGAAAGTTCGTGATTTTGATAGATTTCTATGAAAGTTTGTGAGTTCACATCCTAGGCTTGTTCAGCGGCGACTATTCGGCACATCACACTGATTCACAGAGTGATGGGCATCGACAGCGTGCCGCGAGTGGCCGGTTAGGTTCGGGTTAGGTGGTTAGAGGTTAGCGGTTAGCAGTTTGGGTTCGCTGGTTTGGGGTAGTGTTAGTGGTTAGAGGTTAGGGGTTAGAGATTAGAGGTTAGTGTTAGTGTTAGGCCAAGGTATCTACATGAAAAAAACGGGGGAGGAGGAAGTGATGGCCGAATTGATGCTTTTGATTTGCGTGAATTGCACAACTCACGAACTTTCCTGAAAGCTGACCAAAGTGACGAAGTTTCATAGCTTTCCATCAAAGTCACGAAACTTCGCAAGATTAAGCGAAGTAACGAAGTGACGAAGGTCACTACTACTCATCTTGTAGTCCGTCTCGTCCGCCTCGAGCTTGATGCACTGATGGTTCGGCATAAGCTTGAAGTTCTTTCTCTGATCAACGTCTTCATAGATGTCTTTCAGTATCGTGGCCGCCGCGTGCCACTCCAGGTACCGGTCGTTTTTTGAGGCGGTGGCAAGCGACCGGAAGATCGCCGAACGTCCGAGATGGGAAAGCCGCGCTCAGCGTCGCTTGGATAAGAAGTCCTCTGATGGAGGTCTTGAATTGAGTGGTAGACGTTCCAATGATGCCCTCGGCCTCTGTATAGAGAGCGTCCCACAGCCTGTCGTCCTCGGACGAATCATTAGAGAGCAGAGGGCGCTCGAGACCTTTGACCAAGCGAGGCGTCGTGCAACCCCAATGCGTCGACATCTTTAGAGAAATGTCAGGGTGATCGAACTAAGTATGTCCAACTTGAAAGGCTAACGTACCCCTCCGACAATGCGGGTGACGGCAGCAACATCGAGATTCAAATAAGCATTCTGGTTTGGGTTCATGCCGTTTGAAACGAACGGCTTTTCCGTGCTGCGAGCATTGCGTGTCAGCATTCTGACCGCATGGTGTGTGGAGATGAAGATTCTTGCCTCCAAGCATCAGGAGGTTCATTGGGAATGCGAACGTGGTTGGCCGGGATCGATACTGTACTGAGAGCGGCCTGCACGCTTTCAACTCGACTTCGGGCTTTCGCATGAGTCTGCTCACCTGTACTGCGCTGAGATAACAACATCAGAAGCGCTGATGACGAAATATAAAACCCTAACACGTACTATGTAAAGCGAGCACTTGGATCTTTCTGGTATTCGATCTCATTCCGCTTGTGACCGCCTGGTACGAAGATGTCTTCGTCGTTCTTGCCTTTGCTGAGTAGGACGTATTAGCAATGGTCCTAATATTATGGTTGCGTATTGACTTACATGGTATTGAAACTGGTACTGTTTGCGTAAAGAGGTTAGCTCCAGCCTCCTACCCGAGGAGTCAAAGAACATGTGGCACTTACGCAGCTCCGATGTCGACCATCGCGACGGTCAGACCCGCCTTTACGAGCAGCTTGGCATAGGTCGCGCCAATCGGTCCGCTGCCAATTATGCATACCTACATAGCCAGGAAATGTAAACAAAAGCAATGGAAAAGTGAAATGAAGACAGACGTCGAATGTAGGTTTCTCTGCGGAAAAGGTGATCTGTGACTTCGGAATGGTCGTATTAGCTGACATTGTGGTCAAAGGAACCGCGATTGTAAGTGAGAGCGATTTGGGAGGGAAGTGTGATGCTTGCTTTCACGGCCAGCCAGTGTATTTAAGTATTTGCTTGAGACTGCAAATTCTGGCGAGCACCACAGGAGTATCTATAGAGTCTGGCCCATGGGCTTGTCATCTATTCCATCCGGAGTCAGCGGAGTGCACGCACTCACGGTGAGGCTGACTCCTCACAGGGATTACGAACACTAACACGGGAGTATCCATAGAGTCTGATTGTCATCTATTCCATGCGGAGTCAGCAGAATGCAGGGTGCACCAAATCCTTATGACAGAAGTTTCCTGGGATGCAGATTTAAGTGACATGTTTTGATTGGATGGCTAGGCTGAGGGCTCGCCGTATACATAGCGCGATTTGGAGAACTGAAGTCAGACGGCGTACATCAGTAGGACCTTCAGGTGGACGTGGCTGCGGAAAGTCATTGCTGTCTCTGAATGAAGCTTTGTACGGAAGGTCGAAGGCGGACCTACGACAAGTACCAGTACAGGGCCGCGCTATCCCCAACAGAACGGTGCTGCCGTCGTTGGAGATCGTCGGACACCAAGCCGGAGGTAAATCGTGACGAACACAGCGGAAACATCGGTGGTGGTGCTGGTGTGAACGTGTCGAAGTAGATACTATTCTCACTGGTAGTGGAGGAGGAGGATATGCGGTATTTAACTTCTGTATCCAACGGTCAGATGGCCCGAACCAGCGGCATTGTAGTTCTTCGGATTAGAGCTGTTATGCAACCACCCAATTTTGAATTTGTGCTGAAAAACGGTGCTCCACCTGGTCAAAGAGATGAGTTGAATATTTACTCCACAGTCAAAACGTCATTCCAGATTTACACTCAAATGATTGATCTTGAGGCGCTGCCCGGCCAGCTGGCAGCAGGAAAGACGAGCTAGGGTTATAACCCTAGAGCTGGCCACTGGAGAAGGCCGGTGTATTCCATATCGGTGGCCAGAGCCGGATACGGGTGGAATTTCTGTTGGGACAAAATAAAACTGGTCGACGTTTTGCGCTCCACGCTTGCTCCACGGTCAAAATATTTTAATTGCTGGTGGACAAAAAGTCGTTTTTTCGGCGGTTGCATGCAGCTCTATTGATGGAAATTCCGCTTCACGTTGGAGCGTTTGGTGCTGATGGTGCCAGAATCCGCAGGCGGGTGCGTGAGCGGCTTTCCTGCAGAAGGGGTGCTTCAGGATGTGTCTGGGTGGCGTCTCAAAAAAACAATACGTCGCGCGCGGTGTCCGTTCCCCCCACGCCTGTGGAGTCGATTCACGATCGCCCAGCCCGTGCATTCAGCGTCGTCCACGTACTCCAAGTCGACGTCGGGTGACGGCATTTTTTTCGACTGCAAGTGGGGCCTGCATCGACATGCTCCGCCGGCACACTACGTCAAGACCTGGAGAGGCACTTACTGCCGAGCGGAGACGTTCCCGACGCTCCCTTGACTCCTCGTCAGGATGAAAGAGCTCCAACGTCTCGTACAGCTCCGAACGATTTTTAAGGAACGGCAGGGAGCTCCGCGAGCCACGGAGTGACGTCGCGAGACGCCAAACCCAAAAGAGTGCCGTCGTACATAAATCCACTTGACTTCTCGCCGGGGTGTTGGAGACGAGGACGCCAGTACTGAGTAAGCGTCGCTGATAGGCGAAGTAGTCGCTGGAGGCCAAGGTGGATGCTTTGGAGCGACGACCTGAATGTGGGTACCATGACGCGCGTCGTTACGTGAGGCCCATTAATGCGCCGACGACGATGAAGTACCCGGGGTATTTGCAGTACAACGATGTGAATAGGAGTCGACGTATGGGAGGCCAGACAAGATAAAATAAAGACCAAGATCGCGCGACATAAAAAAAGAAACCAATCGAAGGCCAACGCGAGAATTATTCCTGATGTGGCGACGGTTTAGTTTGCGGCGCTAGATCACGAAGAAACACAGGCTACGGCGAAAACGGGATTCATTGTCGAATGAAGGCTACATGGCTTGCCTGGGGTCTCCAGAATGGATAGGATTGACGCCTTGTCATCGCTTTGCAGGGCAGTAGAGCGACTGTCAGTTCGACGTCGCTGGCCACTGATTGTATTTCGTAAACCTTCGTACGGCTTAACAGCGCCCTTTGTGGCCTTGAATGGACGGTTGCGACACATTGTGGACTCTTTGTTGACCCAACAAAAGGAAAAAAGGCATTATTCCCAAACGGGGAAGCTGGCGTTGTAGTGCCAAACAAGGACAAGCTCAACTGCCATTGTCCTCTCGCGCATTGTGGCGAACTCAAGGGCTGTCGTCGGACTATAAAGCCATGCTGGATTCTCTTGGGCATCCCACTACTCGTCACCCAGACACGACTACGAACTCTTAGGACCGGTTCCTTCTTCAGCCTTTTCTTTTCAATCTTGAGAGCATTTTCACGACTCACGACCACTTTCCTTCTTCACCGCTTGCATTCCATCGTCTTCACCCACCAACGACCTCTCTAACGATGTTCTCCTCCGTCCTCAAATCCGCCGTTATCGTCCTCGCGCTCGCGCTCCATGCTAGCGCACACGCTATGCCCTCCCCCGCGCTCGGTGTCTCCGGAATCCCTGTGCGCAACGACGTTCAGCGGCCGTCTACCAGCGCGCCGTGTGGCAAGATCGACATCGCCTCGAACCTAGACAAGAGCACCGCCGTCCCTGTCGAGTCGGATGGCACGACCGTCATGCTGAATGTCACGAACTATAATGCGTGCGTCCCTCCCCTTCTTTTCTTCCTTAGCGCCATGTGTCTGACTCTCCCACAGCGGTGGCGACGGCTCGCGCTCCGTCTCCGTGCTCGTTGACCCCACCGGCAGTGGCAAGAATTTCGTCAAGGCCACCGTCACCAAGAACGGCGACGCCAATCCCAAAGGCACCGGCACCGACCAGGTCAAGCTGTCTCTCCCTGCGGGGACGAAGTGCTCCGGCGGGAAGGCGGGCAATCTTTGTCTTTTGGTACGTCTCTCTCTCTGTCCTCCTTTCCCTCCCTTCTCCCCTTCCTTTGTTAACGCGATATACTGATATCCTGCTCGCTTGCAGTCCGTCAAATCCACCGCAGGCTTCGGCGGATGCGCCGTCGTCAGCCAGCTCTCGTCCTCCGGATCCACCGACTCCACCCCCTCGGGCAGCGCCGGTGCGAGCGCCCCCGTCGCCACCACCGGCAGCGGCAGCGGGAAGGTCCCGTGCAAGAAGACCCGCCGCCGCGCCGTCGGCACGCGTGCGCCCCGTGCAATGCGCCGTGCCGAGAGCCTGCACGAGAACCCCGTCTTCCTGTAGACGGTGATGGACCTCTACCTACCCACCCACCTCCTCCACCCAATCCCCTCTCTCGTAACCATACGCACTTTAGTGTAGAGGCGTAACCTGGTGTCCATAGAGCTATTGTATTTTTAGCATAGGATAGTGTAAGTTTGTATCGAATCGAATTTTTTTTCTTGGATTTTTTTTTGGCCTCGAGTCACTTCAGTGGAAGAAGGTGAGGTGGCGATGTAAAGGCGCATCAGTGGCGGTCCTGTGGCGGTGTCCCAACTTTCTTTTCTTCACCCAAATCAATCTTGACCCACTGTTTGAAACCAAACCGCGAGTATCTCAATGAAAGCGATGACGAACGGCTCTATATCTTTTTTCCAGAAGAAGCGACACTCTACGAATGGGGCGCGACCACCTGCTGTCACGGCTCAGTGTCTGGCTGCTGCTCGTTCTTTCTCGGACTTCTCGAAGTCGCGCGCTTCATCCCTCTTTTGAGCTGCCCGCCACCGGCACCACCAACCAAGTACTTGTTCCGACGCCTTCTCCGTTGCCACCTCCGTGCTCCTGGCCGCGTGCGCGTCGCCGAGCTTGACGTGCGCGAGATTAATGTCGAGACACCGTCTAAAAGTTCAACGGCAAGGTTTCAGCACGCGTCACTATTGGAGGTTTGTGAGGGATCTAATCGTTTCGGACTCGGACTGCCAGTGGGTTCTACGACTTGGATGATTCCTGCAGGTAGCACTACACGACATGGTCTGGAAATCCGTGTTTGCGAATCCGACATGATGCGGGCCTTGAGAGGTAATAAACTGTATCTATAACTGAGTACTCTGCCTCCGTCTGCTACCGTTGATTTCCCGTGATGGCTTTTATAACGGAACACGCCGAGCTGAGCTAGGTTACCCATCTTCCTCTCATCCCGTACCACCATCGCCACGCCACCATGAACATCGTCGAACTTCCTCAAGATCTCTCCTACAACTAGGCAAAGAGCTGGATTCTGCGGATAATATCCTGAGTCTTCTCCAGGTATGCAATGTGTCAGTGAATTATTCACCAGATGACCGAGATCCGTTCCAGAGATTAGGGCTTCGACCCGTCCCCGTCGCTGACGGGTACGGGTCCCGTCGCGACGTGTCGGTACCCGTCCGACACGAGATAGATGTCTTCTCTGACGGACGGTACCGCGGCGGCCCGTCACTGCACCCGTACCCGTCCGTCGACGGGTTGACGGTCCCGCAGGATGCCACCGAATTCGCCATTACTGCACGCTACTGAGCCCCGGAGACTGCAGCACGGTCTCTGAGAGTGAACCGGAGATTATTTCACCGTTGCCAGCATTCCGAGCCGTTGAAGGCACATTTGATGTGCTTTTATACCCGTAGCTACAATTTCCCTAATAGCATCTGCTCGCCGACTATGCACCACCGTAAGTCTAGGCTCCATCTTATGGGATATAGTGCTAATACTCACATACCTCTGCAGTCGCGTCTTTCGGGAGGAAATTTCTAGTTAAGAGTGGATGGGAGTTTCCGGAGCGCAAGCTTATGTAGAGTTGAGACAATATCTTGAATATTTGTCAAAGCACGCTTGTGAGTGGCACGAGAGGCGTTACAAAACCCCTTTTAGTTCTCCATAGATGTTTAGCTTCCACACCACGTCTTTCTCGCCATACTAGAGGGCGAAAGACAACCAAAATTTAAAAATATAAAATTAAAGTCACCCGTTGACGGCCGTAACGGGGATGACGGACGGCACCCGTCCGTCAGGACCTCTTGCCTTGCACCCTGACGGACCGGGTGAGCCCGTCCGTTGCAAATAACGGCCGTCTTTCGACCCGGCCGTCTGACGGGACGGACGGGTCGAAGCCCTACCAGAGATGTCGCGCCGTATCCGAACTTCGAAGACGACGAACCATTTGCCTCGACGCATTGGCATACATATTGCATACGATGCGAACAAATGCAGCCTCTCCCGCTGTCGAACGCGGAGGACATCGGCACGTTCTCTGTACAAGAAATTGAACGCACCGTGCGGCAGGCTACCCGACTGATGCAAAACCTTCAGTCACGACCGGCGCTCACACGCAATTTTTGGTTTCGAGGACGAATATAATATTCTGTATTCCCGGTGCATGCCTTGCGGTTGAGCCCTAGCCGTGGAGCATAAGCTGCTGGGGACATTCTCGCCGCGACCCGTATGGCCAAGTTGGAGATTCATACTCTCCGAGTCCTATGTGACCCATGCTTTCAGCTTAAGGGAAAGGCTCTCATATGGGGCTACATTGGTATATCTTATGTGTGTTCACGATACATGAGCACCCAATCTTTTTTTCCCGTTTTGATTTTGCAGGGAACGTCATACCTAATGAGGAACAGCCGTAGAAAGTAAGAGCGTGCCGGGAAAAACTCGTTGACGCTAGCCGTAATCATCCCTAGAGACATCGCTTTCTGGAAGATTGGAAGTCTCTTTGCGCCCCAGTGCCCACGGGCCAGGAACCGACGCATAAATTTATTTTCATAAGTACTGTACAGTAAGCCCCAAAAAATTATTGCCACTCGGTGTCTGCATAATTCAGCCTTGGGCGTTGTGAGCACATATGGCAACCCTCATAGCCTTGAAGTAGGAACTCTAATACTGTTCAAATACTGTTGCATTTCGTTCAATTCGTAACGCCATTTAGGGTGTGACAACGCTTAACCGGACCTTTCGTATGACACCTTGGGACATGTGTGACTTACGAATTTTTTTTTCGTTTTTATCCCCTTTTTTGACCCAAATTTGGGCAAATTTCGAGTGACTTAAAGAGGAGCTTTCGTACAGAAACCTTGTGATGCTGTGACTTACGAAAATTTTCGTAGATTTTTGGGCGTGTGACATGTGACCATACGAATTGAACGAAATACTACAGTATCCGCTGGTCATCTTGCGCCTTCCGACCGCTCCGGAAGCATCAGATATTGATCAGATCATGCCAGCCAAACATCGGTTGCGAAACCTGGTCCGTGCGCATGCCAGCGGTATAAAAGGGTCTTCTGATTTTCTGTGCAACTCATACTTACCTTGATGGCATAGGCCCCTTCACCTCCCTGGGTCTGTGGGCCGTGGGAACACTCCATAGCACGGCGACCCTGTCCATACAGAGTGCGCCTGCGGCTTGTATGTGCTTAGGTGCATGCACCGTCTCAATATTTTCCTGTTCCACCACGGCCACTCGGCTGGGTGGGCCATTTTTTTTCGACGTTTTGTGCTCCTAACCCTAACCTTAATTTCACCGGATATATCTTGCTTTGACCGATCATTTGATTGCTTGATATGACGTAACATGCTTTCAATGAAATTGGATCAAATTTATTTCGTTGGATAGAATTGGCAAGGCTCAGTCTGCCCAAATATTCATTCAATGTCTTTGAGTTCACAGGTTTAATGGCAAATGATGTCGCAACTCTCATCCCAGCATTCCTTGTAATCCGAAATGACCTGTCTCACGAAAGCACAGCCAAAAACAAACACACAAGAACGTGGGCCGTGCACCAACTCTGAACAGGACAGCATGGTCCGTGCACCCTCCTTTCACAATAAAAGCTTACCCATCACATCCCAGAGCTCCACTTACCTTGATGGCATGGACCCCTCCACTACCCAGGTCCATGGACCGTGCGCTGACTTCATAGCACAGCGACCACGTCCACACCGAGTGCGCGCGCGGCCTAGGCGGGCTTCGGCCCGTCCACTATTCCAATATTTTCCAGCCTGTGACGGCCACTCGGCTGTGCAGGCCTTTTTTTCGCCCATAACCCATGGTTCAGGTTTTGGATTTGGACGTGCGAGTTCATACATCTATTTGTAGCCATTCCCTCGTTTTTAAACTCGACTTCCCAAGCTATCAATCGCCCATATTTGTAACATTTTCTTGACCGTGCCGTTTTGGTATTATTGAACATTCTGGTGGTTCAGATCGTTTGCGGTTATTCATGTAACGTGTTCTAGAAGGCAGAAACTCCTGTAATGCATGAGGCTTCAACGTTCCAACTCATCCCATTTTTGTTCAAGTAGACGCACCCATCCATTGCGCTCTTCCATCTAGCTGCTACTGGCTCAAGTACTTACAGCCCCGCTGGCTTCAATAGCTGAGGTAATGCCTCTGCAATTTTAGAATCGGGCCGCTGTCCCATGGTACAAGTTTCGCGTAGGTCAAGACTTGGGTCAAGAAGCAGTTCCACTGCACGGTAAAGGCCCAGTATTCCATCACATCTGACGCCTCCGGTCCCTCCAACCATAACACCTCTAAACCTTCTTTCCGAAGCGCTTCAAAACCAATGCGAGTCTGCGGCGGCATACTCGAATGTGTCAAGAAGGCAGCGATCTTGAGAGCGCAGTCCTCGGCTCTCCACTGAGACTCTATCATTTGAAGATAAAGGAGCGAGTCTATATAGGCCATCTCCTGACACCCGAAATAGATTTCAGATAATTGCATGGCCACCGCTGCGCTGCCAGTTGGGTGGCATATAGCCAGACGGGAGATCAGGTTATTGATCAATATATACGAGTTGTGACTATATTCAGAGTCGAAGATGATTAGCCCAAATTTGATGATTGATAAATATTTTCGAAGGATTTCAGTGGCTCCGACGTTAGGCAACCCTTTGATGGTCAACGCGCGGAGAGTGCACGAAGACCGCACGACACAAGGGTCTAGATGGAGCAGACTGTCCTGCTTGTCATCCTGTTCAAGATAAAAGGTGTTTTCCTCCAGGGAGGGGACTACAAGGTAATCCAGGACGTCCGGATCGGACATGAAGACGCGCCGAAGACACGGCAGATCGAGAATCTAGGGGAGGTTCATTAGAGTCCAAGAGCGCGGTGGCGGATTTCCGATTGGTCCTCCACGAAAGTGGCATGCGTAGAATGGGCCGCCCCATGTTTCCGGTTTCCATACATCTATGCGAAAATTAAAGCATAAGAGTAAACCCAGTAGCTGGTACCTACTTGCTGGAGAAGGTGGTTTTGATGAACGTCAAAAGAAAAACGGTCGCACTGCCACCGGAATGGCAAGAGCGGAGTTCGAAATCCTGATCCCGACCATCATGAGTCCCGGTAAACATATCCCAAGATACCTCGCCTTCGACACCTCACCCAGGCACGGTCGCGACCTCTTGTCGGATAAAAAATGGAACTTCCCCGGACGTACCGAACCCGCCATCGACGTCGAAGATCACGAATCCTCGCTCACAAAGATTGTCTGAGGACTGACGAATTTCGTTGCGCAAGCGTCTTAATACTCTCAATCACATTGCCTGCTGCCTGAGTTTCGAACTCATGTCTCGGATATCGATGTGACTATGACCACTGTACGAAAATGGAGACCCGACTCACGACAGTATCATAGCACTATCGCCGCCTTCCTGGTTTCTAGTGACTGGTACCGACTCGGCATCTAATCTAGCATTCCAACTAAACATAACAAGATGATCATGATATGAAGTGTTCCGTCCTTGACGCAGCAGGCTCCACTTGGAGCGCTCATGGTGGTGGGTCGAGCGCGGTTAAGACTGAATTTTAATCAGGACACTTGAAGATTCTGGTTTCAGGTAGTGCACAATCCCTTTTCTATGATCTCATAATTAATGGCAGACATCCCATCCACTATTTCTCCATGATATGACTGATGTGTGTCTACTGCGCTCTCTGTGCGCTGATATCCCAATGCATTCCTCGGGTTGATTCCAAAATCGTTGTCAGGTACCATGCGTTGCCTCGCGTTCAACGAATGCTTTGCCCCGGCATGTAGTAATAGGAACCTCGTTCTATTACAAGGAGGTATTTGTCAATACCCTCGCTTTCCTATAAAGCCAGGACATTTTCATTCCAGAGACACCCAATCATGCAACACTCTATGCGCAACCGTCTTTTTTGCACGCTCCTTGCCCTAATTCTCTCACTCGTACCCCACGCGAGCGCTTCTGGTCAGCTAGATACCCGCGCTTCCGTTCCTGGCGCTTGGTCTCTAGTTCAGAAAGGGTATGGCCGATTTGTTCTACCCCGAGGTGGTACTCAGCTAGCACTCCCTAGGACTACCGGCGTCAGTGGGATGCAGCTCGCAGTTGTTTCAGAAACCAAAGCAATTATTTATGACAAAGTGTACGAGTGTTTCATTGCAGGCGCCAAGCCATCAGCTAACCATCTCGGCAGCGAACACAACGCTTTAACAGTTAATGGGCATGTCGCATGGGCCGTCGAATTGGATCTCAACACGCAACAAGTTCGTGCTCTGAATCCACTCAGCAACTCGTGGTGTGCCACAGGCAGCTTCATCGGTAATGGGACCTTGATCAACTCAGGAGGAAATCCCGTCGTCATCACTGGTATGCAAATACTACGCCTGTTTCCGATGCGGAGTAACGGCAATTTCTAGGTGCCAATGGCTTGCAGGGGCTTCGCCTATTCACACCGTGCACGGACGGAACCTGCGATGTCTATGAGAACCCCACTCGCATCCGTCTCACGTCTGCCAGATGGTATCCGTCGTCTGTGAGCTGCTATCCACTTGTCGAAGTGGTCGGGAATATTCATACCGTAATCAGGTACGAATCGAAGATGGATCAATCATTATATTCGGCGGCTCCGTCTCTGGCGGGTGAGTTACCGCGCAACATTGATGCTTGAGATGATTGACATTCGGAATGAAAGATTCATCAACTCGGCCGGTATGTCCACAAATCGTACAACACTCCGCGTAATTAACTTGTTCCGCAGGCATGAACAACCCTTCGTACGAGTTTTATCCTCCAAAAAACATAAACGGTTAGCTTCGTACCGATCGGCGTATCCCAGTTTCAGTGCTGATCGGCGTCATTGTAGGATTCAATGGGCTAAAAATTCCGAGCACGTTCTTGACGGACACATTGAACGGCAACCACTTTCCGAATCTCGTCACTCTTCCGGATGGAACTCTATTTGTGTCTGCTAATCAAGCCGCAATGATTCTGAATTGGAAAACCAACACTGAAACCCGTCTCCCCGGAATCCCCAACGGTGTCCGCATCAGGTATACCGAGCTGAAGAGTAACACCGACTATAGGCTTACTTTCAACCCAGTTCACCGTTTTCTGCTGGCCATGTTTTGCTGCCCTTATCTCCCGCGAATAATTATACTCCCGAAATCATGATCTGCGGTGGATCAACTGTCAGCGATAAAGTCTCCGCGTCCTCCATTTCTTCTCAGGCACCAACGTCCAACCAATGCATTCGGATGGTATTGAACGCCGCTGGAATTGCTGCGGGCTGGAAGGTAGAGACAATGCCTCAAGGTCGGATCATGGTAGACATGGTATTACTCCCCGATGGGCGTGTAATGCTGGTGAATGGGTAAGCAGTTGTCGCTGATACTTCAAGACAGAATGATAAACACCATTCATAGCGCAATGACAGGTGTGGCAGGCTACGGCAATGTGTGACATTCGTTATCGGTTCATTTTTGTGCGGAAACTAACCCAAACATCTTAGGTTGGCAATCAAGTTGGGCAGAGCAATGCTGATAATCCTGCTTTCACCCCGGTCATATACGACCCAGCGGCACCGGCAGGCAACCGCTTCTCGACCGCCGGGCTTGTGGCGTCCACAATCCCGAGATTGTATCATTCCACCGCGAGTCTCACACCAAATGGCACTGTCATGCTCGGTGCGTAGATTGTTAACTCGTGAACACTCGATCTAAATTTAATGCAGCGGGGTCTAACCCAAACAACGACGTTACTACCGTTAAATATCCAACTGAATATCGGCGAGTGTTTCGGACTGTGTGAATCTTGATCAGTAATGCTCATTTCTGTGAGCCAGACTTGAATTCTACTCTCCCCCTTACATGAACGTCGCCCGGCCGTCGTACACTGGGTTGCCGGCCACAATCAACTATAACGTCACCTTCAATCTAACTGTCACGCTCCCCGCCAACACAACCAACGTCACGGGTATGTGACTACGGTATAATCAGTCATTGAAATATAATTTATCCAACTTTCAGTGGCTCTTATGGACCTCGGGTTTGCTACGCACGGGGTACACATGGACCAGCGCTTGGTGCAGCTTGTTCCAACTTTGTCAGTGGACAAGATAACCCTCACGGTCATGGCGCCACCCACTGCGGCGATTTATCCCCCCGGTCCTGCATATTTATATGTTGTCACTGACACAGGCGCCCCGAGTTTCGGCCATAAGACACTCGTGGGCACAGGCGCCTCTCCGCCTGTGGATAACGCGGCCATTGCGAAGTGAGTTCTTTCAGGTCTCACCGTGATTTGATCCATGTTAATATGGTTCAGCATGCTCTCGCATACTTCCGGACCCTCCGTGGTTCCTGCATTCCAGGAGATGGCCCCGAGCTCGGGCGAAGGAAGTGATGTCGCGACCGCCGTAATTCCTGCGCCTTGAGTTTGATTGATGTTCGACATTTGAACATTTTGATATCTTGTGGAAAACTGGTAGTTATTTATACCATCTTCGGACCTTCTCTCTCTTTCGTCTGTTGCTATTTCAAAAATTTAATGAACCTTTCTGATAAAGTCCGCGAAGGATGGTAGGCCCCACAACAGACAACAGATGCGCTTGACTCACCGTTTAAGACGTCTGATCTCCCCAGCGGGAGCAAACTTTCACCGATTGTCCAACCTGTGCTTAGCCCGCGGAGGGCGGTACAAAACATGTATCGGACCGGACCGGACGAAGGAGGATCTTTCCTCTCGAAGGGCGGTGTCGACAGGCGCATTGGTTGGAAGTCTGATGATCTTATCCGATGAACATGGATGGACGAATAAACATGTCGGCCCGAAAACGTATCTTTCGGGTAGGTAGCCTGGGTGGTACGGGAAACTGAGTTTCACGAGGCAATCAGAGTCCAACATTCTGTGAGGTGCAAAATTACCGACAGATGTATTCTCTCTGTACAAGATTTTCTTTCTTGATTTTCAGTCCCAGAATGATGGAACAGAGGCACAGATGCAGAGCCATCGGCGACTCGAGATCCGGAGGCCTAATTTAAACGTGCCGGCTGAATTAAGCACTGAGCCTTGTCTACTTCAGGCAAGTACCTGATATGATCAAATTCGACATTTGAATATCACATAGCTTCGTCGGAGTTGAACCTCGGACGAGCGCCTGCTGAGCTTAATGTGGTTCACGTCGAATAAATTTGCGCTTACGCCGGTCCCAGTCGTATTTTGAGCTCTCGCAGCATGAGGTAAAAAGTCTTCTGCCGTAAATTTCAGAGCCTATATAATTCGGAGTCGACTCCCAGATTTACTCAACAAGACCACCACAGTTTACATCCTCCTACTCAATTTCTATTCCGAGTTCAAACCTAAAAGCACTCAATGGCAGACCAGTGGCGGACCACCAATCTATCGACCATCTTACCTGCCCTTTCCAAATCCTTGGACAATTTGAAGAGGTGGGGTGAACTATATCTTTCACGATAGAATGCTCAGACTCCCGCAGTTCCCTCGGCAGCAATAATGCGGAATGCAATCGTAATATTGAAGACCTGGAGGCAGGCATTAAGCACTTAATCAAAGCTTTCTCGGTGCGTCGGTTCTGTCCATACAGCAACGTCCACTGCAACTCAATTTCCCATATACAGATCCACAGTGCCGATGGGAATGCGAAGCCTCTGATTCGGGAGCTCGCAGAGCGTGCACGTCACACCCTCTGGGACGATCTCCCAGTAGATGCGATTGCAAATGCTCACCGCAAGAAAGCTGATGACATGGTCTCTCGGGGAAATATTACAGGAAACGCTGTCCAGCTTTCAGAGATCTACATTGAATACGCCAAATATCTCCTCTTGCATCCAGTTACAAACAACGATCCGGTTTACCGCAAGGTTTACCACCACTTTGTGGCGCTGGAAAAAACCATGACTGTGAGTGTCGCTTTGGTTGGAAAGTTACTTCAGGCCTAACATAATATCGTCAGCAGGGTTGAACAGTAGCTAGACTTCATGCTTACTGCCGAAACACACGAGGCTTTTACATATGTACATAAGTACGAGTTTCTTTCGCTACGGAAGCTCCGTCAATAAACATGTGCTACAATTTCTTATGTGGATTCCCTGAATTTCCAAATGGATAGCGAAAATAATCCTTGAAAGAGAGATAGAGGGGATGAGCCGAAGTGTAAGCCGCCTTACTGTCTCGAGTCCAGTCTGTCTAGGAATTTAATACTCGACGCTTGCTTCAACAGACCAACCAGTCCCTGGCAAAATACCACAGGCAGCTCAGCGTAAACTTTCCGTCGGTCTAACTTTCATATTTGAATGTCTTTGGTGAAACTCATGTGTTCTAACCAAAGCACGGTTATATTGGAGCAAGTGCCTCGGGCATGACTCTGGCAAGCCGCCGGACTATTGTAGAACATTGTAGACTATTTAGTCTGACTCGGTATGAGTCCTTATGACTCCGTATGACTCCTTATGATGTCCACGAATACTAGTAGTATTTAAACTGCTGTAATCTGAACTATACCAATAACTAACCACAACAAACTACTGTGTGATTATAGTCGTCCATCGAAGTAAACTGCGCCAATAGGTTGATCTGGGAGATTACGAGTCTAAAATTTTATTTTTAGCTCGTTCTTGCATCCCGTTACCGCCAATTCTCTAGACTCGTGAACCAGTCGACGCTAGCGGATTTGATCAGACAGACAAACCGGACATAAGACTGAATCGGGAAGATCAGCAAACAAAGCCAACAATCAGACAAAGAGAACCACAACACAACGATCAACTAGGTTCGGTACTAGGTTTGGTACAAGCCCCGTTCTGACGATGCCGTGAGATGCCGGACCGAACAAACAGACCAAACATCAAACCAAATAGACCAAACACGCATTTGTCAGAAGGGGCTTGCTTCAGACTGCCGAAATCGTGGGGGTTGGAGATTGCCCATCAGCGACACAACGCGGCCTCATGCTGCCAGGGTCTCTATGTGACACTTTTAGAATGTCAATCTGGCTACAACTTTGCACTATGATATGTGGCAATACATATCCAATCCATCGAGTTCTTCGGGGTGCAAGAGGGGCGAAAACGACCTTTTTTTGTGATCCCTCAGAAATATTTATTTTTCAACGGATACCTGGGATATTCAAATTGAAGCTAGTATTGGTATACATCTTTGCTCACACCAACCTCCAGGACAATGCCTTCTCTGCACATGAAGTTGTTCTACACTCATTCTCGAAAATCACCCAAATCACATACCTGTCACGCCATGTGACATCCGTTGACGCTGTCACGCTAAGCCCGAAAATATTCCCCCTCCTTCACTCACGAGGTCAAAAAATGCACTCATGGCCCCTAAAAGATTCTATAGATATATAGAGGCCTATACCCTCTTCAAAAGTGCTTTTTCTTGGCTGTACAACGACTAGACAGGGGAAATGACGGGTTGGAGCATATAATACAAAGACCTTGGTGGACAGCCATTGAAGCTCAGGATAACACTTCCGAGTTGTCTTCTTATTTATAAACTGCATTGAACGTCAGTTTTAGTAAGAAAGACCCCTCATTTTACCTCACGGGCCATTGACTCAATGTGAGAAGAGGTAGAAAGTTCATCTTATTTGACTCCCAATGGCTGAGGATTTTGACATCTCAGGACGTTCCTATGACATTTCTCAAGCTCAATTTGGGTTTTAATTATCCTTGAATGGTGTTGCAGCTGAATGCAAGTCGCGCCGCTGTCGTGACAGCAGGTGTGACACAGTGTGACATCCCGTACTCGGGAGGTTGCGAGACCAATGTCTCTGGCTATGTTTGCCCTGAAATTCTGAGAATATTTGTGAACATTACCGGGATGTATTCGAGCATTTTAGACCGTAATACCCAATTGATTAAAACACCTACTAGACCTGCAGACCACGATCTTTGAAAATACAAGAACATTGGATCAAACGATGGGTTAAAAGAAGGGCTGGGCCGTAGAGGCTAGAAAAAAAGCACAATAACATCCCTAATGATACATCCTCAAGGTTTCAACTTGAATCTGGAGGTTTGAGGCAAAATTGAAGTAGCTAGGAAACATTTTGTAACCCCTTTGTTTGATGCAGTTTGAAGCAAGCCCCTTCAAGAAGTACCCCGGCGCGCCGGGCCGGAACTTCGCGGGCTTGTTCCGAACCTAACGATCAACCGCTAGCGGACTGGCGCTGTTTTGGCTGATGGAAATTTCCCCGCCATTTGAAGGGCTCGGACTTCGTCGTATAATCTCGAAAAATTGACCCCCAACAAAGATGAATAGTTTTGAATTCTCTATCGAATGAGCCCAATTTGTTTTTTGGGTGAAATGTAGGGTGTCGTCGTCGTCGTCGACAGCGACGACGACAGCTGCATGTTTTGAGCAAAATTAATGCATACTATGTATCAACAGAATATGGGGCATCAATTGGTGGGCTTTAAATTCATGGAACAGGTTCCACAGCTGACAACAATAATTGGAGGGTCCTGCAAGGTCAATTTTTTCTTAAGTACAAGCCCTTCAAATGGCGGGGGAATTTTCATCAGCCAAAAGTGTGCCGAGAGGGCCCAGCCGGTATTCAGCGTTGCGAGCCTTGGCGAGTGATGGGTTTGCATCTGTTGTGCTGAATACCGGATGAGGACGAGCCTACCAATTCTCGGCAAAATTCGGTTTTTTTTTCATTGTACTGGGTGTCGGGACGAGAAATCGGAAAAAGAAATCAAAAAAGGAAAGAGAAGAGGAATTTCATGGAATTCACTCAGAACAGTTGCAGAAAAGCAGGAGAAAGTTATTATTCAAAATCATGACATGGTAGAATCTGTATTTACTCTCGCCCGATAACGACGATGCATTCCAAGAAGCGCCACATACAAATGTCAATGCTAGAGAAAATCACGTCGAAAGGCACCGATACGGTACTACTGAGTTACCAATCATTTTGGGTAGCTTCTCAACATGGCGAAAAGACATTCTCACAAAATCGGACGAGTCAGACGGCATAACTGTGCAGCCGCAGATAAATGTATATTGGAGCAGCTGAGTATTTTCGGGCTTGTTGGCCGAGGAGAGTGCAGATGGCGTGCTGTTCGCCTGCGGCAGCTCTGGGGGAGACTGTCAAAAGTTGGATTGAGAGGGCAGGCAAGGTATTAGCGATACGGGGTGCTTAGGTATGCCGTGAATTGATCTGCATTCAGTGAGAATAAGGCATGAAATGATGCAGTGACTACACACTAGTATAAGGATGTCCCCAAATTGCATGAGTACATGCCCGAGGATCGACAATAAATACCTCCAGATGTTGCGCAGATCGCGTTCCTTCGAGTGTTGTACGTACTTGTACCCGAACACGGCTTGCGGTATCAGGGAACCCATCCCCAATACCACCATGGAAAATCCGACATGACTCAAGCCTTGGTGTTCGGGTCAGACCGCCCCAGATGAGCACAATGCTGTTGTCACCGTTGACATCGCGTGCGCTGACAGGACCCAGAATTGACCCAGGGCAAGGGCAGAGATTCACCTGGATGGCATCAAGGAAACTCGAAGACAGCCAAAATCCAGTGCCACCAGTTGTATTCGGGCTTTCTAACCTGAGTTTGGCCCAACAGACTTGCTTTGATTCCGGCTCCATTTTGTGGACATTGCAGTGGTATATTGCATGGAACACAATGGAAGAGATCTCCGAGACATGCCAGCAAGAAGATATCGGTGTTTTATGCCGCAGAGTAGAGGAAAGAGCGCGATGCGCTGTCGAGGATGTGGATGGCAGATAACTGTGACGTGACAAATTATCTGCCAGTCACACAATTATCTGCCATTCCTCAACCGCGGGGCACACGCAATTTTTACAAGGATTCTGAGGACGCAAAACACCCTCATATTCTTTTTTACATGTTATATATTATCTTCATGGATTTAGAGCACGAGAAAGTGAAGATACAGGCAGCCGTGGCAGATAACCGTACAGCCACTGGCAGATAATACCCAGCTGATCTAATCATAAACCCAAAATTCAGTAGTCAATTTTGATTGAAGTTGTCGTTATTTGTTGACATTTTTGATGTTCATGTGATTTCGGTTAAACCTACAAACATTTTCTTTCTTGATTGGCCATACAAAATCCATTCCTATGTACTCGTCATCACCGAAAGTAACCGGTAATTGCCGTATTACAGCTGAAATTTGTTGAATATTCTTAGTGTGATTGCCTAGGGATGTTCATCTGGATATATTCTTGCCCTTCAGAATGAATTCGGTATCAAAAATCATGTGTACACTTTATGGAGATCAATTGTTTAAGGCCTGCTCATTTTCGTTACTTGTGTCAAAAATTGAGATGTAGGGCTTGGTGTGGAAGTAGGTATGTAGTTTTCAGTGGTCAGCACCATGCCTTAGGATATGCTTCATATGCCTCATGACTTAGAACTCAAGTAAAGTGAATCAATGCTCATGAGCAACACATTTTTCAGGGCAAGTCATGTCTGCATGGATCTTGTGCAAGCTGCTATCCAGTAAACCCCCCAAAATGGAACTGTGAACAACTCAACTTTGTGCAAGACCTAACTGAAGCACTCCAGAGTAATCGTTCCATACATCCATGATGTTCTACATGACCAATTGCTGTCAGAATCACTCATTCAACGAGTAATTCTGAAATATGACAGACAATGCTACGGCACAATTTGCCGCAGGAATATGGGACATGATCACAAACTTAACCATTCCAGAATCTACTAGAGATGTCTGTCCATCTATTGCAAGATAACCCACTTTGCCTTCAGGCTCCTGGTAATTTCTTTGCAAAGTTTCTTTTGACTGCTGGAGAAAATGGCATAATTCAAAGATGGGTCACTAATTTTTTTGGTCCCTATGGAGCAATACCGGGGCAATTCTCCCCAAACAAGTTATGCGGTCCGCAGCTAATATCAGTAGGTATCTGGGTGAACCCAGTCCACGTGATCTGTCACAATCGATCAATTACCGGTTACTTTCGGTGATGACGAGTATTTCTGATTTCTCTCTTTCTTGTCCTGCCTGGTCTACTCGATTCTCATCATTTGTGAACACAGCTTTCGGGCTCCTTACTTGGTTCTGAATTTTGCCCTTTTCTCTATTCTCTCTGTCTCTTTGCCCTTCGGAATCTTTCGGGATTGGTACATGTACTGGTAGTCTACAACTATGTAAAAATACTGAGGGATACCGCTCGAGGAAGTTATTGAAGAAGAGTTCCCGATCAAAGTTAGTGATGTTGAGGAAGTTGTCTGTGTCCTTGCTTCACAGCTTAGCCCGAACCTCTGGAAAAATTTTGGGGGGCTTCTGTAGTGTATGAAACGATTCCTTCCTCCTCTGAGTTTTTTACCGGGACAAGCGTGTTGCGTTTTGGAAGTTGCATTTGAGTTTGTGACCTATTGTGACTGCCCGTGACAACCCAAGCCAGCTCCAAACACAATGACGCTTGCCGGCAAAAGAATTCTGAAGACACAGAAAATATTATACGTGCTATTTAAGGGCCCTCAAAAAATTTCACAGAATTTATGGGAGAACTGCGAGGCGAGAATATCGATGACTTGCAAATTATCTAACTTTGATGGACCGGAAACTTTGGTATCTTCCCCTCCCTGCAATCCTTAGCTATTTAGTGGGGTAGAGGACCAATATATATAACATTCCCGGGTAATTCCAGAGGCGAATAGGGAGGGAGGTAGTGTGGGGGCAGAATAGAATTTGAGGGGTTGAGCCGGGCACAGTGGCACATTGGACAGGCAGAATGGGAAGGGAGAGAAAAATTCGAAATCCAGAACCAATGTGCAAGTCCGGACTCATTGGACATAATGGTATCTGAGAGCTTTTGAAGTTCATTTTATTTTATTTGGCCGAACCCAAGCCAAACCGTTGAAAGCCAGGATTGGTCATTTCAAGCAGAAGGCCACTCAAAAATTTAGTAGCTGCCTGAGATGGCTTCCTCTTTGCCCGAGATTTGGAGGGTTTATTCCTGATATTATCATATTGCCCCGTCCAAGCCCGCCTCTCCCGCTATCAGTTGCAACCTTACAAGAATCATCCATTAAACACATCGGAAGGAAGGAAGGTTCAGAGTTCACCAAGACCAGACTCGTACTGCCATGTGCCAGCACTGGCCTCAAAGCCCACGTAGTCAATTATTTTACAAGGTATCCCACGCAACCGCAGAAAAGTACCATCTAATTTCGGCACGGACACCCTCGACGGCAACGACTGGTGAAATCCCAGTGAACCAAGCGGGTGACCTTGGAATGCTTCTGCAAACTGAGGATCACTACGCCAAACGCTCCAATAAAAAAATAAAAAAGATAAAAAGATAAATTATTTTACAAGGTCTTAGATGACCTGCTCCACCATGATCATCAAATGTAGACTCGTGACCATCTGCGCTACGGCAAATCTGGATTTGCCGTTGTATTAACTGGTAACGAGTCTACATCAAACGACGGTTTGGAATACGGAATATCCATAGCAGGTACGAGGTTCAAGTCGCTTTGTTGAGACCATATTGCTACTAAGCATGGCTCAACAAGGCACGGTGGGCGCGCATGGTCATTTTAAAAAAATACATGGCGAAGATATTAAATTGTCCAAGGCAAAATCAACTGTCGGAGTCTCGGCCCGACTTGCAGTGGCAATGTCGAATCATTTCTAGCCTTTGCCTGGCCCTTTGGTCTGTGTTTACGCACTCACGTCTCAAAAAGTTCTGCGTCAGGTGTGCATTAGATTCGCGATTCAAATGTACATTTAACTCAGGCTCATCGTCATTTTCAGACCTCTCTTTTCGTAATAGAAAGTCCGAGTCCGATGAGAAGATGAACACCGCGCGCGTCTCGTTGGCAAGGGGCTATCTGTTCAAAATTTCCCTACTTACTATTAATTTAACTCGTCAAGGGATGTGACGCGTAGCCTGAAATACCGTTTCGTCAATTCTTCAAGGGGTCCACAGCTGCGTGACAACCCCAAAATTTCGTCAACGTTGGAAGATACTCCTGGGGTCGCAGGCGATGCAGATTAAACCGTTAGGATGGTTCGGGATGTTTAGAGGAATTCATTCAGCAAATCGTTTGGTGAACAGGAAAAATGCATTTTTCACTGTTGAACGTGAGTTGAATTTGGTTTGAATCACGATTTTTGTGAGATTTTAGGCTCGAAATCTTGAGAATGTGCAGAAAATTGAGTAGAAAGCGGTTTCAGCTGAGACTTACACCCAGCAGCCCTGAGCTAAAATTTTGAACCGAGCGTGACGGAAAATATATTCGTCAAGGGTCCATGACAATTGAATTGGGGACCCTCTGCCGGCACGGCACTTCGGGCAGACTTTCGCGGGCCGAGCAACGGCTGCGACTCGGAAGGGGCTGAACGAAAAGAAGAGAAACAGAACCTCAGAAAAAAGAAAAGAAAAAGAAAAAAAAAGGTGCGAGTAGGTGGGCACAAAAAGAGTGGCACGAAGCTCTCAGAAAGACGCGTGTACTCGAAGTACGACGCGATGTGAAGACAAACCAGCACAACATTTGTCGTTGTTATGCAAGCGCCTTCGGCTCGCTTCGGGCCGCCGGATCTCTTCAAGAAACCGCTTGTCACTCGGGCCTCGCTCTCAGATTCTTCCATCGTCAACTACACTCGTCCTTTCCTTGGACATGCTGGCTTGTATTTGGAGTTCAGCGATGCTATCTTATGGCGAGGTTCAAGTCAAGCACCCCTCTAGTCCTCAATCCTCAGTCTCACCCCGGGCCGCTGATCGAAATCCAGTTACTCATCCCTCGTTTTATCAATCTCAAATCCGATAGTCCCGGTGCGCGCCCGCTCTCTGTTAAAGAACAGTGTAGAATCTGACCTCGCGGCGCGCGGCGCGCACATGTTCTCTCTGGAGAAAGTTTGGAACGTTAAGGCAGGCGTCCCGTGGGAGTCGGAAAGAGGTCGTAGGAGGCCGATTTTGTTTTTTATGGGGTCTTTCCGGACAATCGTGGAGGTTGAGGATTGTAATTCATTTAAGAGGCTGATAGTTTTCATCTATAGGTTAGAACTCCCCTTTCCTGCTGCGCCTCAACGAACACTGCATACCCAATATCGTACATCCACTGGCGACGCTCGGTGCGCACTTTCTCTTTGTAAGGTGAGCGTAATGTCCATCGCACTTATCCGGTCACCTTTGATTTATTAAATAGTGCGCAGACTGTCCGTTCGACGAGAGATGACTTTTTGACTCTGGATAATCTTTTTGCTTCTCCTTTTACAGAGATGGACGAATCGGCGTAATGGATATTGGGAGAGCCGTGGATATACTTGTCAACGCGTAACTGAGAACAAGATGAAGGATGATCGCGCCGAAATAATCTGGTTTATTTGGCTGCGATTCATAAGGCAGGATAATAATATTATACTCCGCTAGGTCCCCTTTCGGAACGTGCGGAGTGAGTACCTCAGCCGATCTGATCCTTGCTTTAGGATCCATACGATTCGGCGGGAAAATCCGTTCAATTTGGGGCATGATCGGGGCGCATAATTAAGACGTTTCTTAAATAGATTCCCCCTAGCCCACAGTGATCCAATTACCACAGCTAACCTGGACCATCTTGTTACAGCCAAGGTTATTTAAACGTGCCTGTCTGCTCAACACATTCAACACATGTTTCGGTGAGTTAGAGCACTCTCATTCTGCTGTTAATTATCTGGAATGTTTTTCAAAAAATTAGCCAAGTCTTAATGTTTCCGGCGGATACTCCTATCCTCACAATTTGCGCGAATCCGCTGATGGATATGCTATGCGATGTCAGTCGTCAGACCCCTATCTCGTTCATTGTAGTAACATCCAATATTGTAAGTATTCCTCCCGTTTTCGTGGGTTTTTAATTCGCACTTCCAGGTTCTCAGGCTCAGGGAATTTCAATGCCGAAGAAACGAAGCAACAAGGAAAATGCGCCACTCTTACATATGTTCCTATTTCTCCTGTAGACCACACTGATCAGGAACCAGAAATGAATGACGACTTAAACTTCCGAGCTTGTGTTGCATCAGACTGAGATGACATTGGTGACATGAGGACAAATTGTTTGAGTTCTGATCGCTGCCCGCCCGATAAATGTGGCCTAGGCTACCTTCATTTCCCATCGACGCGCTCTGGTCGCGGCCCAGTATCTCAACGTTGAACTCGACGCTGAACTAAACGATCACAGTATGGTCAAAATCCCCAACGAGGTTGTCGTTGAGTCCATGTACGCTCCCCTTACTTTCCCTGAATATTTCCTCGTATCCATGCTGTTGTCGGTGTAGCATGATCTTGTTCTCGTCTTGGGTCAACATCGCGCTATACACCATCGAGCTCCTCCTTTGCGCGCGCTACTTCGCGCGCCCCTCCCGCACGAGGGTGCACAGAATGGCTGTCGGGGTGATGATCTTCTTCGACACGCTGTGCACGGTGGTTATCAGCATCAACATATGTATGGCGGTTTTGGGATTCCCAATGGCGAACCTTCAGTCCAGGCTACTCCTCGCGCCGCTTGCGATGCAAATCTTTACGACGTACGTGTCGTCGGTCGTCTCTCAATTATTTCTGTGTAATTTATTCTATCTCTTGTGAGTTGCGGCTGGACTTCTTCCTCTGCCCTCCCTTAATTACCTCAACATTTTTTTAGAACGGGCAATATCATCGTGGCCGGGATGATAGCAGTTCTGGTTTTCATACATGTGAGCCCACCCGTAGTTAGTCTTGCTCGTGCTGCTGCTGACTGGGGACGTCAACTAACAGCTGGGATTCTCGTGGGCATCTGCCCTTATGGTTCTGAAGAATCAAAACACGGGCGGCGCGACCTACATGACAAGCACGTACGCTACGCATTCCCCCTCTCTTTTCGGGACGTTCACACCACTGCAATCCCTTTTCAGCGTCGGAGCGATTTCGTGCGCGGCTACCGATGTTATCATTGCCACATGTCTCGCATGGAAATTTTGGACCATGATGGCGCGGACAATGCCCGAACATTCGACCAGGAGGTCTTGTCGCTTCCCCCCACTCCAGTGCTTTTCTCATGCATTATACAGCATCGTCCGCCGAATTCTGATCCTCACCGTCAGCTCAGGGGCAATCTGCGCGACCATCACGCTCCTGATGATGATTCTTCTCCTGAAGGGTAGCGCGGGTGCGTTCTCTCCCGCCTCGCCCTGAATTGTGGCATTGCTCACCCCAACGGCTGGATAGTCTTCGACTTCTTCTTCAACTGCCAGGGACGCGTATACGCACTGACGATCCTGGGCAACTTCCTTTTGGGCACCCCCGCCACCCCGCAAAGCCACAACGAGACGTCGTCGCGCTACAGGACGAGCGGCAACGTCGGCAACAGCAACATCGTAGTATTCCACAGCCTGTCGGTTGAGACTACGGTATCTCCTGCTGAGACTCCGAAGTCGGCGAATGCATTGCGGTCCCCGATGGGCGGATCATCATTGCACTATAGTGTGAGTTTCTCAACTATAGCATTTGGGGAACGATGATTGATCGGTGGCGGTCCAGAACCAGCGAAATGAGGTGGTACACGAAGAGGTTGCTTTGGGGCCTCTGCGTTCCAAAACTGAGAAGGCTGAGCAAGATTAGACTTTTGTCGGAATCCGTTGCTCTAGCGTAGCGGGTGCAGCACATTGCAGATATACTACTTGCGTTGAATCGTGCCATTGGTCGTCGATTTTCTCCAGTGGTTGAATTCGAACATTTGAACTGGTCTTATTTTTATTGCTTTTGTTCTGGATTTATTTCGCGTGTGCGGCGCGGGAGGACTTGTTCAGTGTGCCACATTGGCGTGCATCCGGTGAAAACCTCGTTGAGAATTAAAGCGGGGCCGTGGCTGTGTGAGAGGATATCGTCGAAATAGTTTCCCGGTGTCGTTTTGAACGAAAAAGTACAGTTATCCAGGAAAGCGCGAGTGAAGCGCGGAGAGTGCGAAGTAAGAGGACAGCATCAAGCAAGAACAAGGGCAAGGCATCCGGCCTGGAGCCAGACGCCGGGTTCACATTGAATTCAATTCAAGCTCGGATTCGACGACGATCCATAGAAAGAAGGACGAGGTCCACCGGATTGAAAAACCAGTGGTCAGAAGCAGGAACGACTGATCCCTTGATCGATTAATTCACACACCCCGGCATTGAACGTGACAGGTGCCAAAATATTCGACATCCAGCCAAAACGTCCCAACTTGAGTAGAGCTTTGGGTGAGTTTCACCTCAGAATATTCTGAGAAGGATATTCTATGTTCTGAAAACAAGCCAGTCATTTGTTTGCTCGAGATTCTTGAGTGGTTTTGAACCAAATTTACAACTTTCAACACCGCGGAAAGGGAATATGAATGATATTGAGATGCTGGTTCAGATCATACAAATTGGTCTGCAGCCTGGCAACCGGCCTGCCCCTCGAAGACTCTTAATTAACCTCGACTTTGCTCCTCGTTATTAGGGAACCTAAGTATATTCATTCCTGAAAAGTGTAATAAAATCATAGCAATATAGTACGGCACGAGCAGTTTATGCCACACATTCCTCCCCTTCCACACTGGCAGCAGAGCGTGCATGGGCATTCGTGATAAACCGGCGGCTTCCCAGGCGGCTTATGACCGGGATCAGGCTTTGTTTGAAGCTTGGTGATAATAGACTTGGCAGACTTGATGGCGTACGCAATCGACGTGAGCGTAGGATTCCCCGCAAACGCGGTGGAGATGACCCCGTTCCCGCCGAGGTAGAGGTTGTCAAACTTCCAAACTTTGCAGTCCGTATCCACAACGCTGTCTCCAGAAGTGAGGCTGGAACCTCAAAATGTGAGTGTTACATAGTAGCGATAGGGACGCAGCGACGTACCCAGCGCGGGTGCTAATTTCAGGCAAGGGCCCAATGTAGTCAGCGGATGTATGTGTCGATCATAGAGCTGATACTCACGTTCCTGCAATGTGCAACGCCGTGCCTGGCTTTTGGAACTGCGGTTCAGCGCCCGGGAGGAAGCCGCCAATTCGACTAGCGACGGCACACATACTAGATCAGAGAAGGTTAGACTCATTGCAGATGCGATGGCGGTGAGAGCGTACTCGGCGAGCATTTCGTTGCTGTTCTCTCGGTCCGTGTCTTTTAGGTCGAACTCGAACGTTGGCTGAGGCATGCCATACGCATCCCGATATTCATGTGTGAATGTAACTCGATTTTTGCGGAGAGGAGTGGCCATTCCAAAGAAGCGGAAATCGACGATGAGCCTATTGTCGACGGTGTCTCCGAAAGCGCCGAACGACCAGGCGTCATCGCGCTGAATCTGAGAAGGGCGATGGTGAGATGACGCCGGAGGTCACGAAGGATGAATCGTGGTGAGCCCGCACCTGACCATGCCACGGACGCTCTTTCGTGGCTTATAGTATATCTGTGGCGCAGGATCCCTGGGACGATACACTCGTTAAAACTGCGGGGTAAGGAATGACGAGAAGCTCACGAGAATGTATGGGTATAGGATCTTGCGAGTGCTTCTCAGCATGATGTTTTACTGCCTGCGTCCACCAGTCGGCTTTTTGGGCTCTGCTTTTTTAATAGAGTCCAGCAAGCTCTTCTTCCAGATTGTCTGGCAAAACGTCACCCTGCAAGATATCGCGTCAGTGGATCGATTGGCAAATTCGGCAGGTCTGGACTTACGGTTGCTCAGTCAAGAACAACCCCTAAAACATGACGGTCACTGGGATGATCACATATCGACGGTATGCTGTTCTTACAAGGTTCGGGATCTGAGAAGTCGATTGTGCGTTGATGCTATCTCCGGAGAAGCCGGAATTGAAAAGAATCTGTAAAACAACATGCATCAATCGTTTAATTTAAAGCGTCGAAAGAGGGTCTACTTGAGGTGTTCCGATAGCTCCCGCAGCAACGACGAACACCTTGGCGGCAATGAACCGATCTCGAAGTCGGGGTCGGTACGGCTTGCCAGCAGATCCTTGACCCTCGCTTTCTCGATCTTGTAGTCCGTCTCGTCCGTCTCGAGCTTGATGCACTGATGGTTCGTCAGAAGCTTGAAGTTCTTTCTCTGATCAGCATTTTCGTAGATGTCTTTCAGTATCGTGGCCGCCGCGTGCCACTCCAGGTACCGGTCGTTTTTGAGGCGGTGGCAAGCGACCGGAAGATCTGCGAACGTCCGAGATGGGAAAGCCGCGCTCAGCGTCGCTTGGATAAGAAGACCTCTGATGGAGTTCTTGAATTGAGTGGTAGACATTCCAATGATCCCCTCGGCCTCTGTATAGAGAGCGTCCCACAGCTTGTTGTCCTCGGACGATTTATCAGAGAGCAAGGACGCTCGAGACCTTCGACTAAGCGAGGCGTCGTGCAACCCCAATGCGTCGACATTTCAGAGAAAATGTCAGGGTAATCGAATGAAGTATGCCCAGGCTAACGTACCCCTCCGACAACGCGGGTGACGGCAGCAGCATCGAGATTTAAATAAGCATTCTGGTTTGGGTTCATGCCGTTTGAAACGAACGGCTTATCCGTGCTGTGAGCATTGGCGTGTCAGCATTCTGACCGCACGGTATGTGGGGATGAACATTCTTGCTCCAAGCATCAGGAGGTTCATTGGGAATGCGAACGTTGTCGACCGGGATCGATACTGTACTGAGAGCGGCCCTGCACGCTTTCAGCTCGACTTCAGGCTTTCGCATGAGTCTGCTCACTGTACTACGCTGAGGTGACAACATCAGAAGCACTAAGGATGAAATATAAAACCCTAACACGTACTATGTAAAGCGGGCATTTGGATCTTTCTGGTATTCGATTCGTTCCGCTTGTGACCGCCTGGTACGAAGATATCTTCGTCGTTCTTGCCTTTGCTGAGTAGGAGGTATTAGCGATGGTCCTAACAGTATGGTTGCGTATTGACTTACGTGGTAGTGAAACTGGTACTGTTTGCGTAAAGAAGTTAGCTCCTACCCGAGGAGTCAAAGAACATGCGGCACTTACGCAGCTCCGATGTCGACCATCGCGACGGTCAGACCCGCCTTTACGAGCAGCTTGGCATAGGTCGCGCCAATCGGTCGCTACCAATTATGCATACTACATAGTCAGGAATGTAAACAAAAGCAATGGAAAAGTGAAATGAAGACAGACGTCGAATGTAGGTTTCTCTGCGGAAAAGGTGATCTGTGACTTGGGAATGGTCGTATTAGCTGACATTGTGGTCAAAGGGAACTGCGATTGTAAGTGAGAGCGATTGGGGAGGGGAAATGTGATGCTCGCTTTCGCTGTCAGCCAGTGTATTTAAGTACTCGCCGAGACTGCATATTCTGGGTCTGAACTCAAGACAAGGACATGTGGCATTTCGAGCGCTAAGAGTATCTATGAGTCTGGCGCATGAGCTTTTCTTCCATTCCATCCGGAGTCAGCAGAGTGCACACACTGACGGGGTGCACGAACGGCACGAACATGAGACTTCCTCGTAGGAATTGCGAGCGCTAACACAGGAGTATTATAGAGTCTGGCGCATCAGCTTGTCATCTATTCAATCCGGAGTCAGCAGAGTGCACGCACTGACGGGGTGCACGAACGGCACGAACATGAGGCTGACGTCCTCGTAGGAATTGCGAGCGCTAACACAGGAGTATCTATAGAGTCTGGCGCATCAACTTGTCATCTATTCAATCTGGAGTCAGCAGAGTGCACGCACTGACGGGATGCACGAACGGCACGAACATGAGGCTGACTTCCTCATGACAGAAGTTTCCTGGGCGCTTAACCGATGTAGATTTCAAAAGTCCACTGGTGTGAGATGTTTTGATTGGATGGCTAGGCTGAGGGGTCGCCGTATACATAGCGCGATTTGGGACGATAGTCAGGAACTGAAATCAGACGGCGTACATCGGTAGGACCTTCAGGTTGACGTGGCTGTGGAAAGTTGTTGCTGTCTCCGAAGGAAGCTTTGTACGGAAGGTCGAAGACGGACCTACGAGAGTTACCAGAACAGGACCATGCGCTATTCCCAACAAGAGAACGGTGTTGCATCGTAGACATGCGTCGTCGGACACAAGCCAGGAATAAATCGGGACGGACACAGCTGGAAGTTCCTGGAACATCGTGTGGTGGTGCTGGTGTGAACGTGTGGAACCCCGTTCGCGCGATAGAGGCGTTCTATGTCAGCCATGGCGTCTACAACTGGACCGCAGACGCGCAGGGCATCTATTTCTTGAAGCAGTTCGTCAATAGCGCGCTGGCCTCGATGATGTCCGGCGGAAGCTGCGCCTGTGCCTTCGTCAACGGTGCGTGTTCTGCCCTGCCATCCTATTCCCATCTGACGCCCGCAGGCACAGGCCTGGAGTGCAGCACATATCTTGCTGACGTTATATCACACTGGGCGACGAAGGGATCAATATCAAGGAGATGAACGAGCCCGACACGTATCGCCGTGCGGGCACATCAAATATTGGTCAGATCATGCCAGCCAAACATCGGTTGCGAAACC
Source organism: Mycena leptocephala (assembly GCA_029378395.1). NCBI lineage: Eukaryota > Fungi > Basidiomycota > Agaricomycetes > Agaricales > Mycenaceae > Mycena > Mycena leptocephala. The sequence continues at coordinate 34,578 of JARJLF010001267.1, read as the reverse complement.
TGGTCCGTGCGCGCCAGCGGTATAAAACGGTCTTCTGATTTTCTGTGCAACTCATACTTACCTTGATGGCATAGGCCCCTTCACCTCCCTGGGTCTTGGGCCGTGGGAACACTCCATAGCACGGCGACCCTGTCCATACAGAGTGCGCCTGCGGCTTGTATGTGCTTAGGTGCATGCACCGTCTCAATATTTTCCTGTTCCACCACGGCCACTCGGCTGGGTGGGCCATTTTTTTTTCGAAGTTTTGCGCTCTTAACCCTAACCTTAATTTCACCGGATATATCTCGCTTTGACCGATCATTTGATTGCTTGATATGATGTAACATGTATTTTCAATGATAGTTGGACCAATTTATCTCGTCGCATTGAATTGGCATGGCTCAGTCCTGCTCAATCTGTTCAAGTGTTGATTCAATGTCTTTGGGTTCAATTATGAGACCAATTCTCACAAACAATTCATAATAATTCCATATTCAATGGCAAATGATGTCGCAACTCTCAATGCATCCCTTGCAATCCGGATTCCGAAATGACCCGTCTCACAAAAAAGCACAGTCAAAAACAAACACACAAGAATCTGGTCCGGCACCAACTCTCAACAACATGGTCCGTGCACCTCCCTTCAGAATAAAAGCTCACCTATCACATCCAGAACCTCACTTACCTTGATGGCATGGACCCCTCCACTGCCCGGGTCCATGGACCGTGCGCTGACTCCATAGCACGGCGACCACGTCCACACCGAGTACGCGCGCGGCCTGGGCGGGCTTCGGCCCGTCCACTATTCCAATATTTTCCTGTCCTGCGACGGCCACTCGGCTGTGCAGGCCTTTTTTTCGCCCAAAAGGCGAGCTAACCCTAACCTTACCAACATTCTGCCACATATTTTATTTGTAACATTTTCTTGGCCATGCTGTTTTGGTTTCATTGAATGCCAGATATTTTGCAGTTATTTATTACCTACTCTCAATAGCATTATGCATGGCTGTTTCAGATACGACTGAGTGAATGAATGGGATGTCAGAATCCAGGGGAGATTCTGTTCTCACCCTGCGCGATCGCAGGTTCAGGATTTGGATTTGGACGTGCGAGTTCATACATCTATTTGTAGCCCTTCCCTTTTTTTACACTGTCGACTTCCCAAGCTATCGATCGCCCAAATTTCTCGACCGAGCCGTTTTGGTTTTATTGAACGCCGGATATTTGGCGGTTATTCATTACCTACTCTCAATAGCATTGATCCTTCCATGGGTTTTGTCTTTTCCTTGTGAGAAATGGGTCAAAAATTGAAGACTGAAGCCAGCACGCATCTCGATGTTTCCGCCTCTTGTTTCTGAGGTCAGATTTCATCCCAGTTGTAAACGAGACGTACAGTCAGAAAACCCGCGGGACTGCCAACATGTTCAAAACAAGGACAAAGACGACATTGATCCGAAACTCGCCGCCTTCTCCCAACTCGACTCTCAATCTCTGTTAGGCATTCTCGGGCGTCTAGGAATGTCAATGATAGCCCTCTGGTTTTCCCTGAACATTGGAATACGACTCGCCGCGTTTACAGTTGAGATGGCAATCTCAACCCGGGGGGGCAATACGTCTCCGGGTTTGCTCCGGGTATGACCCAGTCTCTCGGAAAATGACTGACACCATTCCAGAATATCTGGCCTTGGTCAATTTAAGGGCGCGGTACACCACAGCTCCGAATGCTGGAGACGTGTCTGGGTTCGTCTTCGGTGGCTTGGCAGATGAGATATGCCAATGCAATAATCTTTTATAATTAGTTCGGAATAGTACATGGCTATTTGTGAATACGAGGCGAGCCAACCCCACGAACCAGGCTCGTTTTCGGTTCGTCTCCTAGAGCGTCGAATACTTCAATTTGTCGTCCCTCGTACTAAATTTATACAGATCCGAACATCGAAAAAACGAACGACATGCAGGGTCGCCATCTCCAGAATCTTCAAGACTGATTTTTACTCTGCACTTTGCCAACTTGTCGAACTAATTCCGCCCCGCCTCTGCCACGCACCAACAAGTCGCAGCGCCATGCTTTCGTCCCGTACCTTCTGTCAAATGCTGCATGTCCGGCACGCCACAAGGCCCTCAACGTCGTGCGCGAGCAGTCGCTACTCATTATGACAAGTTCTGGAACCGAAGAAAATTTCCACAGGCAGGTTGCGATCTTGTCGTACGTGGCTACATTTATACACCGTTGGGAACGAACCTTGTTTCAAATCCACACGGGAATCGTGTCAATACAACCAGGAAATCGTAATCCAAAAGGCGAATCATTCAAACATGCAATACGGAAAGATCGCGCAAAGAGCGGGGGCCGGCATCGGAAATGAAACAAGCCCGGTCCGAGAGGCGAACGGTGACTGTGGCCGAAGGACCGTAATCGAGTGCGAACGACAAGAGCGCGTGGTAGTGGGATTCGTGAGCACATGCATTGGTTGTTTCCAACAGAAATCGAAGGGTTGAAGTAAAATTGCAGTGGTACAAACTCGCAGAGAGGTCTTGAACATGAGGTATGTGGACGTTCCGATTCAACGTCCGACCAATAAGGAATCTCCACAGTGTTTCAGTGCTGTCTCGGGATGCCCAATGGAGACTTCATTTTAAGTTAGCTATATAACCGCCGTATCCTTGACGCTCAGCTGACGCGGCCAAACGGCCCGAAGAATCTTAGGTCTCACCCAGCTTTCATGAAGAGCAACAATTCCCCGCCATCCTTGAGCCAAATATCAGTTGGCGAGAGCTCCGACGGGAAAGCACGAGATTATTCTCGCGTTCACAGCGCCGTCGTCTGCAACCCCCAGCTCCATTCGATCCTTGCGCTTGCATTTGTCTTTTATCAGACCCCTTCCCCGCTCCAAATTTCCCATCTTTTGGATATCTCATGGGAAAATGTACTGCAAAGTCTGGTCCCCGTCTCCGAACTCCTCGATCCGCCTGCCCCGCGGAGCACTACTATTCCGACATCCTCCTCTCGGATCGCCTCCGCAATTCCTCTCCGATCCCACCTGTCCCGCGACGTTCGTCGATTCTTCGAGGTGGCATGCATTTGTCGCAGTGTGGTGCTTGACCCGCAGTAGCATCAATTACGATGCCCGGTGAGTAGCGCACCAGGCACCTGCACCGATCCGCAATATTTTCTCATCCATCTCTGCCAGGGACATATTCTACGCAAGCGACTTCTGGGCAAAGCACACATGCAATGCGCGGCCCTCGCAGGATATCTGGGACGCCCTCCGGCGCTCGCCCATCCCCTGCCGGCTGGGATCGCACGCTATGCTGCCATGTGTTATTAAATGGCTCGAGGTGATTGTCATTTTTCGCGGTTAAATGGATATCGCTGAATATGACTCTACAGAGGGTGGATAGCGAGGACACGCGCGAGTTGGCTATAACATATCGCAGCACCTACCGCCAGACAGCGGCCGAACTGGCCACCGGTATGCGCGTGAAATCATGGGTGGCTTAATGTCAATGCAATTCTGACGCACGCGGTTGTAATCTCTGGAAGGTGTTCCCTTTGTTATCTCCCCGCCTGCCACGGACGTTGTATGTGATATTTCTGATCCGTGGAATGTCAATGTACAATTGGGTATTCAGAATTACCGTAACACGTTCTAGAAGGCAGAAACTCCTGTGATACATGAGGCTTCAACGTTCCGACTCATCCCATTTTTGTTCAAGTAGACGCGCCCATCCACTGCGCTCTTCCATCCAGCTGTTGCTTGCTCAAGTATTTAGAGCCCCGCTGGCTTCAATAGCCGAGGTAATGTCTCCGCAACCCAACCGCAACCCATTGTCCCGTGGTACAAGTTTCGCGTAGGTCAAGACTTGGGTCAAGAAGTAGTTCCACTGCTCGGTAAAGGCCCAGTATTCCATCACATCTGACGCCTCCGGTCCCTCCAACCATAACACCTCTAAACCTTCTTTCCGAAGCGCTTCAAAATCAATGCGAGTCCGCGGCGGCATACTCGAATGTGTCAAGGCAGCGGTCATGAGAGCGCAGTCTTCGGCTCTCCACCGACACTCTATCATTTGAAGATAAAAGATCGAGTCTATATAGGCCGTCTCCTGACACCCGAAATAGATTTCAGATAATTGCGTAGCCACCGCTGCGCTGCCAGTTGGGTGGCGTGTAACCAAACGGGAGATCAGGTTGTTGATTAATATATACGAGTCGTGACTATATTCAGAGTCAAATATGATCAGCGCCAATTTGACGATCGATGGATATTTTCAGTGGCTCCAGCGTTAGACAACCCTTTGATGGTCAACGCGCGGAGAGTGCACGAAGCGGAAGACCGCACGACACAAGGGTCTAGATGGAGCAGACTGTCCTGCCAGTCATCCTGTTCAAGATAAAAGGCGATTTCTTCCAGGGAGGGACTATAAGGTAATCCAGGACGTCCAGATCTGACACGAAAACGCGCCGAAGACACGGCAGATCGATTTTCGCCCCAGACTCCGGCCAGGGTTCGTCGTCGAAGTCGATGTCAATGTGCGCCTCGACAAGGTTTTTTGCGAGCTTTAAAACGCCCTGGTGGGTAAGCCATGGCGCGTCAAGATGATATCGCGTCAATTGGTGGACGGGAAGCGAGGTCGGAATATATTTAAATTCGTGATAGATACCCACATCGAGCAACGAAGGAGCGGTGCGGCAGTAGTCGTAAGACTCTGTTTCAAATTTTGCCTGGCTTCCCTGGCTTCCCCATTCGAGCCATAAGCGGCGTAACATTGAGACACGATCTTGGAGCCCTGATAACAAAGGTAATATCTCCAAGGTTAACCCTAGACTGAGGTCCTCCCATCGCGAGCAGTGCTCTAGCAAGAGGCGAAACATCTCGATTTGAGGGATGGGGTCCATGGTCTTGGATCCGTAAAATGGATTTTCAACGTCTATTGATGTCCAGGGCCTGGCCTGGCCTGGAAGCTGCATGATGATATGTGAGTCAATTCCATCCGATGGATCAATTTATTTGATACTTTCTAACCCACCCAACCAGAAATTCCATTTTGGGACGGTCTAAATTTGATAAATAAATGCTCCGGAACCTAGAAAATGTCCTCCAAAACATCCAGAGTAAGTCAAACACTTACCTGGAGTGCTGTGGTTTACTTTTGCGCGCAGAAATTACCAGTTCATACAGTAGGCCCTGGGCCTGAGACTTTCCAGGCCCGAGCCCTGAGCCCGCTCAAGCCCTGCGGTGGGCCCGGCCTGGCTTGGGCTTAGCGGGGCCTGGCCTGGCTGGCCTAGGGCTTGAAGCCGGGCCCTGAACATCACTATCAACGTCTGAGCGCGTTGGATCTGGATTTTGGCGGCAGTTAATGGGTAGTGGGAGAAAGGTTCTTTGCAGTGGCAGTAATTTATGGCAAATAGTGACCACAACCTAGGAGTCGAGACGGCAATTGCCCTCCATTGGTGGCTTATCTGCGCCAAGACTCATGGGCTCTCGTTCGCGTCAAGGCTGACACGGTTCACTGCCGAGTTGAATGAAGGTAACAACCACACAAAAATTTCGCAAAACACTTCGGGTGGCATCCGCCTGAGTGGAGAGAGAATCGCTGCATTCTTTTCGAAAGAGATCGATGTCGTTCTCCGTTCTGCCTCCAGCGCTTAAAGCTGGAACTGAAGGAGTGCGATCTTGGCGTCGAGACGCGCTAGATGCATGGCTGTTTCAGATACGACTGAGTGAATGAATGGGATGTCAGAATCCAGGAGAGGTTCATTAGAGTCCAAGAGCGCGCGGTGGCGGATTTCCGATTGGTCCTCCACGAAAGTGGCATGCGTAGAATGGGCCGCCCTATGTTTCCTGTTTGCATACATCTGTGCGAAAATTGGGACAGCATAAGAGTGAACTCAGTAGGGGGTACCTACTTGCGGCAGAAGGTGGTTCACAAACAGATTTACTTATCTGTTTTGTGCTATGGGGACCAAAAATGTCAGTAAACGGCTTATATAAGCCGTCGCATATGCCTGTTCTCGGCGCTTAATCTAGTGAATATCCCTCAATGTGAGCTGGCCGGCACGCAAGCGTCGACCGAGCGAACGTTGAGCTTTGTATTAGATTTCGTAGATCCACAAAAAAAAAAAATCTGTTTGTGACCCGCCGCTTGCCGGCCTCGCCCAATCATTTTCAATTTGATGAACGTCAAAGGAAAACAGTCGAACTGCGGCTCAACTGCCACGGCAAGAGCGGAGTTTAAAATCCTGATCCCGACCATCATGAGTCCCGGCAAACATATCCCAAGATACCTCGACACCTCACCCAGGAACGGTCGCGACCTCTTGTCGGATGAAAAATGGAACTTCCCCAGACGTGCCGAACCCGCCTTCGACATCGAAGAGAAGAGGAACTACGAATTCTCAGTCACCAGTCACAGAATCTCATGCACATATCCGGACGCGGCGGGGACTCAGGGACTCAGCGCAAGTGTCTTAGTACTCTCAATCACATTGCCTGCCTGAATTTCGAGATCATGTCTTGGATGTGACTATGACCACTGTACGAAAATGGAGACCTGACTCAAGACAGTATCATAGCACTATCGCCGCCTTCCTGGTTTCTAGTGACTGGTACCGACTCGGCATCCAATCTAGCATTTCAACTAAACATAACAAGATGATCATGATCTTGAAGTGTTCCGTCCATGCGCAGCAGGCTCCACTTGGAGCGCCCACGGTAGGTCGAGCGAGGTTAAGACTGAATTTAAATTAATCAAGACATTTGAAGATTCTGGTTTCAGGTAGTGCACAATCCTTTTTCTATGACCTCATAATTATTGACAGACATCCCGTCCACTGTTTCTCCATGATATGACTGATGTGTGTCTACTGCGCTCTCTGTGCGCTGATATCCCAATGCATTCCTCGGGTTGATTCCAAAATCGGTGTCAGGTACCATGCGTTGCCTCGCGTTCGAGGAATGCTTTGCCCCGGCATGTAGTAATAGTACCCTCGTTCTATTGCAAGGAGGTATCTGTCAAGACCCTCGCTTTCCTATAAAGCCAGGACATTTTCATTCCAGAGACACCCAATCATGCAACACTCTATGCGCAACCGTCTTTTTTGCACGCTCCTTGCCCTAATTCTCTCACTCGCACCCCACGCGAGCGCTTCAGGTCAGCTAGATACCCGCGCTTCCGTTCCTGGTACTTGGTCTCTAGTTCAGAAAGGGCATGACCGATTTATTCTATCTCGAAGTGATACTCAGTCAGCATTCTCTAGGACTACTGGGGTCAGTGGGATGCAGCTCGCAGTCGTTTCAGAAACCAAAGCAATTATTTATGACAAAGTGTACGAGCGTTTCATTGCAGGCCAAGCGATCATAATTCATAATCATCTCCGCAGCGAACACAACGCTTTAACAGTTAATGGGCATGTCGCATGGGCCGTCGAATTGGATCTCAACACGCAGCAAGTTCGTGCTCTGAATCCACTCAGCAACTCGTGGTGTGCCACAGGCAGCTTCATCGGTAATGGGACCTTGATCAACTCAGGAGGAAATCCCGTCGTCATCACTGGTATGCGGATTCTATGCCTGTTTCCGATGGATCGGAGTAACGGCCATTTCTAGGTGCCAATGGCTTGCAGGGACTTCGCCTCTTCACACCTTGCACGACCGGAACCTGCGATGTCTATGAGAACCCAACTCGTATCCGTCTCACGTCTGCCAGATGGTATCCGTCGTCTGTGAGCTGCTATCCACTTGTCGAAGTAGTGGAAATATTTATACCGTAATCAGGTACGAATCGAAGATGGATCAATCATTATATTCGGCGGCTCCGTCTCTGGCGGGTGAGTTACCGTGCAAAATTGATGCTTGAGATGGTTGACATTCGGAATGAAAGATTCATCAACTCGGCCGGTATGTCCACAAATCGTACAGCACTGCGCGTAATTAACTTGTTCCGCAGGCATGAACAACCCTTCGTACGAGTTTTATCCTCCAAAAAACATAAACGGTTGGCTTCGTACCGATCGGCGTATCCCAGTTTCATTGATCGGCGTCATTGTAGGATTCAACGGGCTAAAAATTCCGAGCAAGTTCTTGACGGACACATTGAACGGCAACCACTTTCCGAATCTCGTCACTCTTCCGGATGGAACTCTATTTGTGTCTGCTAATCAAGCCGCAATGATTCTGAATTGGAAAACCAACACTGAAACCCGTCTCCCCGGAATCCCCAACGGTGTCCGCATCAGGTATTACCGAGCTGAAGAGTAACACCGACTATAGGCTCACTTTCAACCCAGTTCACCGTTTTCTGCTGGCCATGTTTTGCTGCCCTTATCTCCCGCGAATAATTATACTCCCGAAATCATGATCTGCGGTGGATCAACTGTCAGCGATAAAGTCTCCGCGTCCTCCATTTCTTCTCAGGCACCAACGTCCAACCAATGCATTCGGATGGTATTGAACGCCGCTGGAATTGCTGCGGGCTGGAAGGTAGAGACAATGCCTCAAGGTCGGATCATGGTAGACATGGTATTACTCCCTGATGGGCGTGTAATGCTTGTGAATGGGTAAGCAGTTGTCACTGATACTTCAAGACAGAATGATAAACACCATTCATAGCGCAGTGACGGGTGTGGCAGGCTACGGCAATGTGTGACATTCGTTATCGGTTCATTTTTGTGCGGAAACTAACCCAAACATCTTAGGTTGGCAATCAAGTTGGGCAGAGCAATGCTGATAATCCTGCTTTCACCCCGGTCATATACGACCCAGCAGCACCGGCAGGCAGCCGCTTCTCGACCGCCGGGCTTGTGGCGTCCACAATCCCGAGATTGTATCATTCCACCGCGAGTCTCACACCAAATGGCACTGTCATGCTCGGTGTGTAGATTGTTAACTCGTGAACACTCGATCTAAATTTAATGCAGCGGGGTCTAACCCAAACAACGACGTTACTACCGTCAAATATCCAACTGAATATCGGCGAGTGTTTTGGGCTGTGTGAATATTGATCAGCAATGCTCATATCTGTGAACTAGACTTGAATTCTACTCTCCCCCTTACATGAACGTCGCCCGGCCGTCGTACACTGGGTTGCCGGCCACAATCAACTATAACGTCACTTTTAATCTAGCTGTCACTCTCCCCGCCAACACAACCTCCGTCACGGGTATGTGGCTACAGTATAATCAGTCATTGAAATCTAATTTATCCAACTTTCAGTGGCTCTTATGGACCTCGGGTTCGCTACGCACGGGGTACACATGGACCAGCGCTTGGTGCAGCTTGTTTCAACTTTGTCAGTGGACAAGAAAACCCTCACGGTCAAGGCACCGCCCACTGGGGCGATTTATCCCCCCGGTCCTGCTTATTTATATGTTGTCACCAGTACAGGCGCCCCGAGTTTCGGTCATAAGACACTCGTGGGCACAGGCGCCTCTCCGCCTGTGGATAACGCGGCCATTGCGAAGTGAGTTCTTTCAGATCTCACCGTGATTCGATCCATGTTAATATTGTTCAGCATGCTCTCGCATACTTCCGGACCCTCCGTGGTTCCTGCATTCCAGGAGATGGCCCCGAGCTCGGGCGAAGGAAGTGACGTCGCGACCGCCGTAATTCCTGCGCCTTGAGTTTGATTAATGTTCGACATTTGAACATTTTGATATCTTGTGGACAACTGGTAGTTATTTATACTATCTTGGGACCTTTTCTCTCTTTCGTTTGTTGTTATTTCAAACTTTTAATGAGCCTTTCCGATAAAATCCGCGAAGGATGGCAGGCCACCACAGATGCGCTTGACTCGCCGTTTACGACGTCTGATCTCACCAGCGGAAGCAAACTCTCACCGATTGTCCAACCTGTGCTTAGCCCGCCACAACAGACAACAGATGCGCTTGACTCGCCGTTTAAGACGTCTGATCTCACCAGCGGTAGCAAACTCTTACCGATTGTCCAACCTATGCTTAGCCCGTGGAGGGCGGTACAAATCATGTATCGTACCGAACTGGACGGAGGAGGATCTTCCTTCTCGAAGGGCAGTGTCGACAGGCGCATTGGTGGGAAGTGTGATGATCTTATCCGATGAACATGGATGGACTAATAAACATGTCGAGCCGAAAACGTATCTTTCGGGTAGTACGGGAAACTAAGTTTCACGAGGCAATCAGAGTCCAACATTCTGTGAGGTCCAAAATTACCGACAGATGTATTCTCTCTGTACGAGATTTTTTAGTCCCAGAATGGTGGAACAGAGCGGCGACTCGAGATCCGGAGGCCTAAACGTGCCGGCTGAATTAAGCGCTGAGCCTTGTCTACTTCAGGCAAGTACCTAATATGATCAAATTCGACCCTTTAATATCAAGAATTGATCAAGAACATCACATAGCTTCGTCGGAGCAGAACCTCGGATGAGCGCCTGCTGAACTTAATGCGCTTCAGGTCGAATAAATTTGCGTTTATGCCGGTCCTAGTGGTATTTTGAGCCCTCGCAGCATGAGGTAAAAAGTCTTCTGCCGTAAATTTGAGAGTCTATATAATTCGGAGTCGACTCCCAGATTTACTCAACAAGACCACCACGGTTTTACGTCCTCGTACTCAATTTTTATTCCCCGCAACCACGAGTTCAAACCTAAAAAGCACTCAATGGCAGACCAGTGGCGGACCACCAATCTATCGACCATCTTACTTGCCCTTTCCAAATCCTTGGACAATTTGAAGAGGTGGGGTGAACTATATCTTTCACGATAGAATGCTCAGACTCCCACAGTTCCCTTGGCAGCAATAATGCGGAATGCAATCGTAATATTGAAGACCTGGAGGCGGGTATTAAGCACTTAATCAAAGCTTTCTCGGTGCGTCAGTTCTGTCCATACAGCAACGTCCAGTGCAACTCAATTTCCCATAGCCTCAGGTACAGATCCGCAATGCCGATGGGAATGCGAAGCCTCTGATCCGGGAGCTCGCAGAGCGTGCACGTCACACCCTCTGGGACGATCTCCCAGTAGATGCGATTGCAAATGCTCACCGCAAGAAAGCTGATGACATGGTCTCTCGAGGGAATGTTAAAGGAAACGCAGTCCAGCTTTCGGAGGTCTACATTGAATACGCCAAATATCTCCTCTTGCATCCAGTTATGAACGATGACCCGGTTCCCCGCAAAATGCGGACGCTGGAACTCACCATGAACCGCATTCCGTCCTCTGTGAGTGTCGCTTTGGGTGGAAATTTATTTCAGCACTCACATAACAATGTCAGCAGGGTTGAACAGTAGCTAGACTTCAACAAGCGGAGGTACAACGTCAAAAATTGTTGAAGCGTCTGTCTAGGAGAGACTAAGACTTCATGCTTACTGCCGAAACACATGAAGATTTCATATAACTATATGCGAGTTTACTTAGCTATGGAAGCTCCTTCAAAACACGGTTCGAGATCAGCTAGAATTTCTTCTGCGGATTCCTTGAATTTCCAAATTTATACATGCCAAATGTGAGAGTGTTTGGTCTGCCAACGAGAAAGGATGGGTCCTATTACAGCTCTTTGCGGTACAACAGGCGCGGTCCGTTTTTTTCTGTTTTGGCAAGTTTTCATGAGAACAGCTGCCCTGAGCTCAATTCTCAACCATTTCCCCTAAAAATAAGCTCATTCTATTCGCATTGAAAATCCGCAGCGACTGGAATACCGGTATTTTTGATTCTATTATGTAATAGAATTTCTTCCCGAAAAATTTGGTTTTGAGTAGGACACCTGTAGCACTTGGAATACTGCCCCGATTGGCCTAATCTTTGGATATGCTATACAGCTGATGTTGCCCTAGCCAATGAGGATGTTTACAGAGCTTAATGTACTCAAACGTCCATGGACAGCTCTACCTATGGTAGTGTTTGGATATCTACTCCGCTAAAGTGTGCGCTAGATCACAATCACTCAGCATGTAATATAAATAAACACACCGTTGTCTAGAGCCGCATCAGATATATAGCATATCCAAAGATTAGGCCAATTGGGGCAGTATTCCGAGTGCTACAGGTGTCCTACCCAAAACCAAGTTTTTCGGGAAGAAATTCTATTACATAATAGAATCAAAAATACCGGTATTCCATTCGCTGCGGATTTTCAATGCGAATAGAATGAGCCCATTTTTAGGGGGAACGGTTGAGAATTGAGCTCAGGGCAGCTGTTATCGTGAAAACTTGCCAAAACAGAAAAAAACGGACCGCGCCTGTTGTACCGCAAAGAGCTGTAATGCGAGACACCCTTGAAGATGGGGATGAGCAAAAGTGTAAGCCGCCTTCATACTCGACGCTTACTTCCATAGACCAACCAGTCGCGGGTAAAAAACCATTGGTAGCTCACCGTAAAATTTCCGTCAGTCTAATGTCTTTAGGGAAAAGCATGTGTTCTAACTAAAGCCAGTTCAATCTGGGAGATAGCCAATTACTTCAAAAGGTCTTATACTGACCTAGTCCATTAACAAACGACGATTCGAATATCCATAGTAGGTACGAGGTTCACGTTGCTTTGTTGAAGCGTCTAGAGACCATTGCTAGTAAGTGTAGCTCAACAATGAGCGACTCGGGCAATCGACCCCTTCTAAAATGCAGATCACATGTTCCTTTACACAACCACAAACACATCATTCCCAGACACCTATGCTCTTTCCACATCCTCCACGACCGTCCACGGCACGAAACCCTGCATGTATTCCCCTCTCCCTAAGTCTTCCCTGAGGATGCCCGAATGGATGGGATTGAAATATCAAGCTCATGTCACGCGACAGCCCGCGACCATCTGCGACCATTCGGCGAAAGATAGGGTGCCACTCGGTGGCATCGCCGATGACACTGCTGTGGCGTTCGCAATGCAATATCATGGTCACGGTATGTTCTCACTAAGTATTTGTTTTTTTCTCCCCTCTGACATAGCGTTGCCACCCGTCGCGGAGTGCTCTTGCGACAAGGTCTCACGTGTTATCCCGTGGCTCAGACAGCCGCAAATCCCGGAGTGTACAGATACATTTATCCAGCCTGTACCCAGGTGTACTGGCTGTCGATTCGTGCTCGGCATTATATTTAGTTGTCATATTCCTCAGTTTCTTTTTGAATCAAAAATTCGCGGAATGGTTGTATGAATATAATTTTGGGAGCCTTGGGTCTCTCTAGGCCTTATTTCTGTCGCTAACCAAAATACTCCTGGCGTGCTTTCGACTTCAACTCGACGCGACGCGCTGTGGCACGTGCCCGGAAGGCACATGATCTGCATTTTAGAAGGGGTCGATTGCAGCTAATCAATGAGTGGTCCTCAATATCCTCTTACACGAAGATATTCCAGTGATTCTTTTATATTTTCCAAAGCAAAACTTTATCAGCCGTCGGGGTCTCGGCCCGACTTGCAGTGGGAGTGTCGAATCATTTTGAGCCTTTGCCACCGCTGGCCCTTTGGTCTGTGTAAAGATTTCTGCTTCAGGGGTGCATTATATGTACGATTCAAACCCACATGTGCATTTAACTCTCAGGCTCATCGTCATTTTAAGATCTCTTTTTTCGTAATGGAAGACAAACGCGTCTCGTTGAAAATGATTCAGAAATTCCCTACTGCACTATTCAATTCAATTCATCAAGGGATGTGACGCGTAAGCCGAAATACCATTTCGTCAATTCATCAAGGGTGCGTGACAACCCCCAAAATTTTGTCAGCGTTGGAAAATACTCGAGGGGGTCGCAGGAGATGTATATTAAACCATTTGGATGGTTCGGGATGTTTCGAGGAATTTATTTCAGCAAATCGTTTGTTGAACAGGAAAAATGCATTTTTCACTGTTGAACTTGAGTTGAATTTAGTCTGAATCACGATTTCTGTGAGATTTGAAGCCGGAAATCTTGAGAATGTGCAGATAAATTGAGTAGAAAGCGGTTCCAGCTGAGGAGACTTATAACCAGCTGCCCTGAGCCAAAAATTTCAACCGAGCGTGACGGAAAATGTATTCGTCAAGGGTCTCCGTAACTCGGGACAATTGAATTTAATAGTACAGTATTCTCCCGCCATTCCGGAAAATACCGCCCGAGGTACTTGGGGAAATCTTATGTAGTCGCTGCTGAGGTCTGGACTCAACAAGTGACAGATAACTCAACTACAGTGGTATGTCACGGTAGTAATTTTCATCAAGAACTTCCTTCAAATTGACCCACTGGGACTCATTGGCAGTCTACATAAGATGGGATCGCAGCGGCACGCGCATGTCTTTGCTCCCAATATAATATTCTTCGAAGCAAACAAATCTCGGCATTAATCGGCCCCGCCTCAGCGCCGTGATCGCAGCGCCGATCATTTTCTCGTCATGAACGTTATGTAGACAACCATCTAGCGCCCGCACCGCTTGCTCCTTCCTCTCCTCCCACCATGAATCTGCGAAACCAGAGACGCCGCGCACCCAAGGGCAAAGTGGCCGAAGCATCCTTCGCTCAGCAGCAGAGGCGCGCGGGCTTGCTTGTGACCACCGAGCTCGAGAAGGCGCTCGCAGAGTGCAAGTCGCTCGTGGAGCGCATTGCGAAGGACTGTCGCGCAAAAAATCGGCGCTTTCGGTGAGCTTTGTCTTGACTCTTCCATTTCTGCATTCGAATTTCATCTGTCCAGAGATGTCGAGTTTGACCTCGAGAATGACCGGGAACGGTGCGGCCCTGAGACTCATGTTCGATGTGGCGGGCGCTGATCCCCGCGACACAGGTGTCTCTTTGGTCTGTCGAAGGAGGACCGCGAATACAACCCCTCGGATGTCCAGCGCGTTACCAAAATATTTAGCAACCCGTCGTTTCTGGTTGACGGAGCAGATTCGAACGACATCGTCCAGGGACGGCTCGGCGACTGCTGGTTTCTTAGCGCCTTGTCAACGATGACAACCGCCAAGGGGCTGATGGAGAAATTTTGCGTCGCCCGGGATGAAAAGGTCGGCGTGTACGGATGGATATTTTTTCGTGACTCGAGCTGGGTCACAGTTATCATAGACGAGTGAGTCGCCGGGCCTTTTTTTTTAGTAAGTACAGTTACTGATGGTATATGTGCAGTCTTTTGTTCACGTCGATCCCCAAATTCGAAGAGCTAACTCCGTCGGAGCAAGCGCTGTATCACCGCGACAAAAACTTTTACAATTCGTCTGCTCGTAAGGGCGGGAAGTCTCTGTATTTTGCCAGATCTGGGACAGACGGGGAGACTTGGGTCCCGTTGATCGAGAAGGTGAGTTCATCTTGGTCTGGATTCCCCGATTTTTAATGCGCGCAGGCGTACGCGAAATTGCACGGTGATTACGCATCGATTTCGGAGGATTCTCTTGCGAGGCGATAGGTGCGTCCGAGGCGTTATTTTCACTCTTACTCTCAACAAATCCAACAGAGGACCTTACGGGGTGGGCGCGTTGTATTTGAATAAATAAAATGCTATACTTATCCCACACAGCGGTGTCTCGACATTCATCCCCACCAAGGTCTGTAATTGGATCCCCTCCAGACGCTATTGACACCACGCAGGACATCCTCGACCCAGACGTGTTCTGGACGGAGGAGCTCCTCCTCGCGACCAAGGACCGGCTGTTCGGATGCGGGTTCGACACGCTCGATAGTACGCGAAGCGGGAACCAGGACCTCACCGTCAACGGGCTCATCGGCGGGCACGCGTACTCAGGTATAACATTAACCTTTTTAAAATAAATACAAAACAGAGTTAAACAACTTTAATGTCAGTCCTGCGCGCGGTCGAGTTCAAGGGAATGCGCTTCGTGGTGCTACGCAACCCGTGGGGCGACTCGGAGTGGACGGGCCCGTGGTCCGACGGCTCGAAGGAGTGGACGGAGGAGTGGCTCCCTGCGCTCAAGGAGCTGCAGCATCAATTTGGAGACGACGGCCAATTCGTCATGGAATGTACGTCCTTTCTTTCCTTCATTTGGTTATTTCTGTGCGAGTTTAATTGATTTGGACTGACGTGCCTTTAGATTCGGACTTTCTCGACAACTGGGACCTAGTTGAACGGACGCTGCTGTTCGACGACACCTGGGTCATGTCGTCACAGTGGCTGCAGGTCACCGCGCGCTCGCCCACCGCTGCGTGGAGCTACGGCGACATCTCATGTTTGTCTCCTCCCTCACTTGACATCGATATATCCATGAATTATGCATCTCCGCAGTCACGATCTCGATCCCCGCGCCGACCAAGGCTGTGATCGTACTCTCCAAGCTCGACGAGCGCTACTTTAGCGACATCTCGGGCAACTCGTGCTGGACGTTCGAGTTTACGCTCTTTAAGAAGGGCAGTAAAGAAATTTTCGCCCAGAGCAGCCTCACGCGGTTCTACCTCCGCAGCGTGAACCTCGAGCTGCAGCTCGAGGCGGGGGAGTATGTCGTCCATGTGCGTTCTTCTCATTTATTTATTTTCTTATGTGCATACATGCTTATTTCCGACAGGTGCGGCTGGATCGCGCTTTGAACGAAGAAGTGCAGGTGGGTCGCCTGTCGGTTTTCGGTTGCGAGTTCGTTTATAGATCTTTTTATTTATTTATTGGTAGCAATTCCATCCCGGCAACTGCAACTCACGCAAATTCGCCCGCGTGCAAACCGAGCGCGCAAAAAGCCAATCCATCGCGTCCAGTAAGCCATGCGCAATCTATTCTCATTTTATAACATAAATCTAACGAGGATAATGTAGACTTCAAACCCAGGTTCGATTTCCGTCTTTTGATTTTATGGTTCCTTTCACGATATATAAACCGCCCGTAGTGCCGTGTTGGAGAATCTCCCTATTCCGCTTGACATTCTCGCGGGCCAGGATCTGACGGAGTTTGAGGCCAAGGCGGTCGAGGCGGAGAAGAAGTTGAAAGCGGCTGAAGCCGCACTCAAGAAGGGTGATTCTGGGGCTGATGTTGACAGCGAGACTGCGCCTAAGGACAAAGTGCTGGCCAAAGAGGAAGAAGAGGAAGAGATCACAATTGAAGTCATTTCAGCGGCCAAGATGGTCAAGAAGAACGGTAGGTCGAAGGCGCCTGTCGCTGGGTCTTCTGACGGGGTTGTCGGGGACGACGACGACGACGAAGATGACAACTGGGAAGAAGAGGAAGGCGGCGGGGACGACGAGGTCGACTTGGATAATATCCCCGCGTCGCTCGCAGACGAGGATCTGGGCCTGCGCTCGGGTGCGGGGTCTCCGCCCCCAATCGTGATGGGAGCAATGGATAGGCGGTCGGAGAGCAGCTACGACTCTGATTATCGGCCGGCCTCAGCGATGGGGTTGGGGTCAGACTACACTAACGACACGGTGGTGCTTGGGCTGCGGGTGTATACGAGCAGGGATGCGCCGGCGGTTGTCGGCGGGCAGCTGCGGCACGAGATGAAGACGAGTCTCGAGGCGTTGGCTAACTCAGCCTTATAAACGATGATTTCCAGCGTATCATTCAAGTAGTTTACTTTTATATACGCACAATTTTTTCTCTTTTCCCCGGATGGAGGATGCCGCCCACGGAAAGCATTTGGCCAACGGATGTGCTTTGGCAGCTGTTTACAATGATTGGTATCTATACAATATACAGCAAGATGGTGCGGGCTTCTTCAGCAAATGCCTGGCCCTTCTCAGATGCCCAGTTGGTCTTGTACCCTTAAGGGTTCTTCAGCCCACCTGGACGGTGCCTGCAACACAAATGAGGCCCCGGGCCATCCAAAGTCACTATCGATGAGAATCTACGCACCAGCGGAAGTAGATGGCGGTGAACGGGATGAAAAAGCCCGTGCCCATGAACACCGCACACTTCACGGCGAACTTCTTGGGGTGTGTCACCGCCTGGCTCTCGTCGAAGGGGAAGTGCTGCGTGTCGTAGGTCGGTTGTTAGGGCGAGGGGGATAAGGGGGTGAGGAAGGTACCTTATATTCGCCATGGCCAGATGAGAACCTCTTCCCAATCTGCGCCACGGGAGTCGAACGGAGCCTGAGGGCGGAGGATGCCAGACGATAGGACATGGATGTGGGGGTGCGGGGTCAATGCGGGGTAATCTGGGGTATTGTGGGGTAAAGACGCCGCTTATATACCGTTGCCATAAATTAAACGCATGACCTGTCCTGACCTGTCAAAGGACGTCTAGGCTCAAGACCCATGATCGTTCGCTTACGTATAGACGAAGTGGGGATTCAAGTCTGTTCAAGTACTTAGGTTCAAGTGCACGAAATCTTGAAGAAGACATTCAACGACCTCCAAGAAACAGACTTTGGAACAGCTTCGAACCATGAATATCTACTCCCCAGTAATTCCCATGCAACCATGTCGAGTTTCATGTGCTCCGAGTCCTCCGCGGGATTTGTCTATTATTCAACCAGTCGGAGCTGGTATTTCCATATCGAAAAACTTCAATAATAAGGCAATGTCTCTTGTTACTGTTCTGCTAATCTCTTCCTGCTATGCCCCTGCCACCAACAATACATCCTGTTGACATATCCAGCTTGGGCCCAGGATTTAGCTTGGATATCCCGAATGCCGCGCCAACTACTGTGCCAGTTGTGGCAATCAAGATATTTTCTGGACCGTGAATTTGTGATAATAAAATCTAGTGGAGTTTGCATCCCTCCACAAGCATGCCAACCAAATGTGCCATGTGAGGGGATCAAGTACACAGGCTGCTGAAGTTGCGAATGAAATTTAGCAGAGTTTGCCTGACCAATATATCCCCGGCAATCCCCCCCCCGGGACGGGGGGGGGGGGGGGTGCAAAGCCATCCTGGAGAACCATATTTGGAATTATTAGGGTTGTTCACAGGGCACAAAAAGGGTGTGGAAAAGGGTTACTGTGAACAACTCTATTGTTGGGATTCGGCACTCACTCGAGTATCTGTTCAATTAGTTGAATACGTCCGAGCTGCATTTTTAATTGCTGTACTGTGACTGTGTGTGCCAGTCTCAAGCGGTGCCAACGTGTCCGGAGCCAAGCTATGTATGCGCAAAATGCGCAGGGGAACCCCGAGGCTGTGAGTATGGTGGATCCACTCATAGATGCACAAGGTGTTCCAAGAACAAACAGCTATGTGGCTGCACTGCAATGGACCCGCCAGCATATTCTGCGAGCTCGAATGCCGTGGTTATGAACCAGGTCAACATTCTGCATAAAATCAACTTGCAGAATCAGCTGTTGGCACCATCAAACAGAGGGATTATATTACAGCTGGTTGATTTTTCCTCAGAATGCACTAATGGCAGAGGCAGGTGGTTTTCCATTTTAATATCAGAGCTAATCAGTTTGTCTACATTAAGGAGTAAACACAGGGTGAAGCATTAGGGTCAGTCAGAGTAAGTTTTAATGTGTTGTTTCTGGAGTCATTTCTCGAATTATGAAAAAGAATTAAAGTGTGGGAAAACAAGAAACACCTCAGAAACACCTCTGGAGGAGTTTATACAAGTTGTTTCTCCAGCGAATAAATCTTAGGTCATTTCTCCCCACATTTATGATGCCAATAATTTCCAGAAACAACCCCAGAAACATCGAAACGACTTACTCTGACTTACCCAATTAACAGAGATTGCGGCCCCCAATTTACAAAAAGTCTGGTATCTACTCAATGCCAAGAGGCGAGCGATCATTCAGGATCAGACACAGACCTCTTTGACAACCCCCCCAAATCAGGAAGTCCGAAATAGCTGACCGACTTTCATCGGTCTGATTCCTGGACTCTTTACTGTGATCCCAAATCTGACCCGACAGCTCTGAAATTTTGCGAGACCCCCCACTTTTGCATACTGTGCACATGCCTAGTGGCTCAGAATATTTTATTTGGCCCAGGGGCAAGCATGATAGATTTTACAACACTCCTGACGGCGTCGCCGGTAGACTTCGGCCAAAAGCTGAAGATGACGTCGTGAGAACAAACCTTCTTCAAAGATTGTGGGTGGTGGTCCGCACCGTCTGCTTCCACTCAAATCATTGGCTCATAAATGACATACACCCCTCCCCCTCCTCCCCCCCCCTCTGCACATGTCACCAACTTTGCCAGGTCTGTGTCAGGACTTTACTATCGCTTGCCTCTTGCTCAATGCTTAGAAAGTTCAACTAGTTTGCCTGGAAGCCGAATAATTTCATTTTGGTAGTTTTCTGGCATGCACTCCTTTCATATATGTGGGTACATATAAAATACCATCCAGATCCTGAGCACCATGTTATGCCTCGATTCTATCCAGGGTCAATCTACGAGACTCAGAGCTG
Source organism: Mycena leptocephala (assembly GCA_029378395.1). Classification (NCBI taxonomy): domain Eukaryota; kingdom Fungi; phylum Basidiomycota; class Agaricomycetes; order Agaricales; family Mycenaceae; genus Mycena; species Mycena leptocephala. The sequence goes on along the minus strand of JARJLF010001267.1, from coordinate 14,396 downwards.
TCAGCAGTTATCAGCGATGGCCTTTTAGGTCAGCTCAATGACTAAGTCTGAATCCTATCCAGGATTAAACACCACACCTAGTAAGTACCTTTGCTGAGAAGCCGCACAGTGTTTTTGTTGGGCCTTATGATATCAAGGCAGTCAGTAGAGTTGGCGGGATTTGAAAGGAGCCAAAGGCGATATGATATCTGCTGAGAGAGAGTGTGTGCTGGCAAAGTTGTAAGTTGAACAGAAAGAACAAGCAATAATTCCCATTATCTTTAATAGTTGGGTCTTGGGGTGCCCTCTGACGTTGATGGGTGGCTGAGTCCCAATCATCCCACACCATACATCATCCCATGCTTCATACCATTGATCCCGACCTTTCCTGATTGAAATCCCGATTATCCTGACCAAGTTTCCAGTAGGATCATTCTACCAGCCATGCCTTTTTTTTTCTAATTTTGCTTGTTCCTTTACAGAGGTCTGGGCTCTTCACGCTGATTCATAATATCTGTTTAAAACAGGTTGTTGGAAACAAGAACTTTGTTCCGTGAGTGTAGGGTCGCTCCAACAACCTCGTCATTACAATTTTCGTCATTTTGGCTTTGCCTGATATTTCCTTGGAATTCTCTTAGGTGGGACGATCCCCATTGAATCAGAGCAAGGCAACAAGACAATGAAAGCAGAGCAAGCTTAAGCTAGAAACAAGTCAGATCAGCCAAAGCAAGGCCAGAGAATTGACAAGGTAGAATCTACTGTACAGGAGATTCTACTTGGTTTATATAAGTAACTAAAGGGGTCTGATCATAATTAAATGTCAATGGAAAGGGGAACTGAATAGCTATAACAGAGAAGAGCTGATCAGTTATCAGGCACCATAATATAGAGGGGAATCCAGAGGGTTAAGTAACCAAGGCACCAAGGGATCAACAGGCAGAATACAACAAGCAGACGAAGGTTGGGAATAATTCAGGAAGGGTGTCAGATATTGAACCCCAAGGAATAGGTAGTGTTAGTTATAGGGCCTCAAGGAATAATCGGGGCAAGCAGTGACTGGTTATTCCTAAAAAGAAAAATAGTGGTTCAGGCTGGTTTCATGACAGAAACAGATTGATACTACCTACGAAATTTCAAACTTCAAGCTCTTCTTCATCATCCAAGTCTAACCCCCCTATGTCATTGATTTCAGATAGACCCCTGTCCTCTACAGCCTTGGCAGAGGGATTGAGCTCTGCAAGACAAGCCAAGTTGGTCCTGTATTGCTGCAGTATATTTTTCTCGACACCAGCTAGCCTTTCATCAACATGTTCAACTTGTTTGGCCTGTGATGACCGTTCAAAGAGTGGTCTTGCTGTTCCCCAAAGTTCTACCACCTTGAGAAGATTTCTGTTTCCCTTGGAAATATCTCCAAGTCGGAGCATGCATTCTGCTCTACTACAATGAACATCCATCTGTGTAAATCCCTCCAAGGCGACTGTGAATAAGCTGATGGCTGTGTGCTCATTGTCCTGAGCAAGGCATACATCTCCTAAGAATTGAAGGGCTTTATAGGTTCCAAGCTTCTCTTTTTGCCTGAGTGAATGCACAAGAAACACTGTTGTCCAGGTAGACATCCAAATGGGGGCACCCCAGCAACTAGTATTACCAAGTCGTTCTAGACAATAAGTTCTAATTTCAGAATGTCTTGATGATAATCTGATGCATTTTTCAAAGAGTGTCTTTGCTGCCAGTATGTTTCCTTCCCTCAGGTGGAGATTGGCTTCAATAGTATCACACATTATTGCTCCTAGATTATATCCCATGATGTTGGATATTTTTCGGGCTGTGGCACAATGGCTCTGCAATTCATTCTTTGGGGCACCAATATACATCTCAATTTCAGCAATATTGAGCAAAGCAAGGCTATGAATATAAGGATCCTGCTCCTCTGAGGTTTCTTGAAGAATCCCAGAATGGATAGTGTGAGCCTCAATATATTCTGACTTGAGCTTGTGAATATCTGCTTGAGCTGTCATGATGCTATGGTCTAGGTTACCACCAGACATCCCGCAAAGACCTAGGAGATATCTTGCCCTGTTGCAGAGAGAGATGCTTTGTTTGTAATTGCCTGATATACAACAGTAACGATTTTGCATGTAAAGTGCCTCTGCTTCTCTGCATAAATCTGCAGAGATTCTTGCCAACCTTTGGGCCTTGTAAGCATACACTTTGGCTGCAGAGTAATCACCAAGGCGCCATGTGATCAATGCAAGGTTTACTATTCCTTGGGAATGCATTTTGGTGTTCCCAGTTGAAATTGCCAAAGATATAGCAGTTTCACAAAATTTCTTAGCAGTAGGTATATCATGGTTAATCCGGTAATAGTTTGCTAAGACATTGTGAAATCTGCCTGTGTGAATTAATATGAGTCCTGACTCCTGACAAGCCAGTATTAATTGGAAGACATACATTGAAGATCTGGGTCATCAAACTGCTTGAAGTGTTCCAAGGCTTTGGACACCAGTGTCTTTGGATCAGAAATTGAATGATGAACCCATGAGTTGAACAACTCAAGAATGAAATAGGCTTCCAGGCGATGGTTGCAGGGTTGCGGAAGGAGATTGTGAATCTGTCCAAGCAAGAAAATAGGCCCCTGACCAATGAGTACACCAAAATGGCTTAGATAGCATGTGCAGTAAATGCTATTAACAAGGTCTGCATGGCCCTGTTGGAGTCCATTCCGGAGAACATTCTGTATGTTCAAGTAATTTGATGATATTCGAGTAACTGTGCTAGAACCTGATTGAGTTCCGCGGTATTGCACATATAATTCAAGCAACTCCTGGAAATAATTGAGAAGAGGCCGAATAAGGTGATCTCCAGGTGGCTGAATCTTGTGCATATACTCCCGGATAGGAACTAATGCTTTTAGCCTTTTGTGTTTATCACTGTATGCCAAGGTGGTACACATCAATGCTGATTTACAGCCAAGGATATTGTCGATCGGGAGCTTGCTCTGGACTAGCTCAGCATCAGAAAGTCCATCAGGAAGAATTGACAAGAGGCTGAGGAGAGCTTTTGAATGAGGGAAGGAATTGAGTCTGGGACTTGACAACGACAATGAAATGGATAAATCCAAATTGGACCTTCTATCATATCCACCTGAGATTAGAGATGTTTTCTCCTCCTCCCAGCGAGATAGTACACTGGTGCAACCCTCAGAGTCAACCAAATGAGCCATGAGATTGATTGCAAGTGGCATGTTGTCTGTCAAGGAGAGGATCTTGTCAACATCTTCTGTATCATGTATGCCATCAGCAATATCAATAAATGTTTGCCGTGCTGCATCTTGTTCCAAGGGCTTCAAGGGCAGCAGAAATGGTCGAGTCCATGCTACTTTAGCTGGCCTTTCTGCTCCTCGCATGGTAATCTTATATGATATCAGCCAAATCTAAGAGAAAACAGGAATCTGCACTTACCACCAATGCAAGATGATCTACACCTGCAAGCAATGACAGAAATTCCTCAATATCACCCCGAGACTCAGCTGGCTCCCACAAAGATTCTAGATTATCCAGAATCAAGAGACCAGGTGGCTGAGTAGTGAAGTGTTGGATAACTGGGCGAGTAAGATTCTTTCCTGGCTTCACTCCAAGATGAGATCCTATAAGAGCAGCAAGTTCAACCTGAGTTGCTGCAGTATCACAAGCAATAAAGAAACGATGTTGGTTATATTTGCTGTTAATTTCTGTGTGATGGAGAATAGCTTTTGCAAGACTTGTCTTTCCCATCCCACCTGCACCCAAAATTGCTACCCTGGGTGTCCTTTGAGTAAAAAGTTGAAGAATATCCCAGAGTTCAGACTCTCTTCCATGGAATATCTGTGGCTTTGATGGCAGCATGGAGAGCGAGTTAGAGCTTAATCATATTTAAGAAGTGAGTTATATGGTGCAGGATATGTTGATATTACTGACCTATTGTAGGAGCTTGCATAGACCCTGCATATCTGTGCAAAAAGTTATTGCTGGATGCGCTAGTAGGAGAGGGATTGTCATACAGAGGATGCTCCATCTGAACTACTTGTGTCTGAGAGAGATTCCATCATGTTAAGCACTTCTTTGTGTCTCTTCTCTGTCTCCTCCTGCATCCACATGATATCCTTGCTGACATTGATAGCTTCGACCTACATATTGCATCCTTCAACAATTTATTGAAATGCTAACAGATCACTCACCTGAAAAAAATCAAGCTCTTGTTGCAATCCTGCCTTACATTCCTTAAGGAGGGTGCTCATTTCACCATGATGGAAAAATCTTTTGACTTTGCTTCGACTCTGTTGGGCTTCAACAAATGTATGAATTTTGTAGAGTGTCCTAAAAAGCATGTCAGTTTTGAATGAATAACTTTATTAGACAAGCAAATTACTCTGTGGATTTTCCAAAGTGATTCAACACACTTGGTGGCAATTCTCCACCTGTGTCTGACTTAATGTGAAGCTTCAGAATTGCATTGAGCAACTGGTAAGTCTGCTCCAGTAGCTCAGTACAGTTGTTGTTGTTTTGTCTGACGGTCTGGAAGAACTGGCTGAGATCAGTGCTTTTGACAGATTCAATCGAAATTTACCTCCACATTTTTCAAAAGAGACCGAGTTGTGTTAGATATGGCTACCAAGAAGGGAGTATTGAAGTTATCAGCAAGGATTTCCAGACTATTTACAGCTATGGCCAAACAACTTGTAATGTTGCGCAGCCGAATTTCAGTGGCAGTGGATTGTGGGGGCATCTTGTTTGTGGATGGCTGGACGATGTCTGTATTTAAGCTGCAGGGCATTGATTTTTATTGGCTGCTGAGCATCTCTTGATATGCCATAGATGTGAGCATATTTGTGTCTTGAAGTTTCCATCAAGAATCCATGTCAAGCCCAAGTCAACCAAATTGACAGGGAAAGCTTATATGAGATCTGCCCATCAGAGGCAGATGTAGTCTCTTATAAACAGATGCTACAACAAATTTTGAGCTCATACTTCGCTTTGTAGTCTGTCAATTACCCGTGATCTGTGAGTGGAGATCAATGTTATTATATAATGCGGATCTCAAGAGAGCTTTCAGAATGTGTCTCTCCACAATTTGGGGCAAGACTTAAGTTCCATGATTCAAATTGAGTCTCTTCTCCTGCGAAGTCTCAGTGACAAACATCAAGAACAAAGATGCCGAGTTTTGATGGCTTGGCTGCATACTGAGCAGCCTTTTTGTCCCAGCTCCAATGTGGACAAGATCACCCATTCTAAAGAGGCAGATGACTTGAGAATACAAATTTGACTCGTTTGCGTCCCAAATTATTGTGGTGAGGGTGTTGGGAGTGTTTCAAAGCTGTGGGGTAAATTCAAACTCCGATGTTTATGTAATAACCACGACCTCCATACACCTGTCACCAGGTAAACTACAGACTAAGGCAGCTGCAGGTGTACATGTGGCACATGTCAACCTGTGTGGAGTAAAAATACCTGTATTGGTGACAGAACACTGTGGGATCATCAACATATGCGACATGAAGAGTTGGTCATCAATAGACAGGTTGCGCACGAGCCATTGGAGCCACCCAGTGGCTCTCGGACCGTGCGCAAACTGGTGGCTCCACCGCCAAAATATGACGTGAATGGCTGTGAGTGGCTTGTTGGAGCCACTCGCCTGCTATTTTTGCGCACGGTCCGAGAGCCACTGGGTGGCTCCAATGGCTCGTGCGCAACCTGTCTAATACCTTACCATTTTGTATCAATCCGCAGGACCATCACTTGTTAGCATCATTGGATCCAAATGGTGAAAAATATCAATTTTGAAGAAATTAGCAGATACAAATTCTAGCTGCAAAAAACTTCAACCTGTGATAGTTTTTGCTATTTTTAGATCATTTCTATCGCCGCTCAGGTGACTTGAACAAGGAACAAGTTGAACAACCAGTGCATGTCTTTCACTTTTGAGTCCCTTAGTCAGGAGGTGCTTCAATCTCAACTTCTCATTGTTCCTCTGTTGGTGGACCAGCCAGCCAACTCGGAGGCATCCAATTAAAGACAGTTAGAGTCGATGCTTCAGACATGCTCCAGAGATAATTTTCAAATGCTATTCTGGAGTTAATTTAAGATGTGGGATAGGCACTATTTTGTCATGACCATCCCTTTTTGAAAGCTTCAGATGTGCTTCAAACACAATTCCCAGAAGTGCTTGACATTTTATTGAAGTATGAGAATCAATTCAGGTGAAGCACTTTTGAATTGCTGAACTGTCTCTGGATTTAATAAATTGTGAAGCACTTTCAAAACACTTGCCAAAATTACCTTTGAGCCATCTACTCTCAGTGTCTCTATTATGGAAATGGACCGGTGGAGGTATTCACCAGTCACTGAAACAATGAACTCTGTAGAGAGCAAGACAATGCAAAAGCAATGGTGATTGTGAAGGAGAGCTTCGGTGGCTCCCTAGAACATGACTGGTATCCTGAGAAGTATAATATCCTGCAGCGATACAAGTCAGTTTGTCAAGTGACAAAATTTGTCTACCGGATGTTTGCAGTCTTTGAGGAAGAACCAATGTATGGCCAGAAGGAATGTAGGTAAACCCATAGTGGTCAGTGTTTATAGGCTGCCATTTGGGCGCCAAAGATCTACAACCCTCGAAAGGGGTGAGCTCGTTGAGGGTACTGGGATGGTGGTGCAACATGGTAAACTATTGAGGCTGATGTACTGTATGCTACAACTTAGCATTTGCCAGAAAATGGGACTGCATCAAGCTAATATATTATCCTGAGTCTTATCCTCGTTGGACCAACCACTCAACAACCTCTTGTGCCAGAACTAGATGCCAACCCCCTAGCTGGCTGCTCTCTGTTAGAGCCATGACCCTGCTCTCGACAACCTCTGAGACTGAAAATTTCCATGAAGGTTTGGACTTTGTAGATGGTGATTTTTCCGGCAGTAATCAAAATGGAGGGATTGCACAGAATACAACAAGGTCTATTTGTAAATCTCACCAAAGTCTCGAGCAAACTTGGTGACGAAGGGGACATGACTCTTCAACACAAGTGATGACTCGCAGATATAGACTTTCCGTGGTAAAATTTATATTACAAAATTGCTCCTTGCATAGACCCAACCATCCACGACACCCATTGCTTTTGCCCCGGCTACTGAAACAAAATTCGATCCCTGCTCACAAAGCGAAACTAGGCCATCAAATGTCGAGGGATGTGGAATAGCATCTGACTGTTTAAGAAACACTGTACAGCTGAGAGCACAATATGGTGATTTCCAGAGATTCCATCATTTGGACATGAGCTGTGAAATCAAGATGGCTGCAGCCGGTGCTGCACATGTGGATACACAGGCGTGCTTTAAACATCGGATACAGTTAAATTGGCCACGAATGTGTTGGCCTTGCGGGCACCATTGGAATTGGTGATGATAATCCTGAGTTCAATAACAGAAGGAATCTTTTGTGGGATTGCATGATGGTATGAGCATCAGAGAACCTATAAAAGTAAATACATCGAAGAGCACAAGACGAGCCTGTAAGGAGGGATTGAAGGTTGTCGATAATGTCTGGACGCTTTGCCTTAAAGGAAAATGCGAGTTCTTGCACGCTGGAACGCGAATATAGTGATACTTCTGGTGCCGATGCATAAAGAAGGGAAGCTCAATTATTTCGCCGGAGTCTGACCAAGGTTCGTCGTTCAAGGTGACATTGATGCAAGCCTCGAGAAGGTTTTGGGCGAGTCTCAATATTCTTTGATGCCAAGTGTCGAATGTGAGTGCAACGGTGTTTGGAACTGTGCACAACGAATACAAGACGGCCCTGGGTAGAAGCCAGTTCAACCGGCCGCTGCGCCAAGGACAGGATAGGAGTCAAAAGATTAGGTTGTTTACGTAGCAGGCAAAGCGCCGGAAATTAAAAATAGAAAAGTAATAAAACGTGAAAGTCCCGAACAACATAGGGAACAAAGCAGGAGGTGGCGGGAGGGAGGAAGTGCTTCGCATTTTATACTCGAGAATGTTTAAGAACCGCAGATACGGCATATAGAGGAGTGCATCTCAAACAGAGAAGAAAAGAGGTTAATTGCACATGAAAGCAATAAGCTTTTTTCAGCTTGCATGGAATGCACTGGCACCCTTTATCTCCTCCCGCCAAAAGCGAAAGCCTCAGTTCTTGCCGGTTCTCTCGGAGGCCATTCAGAGGATAATATTCCCCTGGATCTCAGATCTGCTGAACACCAACTTGAGTCTCAATATGGGCGACGAACTAGCTCTGCTGGCAGGTCACTGGATGGAAGGAAGAAGAATGGAAATCCTAATAAGGCAATTTACGGCATCAAAGCACACTTGGGTCTTTTTCTCACTGCGGTGGGCGAAGGATTTTTAGACCAAAAACATCACATCCAAACATGTCTCTCCTTCTGGCCAGTTTTTTTGGCCCCCTTGGAACATTAGCTGAAACCGATGGATTTTCCATCTTCTTTTTGTACGCTTAAAATGATGCCTCTTCATGTCCAAAGTCCATCAGAAATATACATTATTTTTGGTGGCGCTTTTCATGTAAGAAAAGACCTCAGTTTGGGACCCAAACAGTGAAATTTGCTTTGTTCTCTCCCTGTTTCAGCGTCGAAAACTCTTGTCAAAAATAATCCATTTTTGGATGTATTTTTAGGACACAAATAGACATCATGTTCGGGGTCAAATTTCGTGTAGAAAATAGGCCTAAGAAGGAATCTTTGGGGCTTGATTTTACATCACACGTGAAACATATTCCCAAACAGGAAGACATGTTTGGCTGCCATGTTTTGGTCCCAAAAATCATTTGGCCTCCGCTGTGTCTCTTCACTAATTCTACCTGGGCACGATACGAGTGAGATGATTTATTCTTCCTACCATTCTTCTATAATTTCAAAATTCAATTGCAGGATCTATGTGCATAGCTAGCTATGTAGACAACAATATTCGATATTCGAGGGTATGTACCAACACCCCGCTCGGAGGCATCCCCACCCGACCACCGGTGTTCAGGAAAAGGCTGGAGTACGGTGTGCTATGATTGTGATACACTCCGGAAATAGAGTTGTTTCGGGATGTTCAAAAACATTTCTGAAATTATTAGTATCAGAAAGGGAATCAGTGTGCCTGAGACCATTAGTTTCAGGAACAGTTTTGTCTGCCCAGAAACAATAAGTTTCAGCTTGATCCCGAAACTACAAGTTTCGGCCAGCCTGAAACTCATCGGTCCGCCCGGAACGGTCCGGCCCGGGCACCTAAAAGCAATAGTTTTAGGCACGGTCCCGAAACTTATTGTCTCGATATACAATAAACTGCTCCTAAAACCATTGGTTTCGGGCGCACTGATTCCCTTACCAATACTAATAATTTCAGAAACATTTTTGGATCCTCCGAAACAACTCTATTTCCGGAGTGATATGTGCAGGTGCATGCCGCGCTGGGCGACTAGAGATACGAGATGCGATGGGATGAGACGAGAAGGCAAGACTAGTGCCATGGTGGAAATGAGAGTAGTGGTGTCCACCAGCGAAGGCGCCGACTCGAAGATATCGAAAGTTCCAGCGAGGCTTCGCTCTCCGAATCATTCCACTTGATCTTCAATGTGACGGAAAGCGACCCCGAATGCGGGCCAGGATCGGATATAGATCTGATGTCAAACTGAGACGGAGTTCCTCCCATCGTGAATTGTACTTTGCTAGATGCTGAAAGATCTCGATTTGAGTTCGAGAGTCAGACTTTTGGGAACCATGAAAAAGGATTCTTAACTGCTGCACGTGCGCCTGTTGACCATAGGCCATGGACATGACCACGAAAACTCGGGTCCGTAATATATGGTCACTTGTAACCAGAGCGAAGGAATCGATATGGCGACTGCTCGCCAAAGGCAACTGATGTGTGTCAAGGATCATGGGGTGTCCGTCATAAACCTCCGCGGTTTGGCTGACGGTAACGTCCACGAGAAGATTCCCCTAGCACCTCTGGAGGAAGAGGAAACCTTCTGAGTGGGGAGAGATCGCGCGATTTTGAGCGCGGAAATTCGAAAGAGACACTTGTTCGTCTTCTAACCGTCTCAGCTGTTCCGGAGTCACGCTATCTCATTGTCCAAATTTTTCGACCAGCGACTCGCCAACATGGCGACGTCGGAGTCCAGAGGCGTGTCATTCAAGTTCATGAGTGTGTAATATCGTGTCCCTGGAGCTGGAATCTCGAGATCCCATCGTTCCTCCGCCAGCGGAGCACTAGCAGCGGTATTGGCAAGGTAAGGCATCTACTGAATTGGGCTCAGTATTGTGGATATGGACCAGTGGAAGCACTTGCCCACGCCACCGAAACAACCAAACCCTCTGACGCAGAAGCGTTGGTCAAGTGGTTGGTGGTTGGTAGAGACAAGAGAGCGCTCAGTGGTAAATGGAGGTCGCACAGCCACATACAGAAAAAATAATCACAAGCTACACAATTGCGCGTTCAGCAATATGTCCATGACCGGAGGAAGGAGACGAAAGCAGGTGAGGGGGAAGGCTGAGGAAGCAATAATGTCATTGTCGAAATCGAAAGAAAATAAATGAAGATAAAACGACAGGTGGGCGTACATATGTGGGTCTTGGCAGTCGAAATAAAGAATTAGCAGGCGAAAAGAGAAAGAACAAAGCAAATGACGAAAGGAAGCAGAGACACAAGACGGCCGAAAAGAACTGCAGGATAAAGTCCCCACCCTCCTTTCACTGGTGCACCAATTCTGTCCCAAAACGACCACACTTTGAGTCTGACACTCTCGCAGCCATGCACGTGCTTGCTCTGGCTAAGCGGGACCCAGTGTCTCGTCCAGTCACCCCAAGCAACTCAGGAGCTCCTCGTTTTCTTTCACTGCTCCTGCAGCCGGAGTGAGTATTGAGACTTGTTTTATAAATAATTCCCAGCGCAGAGGCGCGCGAAGAGCATTTCCATCATCGCTTCGTCGTTAATTGCCGCTCCACCATCCGTAAGTTCCGTTTGGGCAGCCTATTTGCCATCATGCCCTCCAGCGCAATACCCTCTGTTCCCGCGCGCGCTCTCCGGGCTCGGTCCTTCGTGGGGAATCTTCGACGTCGCCAGCAGTCGCTTGTCAAGGGTAACGTCCAGAAGCGCTCGGTACCTCGACAGCGAGACGAGCTGTTTTCTCAACCGCGATTTATCAGACCTCTGAAGTGCGGGTCTGTCCCATCAGCCTTTCGGCATTTTACTTGTCACTTGATTGGTCTTGAATGCACTTTTCCTCTTGAATCCAAAAATCTGAAAAACTTGAGCTTGTCAAAATGGATAAAAATGAGCCCGCACCCCGTAGGGAAAAGTTTTTTTTTCACTTGTGGAAAATCGGACCTGGCTTGATCACTTGTCACTTGCGGTCTTTTTAGGCCGAAACAAGTCAGATCAAGTGAAATCAAGTGCGATCAAGTTTTTGGCACAAAGTCTGATGCCGTTCGTCGACGTGCTAGGGGTGCCACAGTCTCATTCGATGCCAGGAGGCCAGGAGAAGATTCATAGCGTTCAAAGCACATGTTTCGGCACTGAGCTGGGAACCAAGAACTTTCAACTGATGGCCATTTGCCGAACTCAAAGAGGGCACTTTGCGAAAATCAAGCCGTGGAGAGTCGGGAGTCGCGCGGCTAGGCAGCAATTCCAGCGAGTGGACCACGAAGAGAAAGCCAGTTACACAGCCACAAACGCCGCCTTCCTATTTGGGACCAACATGACCATGGCTTCCCCGTTCACTCCCCAGCTGGGGACTAACTATTGTCCTACAGACGAGGAGGTCCTCGAAATCCAGGATCTTCTCATTCAACCTACTCTGCGATTGAAACATCTGGACGATGAAATTGCGGATCTACAGAAGGCTCGGGAGAGCCTTGGAACCTATGTGGCGGCCCATAGGGCTCTCATCTCCCCTGTCAGACGGCTCCCTCTTGACATAGTCCAGGAGATATTCATCGCGTGCCTTCCGGCCGACCGTAACTGTGTTATGAGTGCCTCGGAATCGCCGGTCCTGCTCGGACGCATATGCAGTTCGTGGAGAGCCATCTCGCTCTCCACACCACGCCTTTGGGCTAGCCTTCATATCGCTGAACCCTCGCGTCCTCCCGACTCAGACATGTCATTCGAGAAGAAGTATATACAGCGACTCGAGACGATGAAGGCTTGGCTACGTCGCTCTGGCGACTGTCCATTGTCTATTTCCTTGCAATGCGCCCTCGATTTGGTCGTTGGAATACCCCTTGAGGGACCGCGAGACTCCAGTCTGTTTCTCCAGTCGCTCATTCCCTTCGCGCCCCGTTGGCGAGCAGTCAATTTCACAGATCATACACCGAGGCTGATAGAGGTCTTATCAAATCTCACCGAGAGTGACGTGCCTATTCTGCAAGATCTCGTACTATGGGAACGCCCAAGACACATGGACCCTGTACCATTGTCGCCAGATAAACGTTGGGCCTCGGCCGGCATACTTCGTGGACCCAGAATCTCCAAGTTTTCAATTTCAGCAGAGAAATGCTGTCTTACCGAATTGCCGCTTCGATGGAGCCAGCTAACATCCTTGTCGTTGGAAGAACGCGATTGGAATTCTCTCAGCCCATTGACAGGTGACAAAGCTGTGCAGATTCTCTCCTTATGTCCTGCGCTTCGGACTTGTCGCCTCACTGTCGTTGATACCGAAGGTCCATACGTTGAAAATCCGGGGGTGGGCTCTATCGCCGAATGCCCCCAACTGAACGCGATGTACCTGTGCTGCCGCGGTTCTCCGGACTTGACTCTTCCAGAGATGTTCCGCCATCTTTCGTTGCCGGAGTTGCGACAACTCGTCCTTCGTGGATATGGAAGGTCTGAACCCCATATCGGACTCTCTTTCCGCGCAGTTTGGATGCGATTGGAGTGCCTCGATATCTCTACCGATACATTTTCGAGAGCATCCCTGGCGGATCTCCTGAACAGTCTCCCGCCTACGATGCGACGACTGGATATTACCTGTGTATGGACTGCGGAAATATCGTTCGATGACGATACTTTCGCCATTCTTACACCATCCCACGACCGCTCCCCTTGTTGTCCCGCCTTGCAGGAACTCACTATAAAGCAGTGTTACGTCATTTCAGACGAGGCGCTCCGGAGCTTCATCGATGGCAGAATGAGCTCAGAATTCTGCAGTCCGCTGGAGCGCGTTGAGGTCCGGTTCGGGAGAGAAATGCAGTTCGACATTCTTCCTGGCCTACGGCAATTTACGGACGCTGGACTCCACGTCGCACTCGAATACGCTGCACCGAGTCCCTCGCAGTTTTCGCCTTGGCAGGGATTGCCGCCTCCGGCATACCTGGATGAGGCCCCTTGTCACTAGTACCCGTGTAATTTATTCATCAAGTTCGCTACCGCTGTTCCACCGTAGTCCAGTTATCGTATTAGCGGTCCACAAGGCCAGCTCGAGGAATGGTTCACTTATCTCTGTAATAGGTGTACTCGTAACCTGTACGACGCGCTTCGATATTTTGTGCCAGTTATTAGAAGTGTTCTGCCGCCGGACGCGGGATACGTGCTTTCGTCGAGGATCGAGATGTCTTCCACGGACGACCATTGCTGCCATGCACTGGGGAGAAAGATATACATTACATAGCCCGCGCGGTGCTGATTAGTTCAATACGGAGTCCCGCGCGCAGCCAATAGCCTACAATAAGATATGTACACGATCACGACGAGAGGACGAAAGCCGATTGTGAGATGAAGGGGGAACCAAAAAAGTGAATGGTGAACGGCGAACCAAAAAAGGAAAAGACTCAGAGAATATACTAGGTTGGCGAGTAGGGTAGGGTGCGTATGTATATGTATGTGTGTGGGTGGCTGTTCGTAGAGGGACTATTGAGAACGGAAAAGTGAAACGTGTACGTAGCGAATCAAGAAGAAAAAAAGAAAAACCAATGAGAAGGAAAGGCAGAGCGAGGTCGAATGGCGAAAGAAGCACACGAAGGCAGGAGACGAGATCAGAGACAGTATGAGGTCGAGGAGAGACGGAGGAAGAAGCGCAGACGAAACCAAAACGGATGATGAGAGTCCCGTCCCACTCCTCATTCGCGCACCGCCGCCTCGCCATTGACTGGCCAGACATTCGCGCCCTCGCGGCTGCGTCCGCGCTCCTCTCTCTCAGCGGCACCATCTCAGGCCCGCTCCCTCCCGCACCCGCCCCCGCGCCGCCGCCGCCCTCGCCGCTCATCACCCACGGAGCTCGTCCAGCCCGCGCCTCACGCCCAGCATAATCCTCTCCGTCTCCCTCAGCAGCTCCTCCGTCTTCCGCCTCTGCTCGTGCAGCTGGACGTAGTGCCGCTCCAGGTCGTCCACCGTCAGCGGGCCACCACCGCCCCCATTCCCGTTCGCACCCCGCTC
>JARJLF010001266.1:0-88381 GCA_029378395.1 Mycena leptocephala | reverse complement strand
CACTGCATGGGTTCTTGCAGTGCGCACTCGCCGGACCTTCCTTGTCAACATACGCCAAGATCCCTACCCCGCCCGTTCCTGCCCACAGGGCCTTCGTCTATTTTTGCGCGGCTTGCTCCTCCTTGAATCCACCGAACCTGTTTCCGTCTCGTGAGCGCTCCTTTGCTTTCCATCGCGAGGATCTGACAATGTGATAAACGCTTTCTTCGACAGGCCGTCTGGTCCGGCGGAAATTCCCGGTCGTCCCTCTTTACGGACTGTGGGTAACGTGACTGGACGAACTAAAAAAATCCGAGAGAAAAAGGTTAACGTGAGAGCTGTTGTAAGCCGCTACCGTATAGAGTTTCAATCTAGTTGAACTACCCATCGGTGCGTTCGACATATTCAGACCTGTGTCAGTTCATTGAAGGGCGCCAGCGGGAGAAGCCCGTGCAACTGATTCTGAAGCCCCGTCAGAGGGCAACACGACATATCCAGAACGTTTCCGCAACGAGCGGGCATCTGAGCGAAATTCCCCACGCGAGGCTACACAAACATTTCCCTCCTACTGCCGTCCAGCGTAATAAAAACCTATTAACTTCTGCGATGCAACGGCTCATCACTCGACACGACACCCGCATGCGCTTCTCCTTCACCATGCTCGCTATGTTCGACGGCCTGTGCGGCACATCCACCCATGCCGCCGTCTTCAAACCTGACACTTTTTGATTCTCGGTCGCATGCAACATCCGACCGCGTGTTATGAACCCAGTGCCCCTCCCGTCCCTCGCCCCGGACATCACTTGCTGCTGCGTTGTCGGCAATGGCTCTCCCGGACCCCGCGATACCGATTGTAACATTGGTTGGTGCTACCGTGCCCAGACTCGGCTGGATTTGGTCTCACTAATGTCGCAATCCAGTATAAATGACGGTGCAATGGCGTGGTGATATTAAGTATGTGGCAAGGCTGCTGGTGAAGGATCGAGTTTCGTAAGAGTTAGATGCGTTGATATTCGTGCGAACGCGATGGACATTACATAGATGATTCATTGTAGATGTGGTGATTTTGTGGGTCCTCCTTATACGCGGACGACTTTAAATAAATCCAAAGCAGCGCCTTTGAGTATATCGAGGGCGGCCGCTTTCTTGTGTGATGTAACAATTCAACAGGCAAAAATATTTCTAATATATAGCATATGGCGACGAACCCACGCACGGCACGAATTGATTGGAAACATCCTGTTCCCTGCCATCTTGAGAAGAATAGCAGGGAATTTCGCTTCGTTGTGGGAAGGTCACGGAGATACAGACCAGTTTTTTTCCCCCATTGTAGGAGATCGTACATCAGAATTGGTCGCGACTTGAGCATAATTATCGCCCGTTTATCATGGGGCCGATATTTGAATTCAAAGAATATCAGGTAGTCAGGTAGGCCGGCACATACATACATTCGAGGCCCCGGCACATTCAGCGCAAAGGCGGCACATTGGGTGAATAGACAGGATGCACAAAAGCCGCACCCAAAACAGAAGATTTAGGGCCTCAACAACATATATCTCACTAGAATACATGTAAAACAAGTGTATAGTAGACCATCATATATTGAGGCTGTCCGGGTAGAGCACCAAGGGTGTATTAGAGGAGCCAAAAATTTAGTGGCTTGAGCGATACCGTGAAAAAAACGGGTTTCCCGAGCTCTCCTCGCAGATGAATTCCACGGTACTGAGAATTTAGGCGTCGAATGAAAGTTTGGAGATGTAATGATGGTGTTTAACTCAAAATAAACACGAAATCCACTGCGGCTTTGCACAAGGGCCAGAAGCCGCATGCAGCTCGTGCGCATCCTGTCTAATGTGCCGCGCGTGAACGCAAGGGCGGCACATTCCATATCGAGAATGTGCTGGGCTTGGCACCAACTAGCAAAACACACGTGTCTTTTCTGCACTGGGCGCAACAATTCCGGATAATGTTGATGAGGAGATGCTCGCAAAGTCTCTCACCAACCAGACACTGTCCGACAGCTCGGAAGAGGACACTCAACCTTTCAGCAAGCCAGTGCACCCGAATCTGTGAGTTGAACAACAATTCTGTCGTACGCCTTTGGTACGCCTCCATTAGGGGAAGTCAAAGTTACATTTTGGAGGTGATTCAGAAGTCGATTCAGAGGTCGATTCAGAAGTAGATTCTGAAGGTTTGAATCGACTCGGAATCGATCAAAACCCAGAATCGACTTGAATCGCCGTTGCTACTCCGGAGTAGCAACAACATCAGAATCGGATTCGAATCGCTTCGTGATTCGAGCGCGCGGGATTCGACTTCGAATCGACTCCCATCGGAGCGACTGGCCCAAAGTCGAATCGGGTGCGGTCAAAGTTGGGTCGATTCACAGGTGATTCAAAACCATGAATCCACAGATGAATCGACCGCTGAATCGCGTTCTGAATCGACTGTGGAATTTAACTTTGACTTCCCCTATTATATTCTCTGCTGCCCAAAATTGTTCCAATTTTTCGTCCTCTAGGTCACGCACACATCGTTGACGTTTCGGGTCACCGCGAGTCCGAAGTTGATGCGAGGACTATTCTCCCTGAAACGTCGGCGTGTTCCAGAGCTCCAACAACACCTCAATGTGCTGCGGAGGAGGCGATTGAAGAGCGTTCCACGAAGAAAGTCGAGAAGGTGAGTCAAAAATCATTGCAAACACCGCCGATACTGATTCCAATTTCAACAGTAGTGACAAGTATCGACTCCAGACGTTTATCACCGCTCAATACTGTTAGAATTCCGTTTTAATTGCTGTTTGTCTATCGTGTTTCTGTCTTGGCTGTTGGATTGGCAACCGGACACTCTATCAAGTCAGTGATGCACTTCCCGTTTTCTTTCTAGTTCAACGGCTGATCCGGTACCTTCTATTTGTTTCCTACTTAACTTCCGTTATATTGACCTACTCACCGCTGCGCGCAGCCGTGCCTGCACGATAGCTATGACTCAGATTCTGGG
This sequence comes from Mycena leptocephala, assembly GCA_029378395.1. Taxonomy (NCBI): domain Eukaryota; kingdom Fungi; phylum Basidiomycota; class Agaricomycetes; order Agaricales; family Mycenaceae; genus Mycena; species Mycena leptocephala. Next base: position 85,402 of record JARJLF010001266.1, on the reverse strand, counting down.
CCATTTATTTACGTAGTTTGTATTTATACGCTTCGAGCTTTGTATGCACTGCCGACGTTGACTCGCTATTTCACTCTGAGGTGTTCATTTCATTTCATTTATTTTTCACAACATTGGCGCATTTATCCATCCCATCTCTACCTTCAAGACTCGTAATGTGATGGTAAAGTGACAGTGCAACTTTTATTTGAGGTGATCAATTCTCAATTGATGGCATGAATGTGCCGTGGTTGAGCTGACACGGCGGCAAACAGAATAGAGAGCTTGCGCAAAAGCTGCACGAGCCGCATGCGGCTTTTTTGCATTGCACAGAGCGCACCCTCATCATTCCCGGAATGCCCATCTCGGCGAAGTCGGGCTTCCCTAACGAAACCGAGCTATCATTACGATAACAGACTTCTCCCCTGCTTCTTTTCCCAATATTGACTTGCATCCATCTTTCTTCTTTAGCGGCGGCGCGACGACGACTATCGTGGTGGCAGGGACGATTACCGCGGGGGTCATGACGGACGGGACTACGATGATCGTGGCAGAGGCGGACAAGGAGGCGGGCGTGGCGGGTATGATGATCGGCGGTATTAGGTGCGGAGTGATGTGCACTCAAAACGATGGCCCGCTCGAAAAACGATACACTGGCTTGTTACGTGAATTCTCTTCTATTTCCTTTTCTTTCTGTTTCCCTTTCCCTTTCTCGCTTCCTACCTAGGTATCTATTTATCCTTCTCTCCCCTCCTGTTGTGCGATTGGTTTTATATACAATTTATTCGCATTGATACATACATACGTATAGCATGTTTGTATGTCTGGTGTATACGGATCGAATGATATATACGGATTTTTTTTAGGGTGGGCTAGGGTCGCGGGAATTTTATTTTTGGTACGTCGTCCGCCATTGCTGCCTGTTTGCTCCCTCACTGTTGAGCGCTCGGCCGGCAAGTGTTTGCCCAACAGAGTGGGGAGTTGGATATCCCGAAATTGCAGACATTCGTTGCTGCTGGAGATCGTTATCCGCTTGCGGTCAATTGGACTGCGAAGTTTGGTAAGTATGTCATACAATAATTTTAGTGCTCGTATCACCTTGTTGAAACCGTAACGGCAGCCACCACCGGTGCACCCTTCCCCGCATTTCCGAATCGAGCTCGGCAAAACCGGGCAACTTCCATGCTATGGAGGATGCGGGAGTCCGAGTCGGCGATCAGCGTGACGCACGAGCATTGCATAAACGGACTACCGGTCGCTTGTGCGTTCCGTTTAGCGGGAGCGTCCCATCGTCGAAATAATTGTATTCCGATGAGGTTTCGAAGGTTCTCTTTCGACATTCGACACTCATGTACTTCGGACTGTGACGATGCATGCTTCGCCACGGGTATATGCATCCTCCCTTTGCGTCGAAACTGCCGACAATCTAGACGAATGTTTCTCAGGTGGTCGTCCTTTAGTTCATTTCTCACTGAAGCCGTTAGTGGAAGAATTTATTGCTAGGGCGCTGGGTTGGACTGACGATGCATACTTCGCCACGGGCATATGCATCCTCCTTCTGCGTTAAAAATGCACGAATTTTCCTCCTTCCTTTAGTTCATCTCTATATCAAGCCGTAAGTGGACGTATTTATTGCCTGGGCGCTGGGTTGGACGGACGATGCATGCTTCGCCACGGGCATATTCATCGCTCTTCTACGATAAAACTGCCGACAATCTATACGAATGTTCCTCATCTGGTCTTCCTTTATTTCATTTCTAAATCAAGCCGTAAGTGGATGTATTTATTGCCTGGGCGCTGGGTTGTACTTGTCAGTTGGTTGGTCAACTCTTGGCGCTGGATTGTACTTGTCAGTTGGTTGGTCAACTCTTTGGACTGAGTTGAACAAGGGAGTCTTGTTCCGAAATAGGATACACCGAAGAAGCCTCCGCCTCAACCTGTGAACGTCTTCGGTATAGACCAAACTGCGGTCTCATGGAAACGTCGGCCTGAAAACGACTGGACAATAATTTTTCTTTCACGGCGGAACGGAGCTAGCATATAAAAAACCTATATAGATGTTGGGCAGCTGCCAGAAAGCCAAAAATCCGCCATGCAATTTCAAATCTTGACCGCCATCGCATTCGTATTCAGTAAGTTCTGCAACTTCTGAAGGAGCATCCAACTGATCCCACTGCTCACAGCCGCTCTCTTTGCTAAAGCCTTGCCGGTTCAACGCCCTGAGGACGTTTCTGTGCGCAGTGCAGAAGTTAATAACATCGACCACTCATTCCTTCCGTCGCTGATCTTTTCTTGAGGCCGAAATCGACGATCGCGTGTGCCGGATCGATTGCATCTGAAATTCCGCCATAACGCGTTCCCAGGCGAGTCGATATTTGAGAGCGCCCGTCATCTCTGGTCTGAAACGGCCCATAGTCCGACATAAATCCGCTCCAATGAGATTTCTAGTTTGCATGGCCAGCCATCCATATTCTTTCTTTTGATTATATCTCGCGACCTGCTTCATGTTCCTACTGTTGTCGTTTGCCCAGATTATCCGTAATTCACAATGTGATTATATCAGAATGAGCCCGGAAAAATTAAGTGGGTGGGACTTGCTTCATGTTCCTACTGCTGTCGTTTGCCTAGATTATCCGTAATTCAGAACTTAATCATCTCTCACTCCGGCGTCAATCGAGAGTGAATTTTGGATCGCCACATGGCTGCCTGATACACATGCTGCCTGACAAGTTACCCTTTCCACGCCAATTCTCAACATGTTCAGTGTACGCGAACAACAGTCATCCTTCGAACTGCGACCATGGATACTTCACCACAGCCCCAGCATCCTACTTCTGCGTCAAAAATGCCGACAATCTATACGAATTTTCCTCGTCTTGCCTTCCATTAGTTCATTTCTCAGTCAAGCCGTAAGTGGGCTCTCGTTAGGGTTTCCTCATAAGTAAATGGATAAGATTAGATATGCCTTATATCGAAGCCCCAAACCCTAGCGAACAGATTTCCAGTTGAACGTCCGGCGTGCCGAAATTTGGCAACCGTCAGTGTGACTTGTCAGTTTCGTCCGTCCCATGCTTTGGACTGAATTGAACAAGGGAATCTTGTTGCAGAATAGGATATACACCGAAGAAGTATCAGACACGGGTTTTCGCCTCTTTCTTATGTATCAAACTGTCGCTTGGGACCGTGTTCATGAAGGCCACTCGAGTCTCTTTTTGGAGCTACTTCAACATCGGAACTCGCTGAAATTCCGACCGTGGGACCATCCATTCTCGGGACCAACTCTGGTTCACACCTTATCCGCTGAACTCATTTGCAGGACTCCCGCCAAGAGCTCCGAGGTCTATTCCAAAATGTTGTCGGGACTCAGGAGGGTTGACAATCATCGGACCTCGGTATTTTTGCATGTGGTGCACGATACTAACCAGGCTAAATTCTACGTGCGGAGATGCGACGGACTCAGACCGTATGGAGACCGTTCTCCGGACGACCGGGTTGCGTAAAGCAGATCGCCGTCTCACCAAACATACATTTCGACGTCGCAGTGAAGCTGGATGCATGTTTTCAACATTGACCTTCTCATCCACTGAACCCATTTCTGCCCAGAGCTCCAAGGTCTATTTGAACTTAAGTGTCCACACAGCTGATAATCATCGGACCTAGGTATTTTGGCTGTGACAATGCAGTGTTGTGGCGCTGTAATCTGCGCCTGGACAAAATTAGGGCCCGGGGAAACTGATCACTACGTAAATGGCAGCCTTCGCTGAGCCTCATCCTTCCTCGCTCCACGGGCATCTCGGATCATTCCGCCGGTTTCAGAGTTTCTGCATTGTGATCTCAAGGATGACATGCACGAAACCTAAAATACCAAATTTGACGACGAGTTTTCGAGATTGGGATTGGACGCACTTGATGCTCGAAGTAAGGCTGACTACGATGCCCGCTGTGTCAGACATCCGCAATCGCAGGCGGGAGAAAGCATGTACTGGTACAGGTATAGTAGAAGCAGGATCCTAGTTTCCATCAGAACACTGCATCCGATCCGTTGGACGCTTAAAAAGCTGAGCCGTAAGGCGCCTTGTCGACAATGTTTGATCCCATGTCCGGCATTATCAGTCCTCGAGCTAGTCTCATGCCCCTGCATGACTTTCTCGGAGCCTGGCTCATCGGACTCATCCTGTCTTCAGTGCAGGCTGGTCTTTCAAATCTCGGAATCACCCCCGAACGTTATTTAATCCAGACTTTTTGGTGTTACTTGCTTGCAAGTGTACCGCTACTTCACGAAACATTCTGCGCGGGACTCGATCTTCTTGAAAATTTTTGTGGGTGTCAAACTGAACTCACATCTACCTATCTAATATGGGGCTATTTGAGGTCGCTCTTCTCTGTGCAATAGACAGCTTGCATCTTGCCTTGGTTTCTCATTCATTCTATTCCGCAACCGTCATCAATTTTGGCGACTACGTTAAGTTACAAACACCACCATGGTCAGTTTCCACCAAGGGTTGTCGCTGCCTTCCAACACCCACACAGGAGTCTCCTAGTAAGCAGCATAAGCAATCTGACTAGGAACTGCATGATTTAATGGCAGTGTAAATGAAGGTTCAGATGGACGTTGGAGGTACGAGTGTTTCGCTCTGGACGGTTGAGCATGTCACTGATTTCTCACCAGCCGTTTTGAGCACTTTAGTACAGCTCTTTTATGGCTACCGGATCTACACCATCTCAAACAAATCTCTTGTGTTTCCTGTGATCATCGTGCGTGGTGTTCAACACGTAGATGTCTCGCAAACTGATTCAACTGCAGGCAGCTTGCGCGTTTGCTAACCTGGGTGTGCCCTCTATTTGAAGTTTGAATAAGCTCCTGAGATACCACCAATTTTCAGGAATGGCCATAACTACTATACAGAAATCGCAAGTAATCTCCCATGCTGAAAAAGTGGAGGTTTGACGATGGCACCATCAGTTTCCAGGTCAAAGTTTTCAGCGAGGCGAGCATGGTCATCGTACGTCGTCTGCAACTCATTGCACTCACTCTGTCCATTAAGCTACTTCTCCTAGCCATACTACACCAGCAGCATGTCAATTGAAGCATTCTGTGATGTCCTCGTCGCCGGAGCCATGTCATACCACTTGCTGCGCAGCAAAACGGGATTCAAACAGTAGTGATGTTTCAAACAGTTTTTTGGCATGCAGATAATGAACAATTTAGGACGCGCAAGGCAATAAACATCCTTGTCCGCGTACTCTCTCAACAGTGGTGCAATTGCAATGGTATTCGCAATTTGCGATCTTGCAGCAGTGAGTTTGTCCCGCATCATCTAAGCCGTCACTGATGATACTTGCAGTTCGTTGCCTCACCTTCGACTTTGATTCATGAACCGTAAGGTTTTCACAATTTCCAAAATGATAAATCATCGTAATTTTTGTTTCAGATTTTACTTTGTCCTCGTTCGACGTACGTCTTCCTGAATGCCCTTTGCTCTTTCACCGCTCACACTATTTTAGTCTATACCCTGAGCTTCATGTCCATGTAGGGTTTCTCCCCGATCCACATATATAAGCTCACCGAGGGCTGATGTTCCCCAGACTCAACTCCCGCGACCATGTCAGGGAAAAACTGTTTTCAAGCAGCCACGCCATGGTTACCATTCCTTTCCAGTCCTCCCATGAAAACCCAGTTTTCCCAGTAGATATGGAGCATGGAATGGGAAGGTCTGACGTCAAAGGCGCTGTCGGGATGCCAAGCAGTACCAGTGGCTTTTGACGAGCCAGTCACACGACACCGAGATATATTGCGCCTACAGTGCGACGACGGGAACTGTTCGAGATGTAATCTTTTGAAGAAAACACGAATGCCAGGTTGTATTCAAATTTTATCTATCTGAAGTGCTATGTACTTGTTTGTGGTGCCATTTCTTTTTGAGCTCGTGCGAGGTCACAATATAAATGTCAAAACTGATGAGTCGGAGATCGGACTTTTGAATACGGGCTTTACGTGGTTCCATTCAATAAGATCCCAATCAGAAACGTCCGCCCTCTAATTGATTGGTTTCCCAGCAACTGCACCGAGAGGACCGACAACGTTCACACGTCGCCTGCATCAGAAATCTCCGGTTGACCATACGGCTGCTTTAAATTAAAGAGTAGATCCCCCTAAGGTGCTGTTCGGGATCCCGAATTGAAATCCCAGTTCCCTGCCAAACCACTTTTTCGTAATGGACCCTTTTAACGTCTTCTGTTTTTGTCTCCTGATGGCGCATTTAAGGTGTACAATTGGAGGCTAGCTTCTCGCCTGGACCGGAACACAAGGGGTGATGTTGGCTGAGATATTACTGCAGAAATTGACGTCCATCATCAGGCTTACTCTATGTGTGGAATGTTATCTGGAATGTGCATAACTTGGATAACGACTACAGTGCTTTTCCAACGTCGCGTGGGATGTGCAAGTACTGTTGTATATTTTTCTCTAGGTGTGATTGAGGGTAAAATCTAGACTTTTGCAAAGAATGCACACAGAGTCACAGACTTCGATACCCAGGCGACGTGCCCGACGACGCAGGCAATGAATTCACGAGCCAATATTAATTGTCCCAGTCTTGAGCTCGGGCATCGGTACTCCCCGAGACTTCAAAAGTCCGCTCACATCCAAGGGCAATGCCGCCGATGCATTTGTTGTCCACCATGGCCCGCTCCTAGTTGGAAGAGAAGGTGAAACGGGCGGCGCTCGTGGTGGTCAGAGTCCTGTCTCGGTGACCCAGACGTTCAGGTGTGATTTGCTACGCTTGACTGATATGTTATCGCTTTCGGATTGATCCGGCATAAATGAAAGAAAAGATGCGCGCAAATCACACTAGAACGTCTGGGGCAATTGGTACAGAGACACGCTCGCCTTGATTTCGCGTTGTGTGCACTCAGTACCCTTCAAATAAAGCCCATGATTGGAGGGGAGAACTTCATAAGGGCATATAACACAGTGGAAGTTTTATTTGGGCTGCCCAAGCTCGACTTGACGCGAAATGGTACTCGAAAGCCGCACAAGACCTGCACTTTTGAATTGCGCACAACAGCCCACAAAGTGCTCAAAAAAATCGGAAAAAAATGGGGAGTCAATTTAGGGACACAGGCCAGATAGTAGTCACCACCCATAAGGCCAGAAAGGCGGAGGAGGGAGGGAAGGGGAAGGAGGGCTGTGACCGTATGAGGGTACCAATTGCCCCAGACGTTTTGGTGTGATCTCCCGTTCTTAGGCTTTCACCGTCCTCATCTTCTCCCTCATAATTGCCTATGGCGTCGCCCCGCAACACGGGCGCACCAACCCCCTTGTGTACATCTCCATCGCCTCCCTCGTCGGCGGCGTCTCCGTCATGTTTGTCAAGGGCTTCAGCGTCGCGCTCAAGTTCACGTTTTCCGGCGAGAACCAGTTCGTCTACCCCTCGACGTACCCGTTCATTTTCATCGCGGACGTGTGCATCGTAGTGCAGCTGAACTATGCGAATAAGGTGTTGGACCTGTTTAGTGTTAATCTGTGCGTCCTGTCCTGTCCTTCCCTCCACCTCTCCCCGTTATTCGATTCCTTTCGATGTACCTTTTGACGACAAGCTGACTGACGAACTTGCGTGCGCGTGGGGTGAATCCAATCTACTACGTCGGCTTCTGCACCGCAACCATCGTCGCCTCCCTCTTCTTCTTCAAGGGATTCAACACCACAAGCGCATCCAGCATCGTCTCCCTCTCTCCGGGTTCGTCGTCACCTTCCTCGGCGTGCATATCCTCAACCTCGCCATGCTCGACGAGTCCGAGGCCGCGTCCCGCGCCGTTTCGAATGTGTCGCTAGGCGGCAAGGTGAGCCCGTGGACGCATGGGCAGGCGAGGAGGAATAGTAGTGGAAGCCTGAATGGGCTGCGGACGCCGCTCTTTGGGGCGTTTGCGATCGAGGCGGACGCGGGGAGGAGACTGTGCGGCTGGAGAGGCCGGAGGAGGAAGGGGAGGAATACGGGGAGGATGTGGATGAGACGACGGCGTTGTACGTGGGTGGACTCGCGAGTAGCAGCAGTAGTAGGGGAGGGAGCAGACGGGCGTCGCCACTGCCTCGGATATCGCCGAGGCCGGTGTAGGGTACAGTGTAGCGTTTTGGATCTATGTGGGAGTACATATGGAGAAGGGAGGGTTTATTTATTGTTTTTTGGACGAGCAGGGGGGGGTGGGATTCGATTTCGATTCTGTTCTCCCTTCTCTCAGTGTCCTTACCCTGTTGAATATATATATATACGAAGCCGGGTGAATTCGCAAACAGCTGACTTCCACTTCCTTCCGGTTATCCCAACAGCGTGCGTCAGCCTTCCTTCCAAATATCGATCGCGATATCCGACTTGTCCGACTTGGCTTGACCAAAGCATTCTCTCTTGCGCAGTTCGGGTATGATGCGTCTGTTCCACGACTCGCGGAGACATGTTCCCAAGTACAGCCAAGTTGCCCGGGGTCCAAGGAAGCGTAGTATGTGCATGTCATCGTCCGGATTCCGCCAACTCTGAATCCCAGACTCCGTGCTCACGCGCAGGCTGATAATCTGTATTATGCTTATTCGATTCAGCGTGAGGTCCCTGGATACTATGTGCGCACGCAGTGGACACTCGAATCACAGCTCCAGCACATGGCAAACCAGTCAATTGGGCGTTCGATACTGAGTATTCCCAAACCCAATATATTTCTTGGCGACAAAATGTTACGGTAATTATTTTGTTGAACATAATATGTATCGAAATGCTTACAGTGCTTGTAGGTGGCTATAGCCCGGCTCTTCAACGAGAACACGGCTGCACTAGTTAAAGTCTTTCCAAGTCGATTCAGCTTCTTTCCGACTTCAGCTCTCCCGAATGTTGATGAAAGGTGCGTTTATTTGATGAACAGTACAGGCCCAGATCCTGATACATGAAATGCAGCCTCACTGAGGTGAAACGGTGTAGGCAATATGTTTCACGGCTTCAAATTTAATTAATATTGGGGTCGTCAACATGCAAGTTCCGGCTCACACGTATCTCGCCCCACAATGGTGGCTCCCGTTAGCAACAGGATTCAATTTCGCGGACGTCATTCATTGACAGATCCCCTCTCACCCGATGGATATTGGCCGGCCACACTACGTTTCCCGACGCCGTACTATCTGTATACGTAGCAGGAAAATGGCAGGACCGATGCGGGGATGGGAGCCAAATATAATCCATCCTATTAGTTTGATGTCCATGATTGAAAACGCCCGTGCAATCAACGTGGCGCTGCCGGGATTGTGGCTGTCAGCGTCAACCTATACACATTGCGTTTCAGCTCGTTAGCTTGGGTATGCCAGTTTCGATGGCGGCGTCCCGAGTGGCTCGCCTCGGGATAAACAATCACGGATCGTGTTCTGTCTTCCTTGATCCTCAAAATTAACCGCAGCTAAAGAGCGCATGAATGATTTGACGCATCCGACTATGCTGTGTGAACCTGCGTCAACATGGAACAGGAATTTGACACGCATGAAAGGCAACACACAATAGGAGGATAGGCGAAACTCACCCGCATCGAAGGAAAATCCAAACACGATGAAATCGTATTCCCTGGTCTGAGCAAGTGCCATTTTTAGTACCGAAGAATTGCGTAGTGTGTTCCTGCTCCAGATCTCGAAAATATATCTCGCTCCGCGGAAGTCTTGAAGCAAGATGAGGAACTACGGTGTCGTTTTGTACCTTGGGCCATGCGTATATATGATTCCCAGGTCGACAGTATAGACGCTGTGCGAGGTGAAACGACCAGAACGGGTCCTTCCATGGCAGTGTTAATCAAACGAAACCAGCCGCCCCTCAATCTGCATACTAGATTGATACGGACTTTGGTGCGCGCATGCGGCCTTTAAGCACCGAAATGGAAGCGATTATCCGTGGCTTAGGAATCCAACGCGAGCCAAATTATTGCTCAGACCCAGGAAAGAAATTAGGTGGTTCCACCATTCATGTAAGATGTGAAAAGATGTACATAAAATCGGAAAAGAAGTATGCAGTGGCTCTGCTGGCCGAGTTGAGAGCCGAGCAGAACGTCAACTGCAGCAATCCGCCAAAGCCTCAGCAGAAGAAAGCCCGGGGAGAAGTCAACAAGCGCTGGGGCGTCTAACTTCAACAGAGATTGATCCGACGTCAAGGGCCCAAGGCCACCGCCTTCTTGCTTCTCGCCACGACTGAGACGACTCCGCCTTCAGGCTCGCGGTTTGATTTTTCTCTGCTACTAGTACGCGCCAATGACGTCTGGTATCCTGACCTATCGCGATGCTCTGATCACCTCCCCTTTGGTACTCGGAGAACATCCTGATTCCTGCTCAATCCCTGCCTCTGCAGATCTCGGCTCGTTTCTTTTGCTTTTCCAGTCACGGTAGCGGCGGCCGAGCCAGAGAAGCTCACGTACAGTCCGTAAGTATCCTATGTCTGCTGAACGTCTCTTGTCTGCACGTCGGATGGAGACGTGCGCATCCTCGCTCTACACCTATCACCCTAGTTTGTCGCACCACGCTGTGCTTCTACTCGCCGTCTACTCTCATTTACACCTGCTATGAATTCCTTCCATATTCCCACACTATTGCGTTATGCAGGACAATTTTGAGGCCGTGGGTGATCTTTTTATGATGCCAAAAATGGAGTTTGCGCCGGACCTCGGAACTCTTTGCGTACACTCCTTCTGGTTGGATATTCCCCAGCTCCAATCTTCTGTTATTATTCGCTCAATTATGCCGTATTCTGGCAGGTGTTCCTCTGTGGAATCCTTCCTTTCGCGGCGCGGGCCTTGCTCATTGTGCTGGGATCTCTGGCAACAATTTCGAACCTCTAGTCTGTCTCCCAGTGCTTAGGTGTACGGTTGATTCTTTCCTTATCCATCGCCAGTGTTTTTTTCTGTCAAACTCCACAAGAACGTGTCGTTGGGTGCACCACGTATTTCCACAAGTCGTATCTGGTTAAATTCAGATCCGCAGCCCACCTTTTATATTCCTATTCTTAGTCTAGCCGCCCCGATGTGTTCGACAGCTTTCACCTCGCAGGTCTCCGATTCTATGCCCAGATTTTGTATCTTTATCCCGAAGTTGAATCTCACGAGCTCATGGTCTGGTTATTTTCAGAAAATGCCCGCCGCAAGTCACCCGCACTGCCGAAACAAACGAAGTCGGGACTCAGGATTTATGTCTCAGATGGTTTCCATACCTACTCTTTTCTTTTGTTTCCTCAGCTGCTATTACGCTGGGTCCCGCAACGAAAGCCAAACTGCCCAAGCGTATCAGTGGCAGTACTCCTGTTTTGACCTTCCAACCGTGGCAGTGCTGGTCCATCTTGTCTTCCGCTCAATCTTGCCACTCATCCTGTAGCACGTCCTCATATCCCCTCAAATCCACGCTTTTATTCCTGAAGAAATCCAACTGATTCAAGGTCAGTGCTCTCGGCTTTGAACCCGCATTCGGCGATTCAGTGGCATAGCTAACAGTGGCACAGTCTGAATAGACTATTCTAATGCACGATTCCCTCCATTTGCGAAACATTTCTCGTCTACCGATTCGTTTCCGGGTGAGTGTCTTCCCATCGAACTCTCGCAAATGCCTACCCTTATAAACGCCAGAGGGCCGCAATGGCTGCTGCAAACGGTTCCGTCGATGACATTCAAGAAATTATGATGGGCATCGCGTGCGCCCCAAACTCTCCGGAGGCGATCCTGTTCCTCCCGGTTTGCTGGCCTAATCTCGATCCCGCGGGAATCCCGAGCGCGCGCGAGCTCGATGCTATGCTCTCCAACTCAGACACGGAGAACCTGCCTAAGGGACCTTTCTTGGCACTCGAAATGATCCACTTCCTCCCGACCGTCCCGCGACAGGCCTTGGTGGATCTGTGGCCACGTGTCTGGCCGTGGATATATTTCCTCGACACCTACCGGGACGTCATTCGAACGTCCCCAAACTACCTAGACTTGTACTGGTTCTTCTTCTCCTATGTCCATCGTCTCCCTGCCGGCCTGGTGGGCAGTTCGCCTGGATTTCGACAGTTCGTCGCCAAGGCATGGTCAGCGTTCATCGCGACGGGAAATTCGAAGGCCCGCGGATTTCGCGAACTCCTGCACTTCGTGGATGGCGACTCTGGGTCTATCTGCGACGCGCATGTCGTGGAGTACACCGCAGGCGCCGGTGGTTCGCTTGATGAATTAGCGAGGCTGACTTGCGCCCATTTAAACATTGACGGGAGGGTGGCGTATATACAGAGCGGTATCCGTTTTGCGATGGCTTTTGAGTCCGCGCGGGCATCAACCGGAAATCCTGAACTGGGTGATTTTCATCACTTTCTCCGGCGTCGAGGAATAGTTCGGCGCTTGACTGAGATTCTTTCGGACGTGACGTCGGATTCGTCGGATTCGCTTACTAGCAACACGCGAGGAGAGCTAGTGACAAATTGCCTGTCACTGTTCGTCCTTGAGCTGTGCAATCCCGACGGTTATTTATGGCTCCCGCAAGCCCTTCGATCTGGGCTCCTTGGCTGCATGGCCCGGATTGCAAATCTGTTTGACTCGGGTGTCCATATCTCAAACCTTCGGAAATTGCTGGAGTACACACAGAGGGCGACGGTGTATTATTCCGTGGTGCAGAATTTCGCCTGCCGCCTGCCTAATGCGTCGGTGCACGCTGATTCCCCCATCTACTCGCAGTGGATGAAATTCATGGCGTTGGCGCAGGAGCGATTAGATACCACCGATGTGTTTGATGATCCCGAGTGTGGGCCCCACAGGGTCTGTGATAACCTCGAGGCAAATCATTTCACCTACGAAACTAACTCCATACTCGTGCTGACGTCTTTCCAGTGTGGCAGAATTATGGAGAAGTCAAAATTCAAAGCCTGCGCCGGTTGCTGCACGGTATACTATTGTGATAGTTCGTGCCAACGAGCTGATTGGACTGACCATCGTATGTGGTGTGGCAGACTTCGTTTGCTCTATCTACGTTCGTCGACAGATCTTCTCTAATAAAGTCTAATATTTCATCTAGGCGAAAGTCTGACAGGACGCAACAAGTCTTTCATGTGTGCTTTAGGTCAACAAATCTACCACCAAAACAGGAATAGTATCTTTCGGATGCAGATAGCAGTCATGCGGTCGGAGCTGGGTGAACACGTTTTTATTACCCAAGACTATTGTACTGGCATCCCGGTCATCGGATGTCAACCATTCTTGGCACCGGATTTTGTCCCTCGTACAGACTTGGAGGTGCAGCAGGTGTACTATGGCGCTCGGGCGCGAAGGGACCACCGCATCCAGTTACACCTTGTTTCATTCCTAGGCCAGCCGTCACGGATTTTCCTTATGCGGTTGTCGAATACTGCGGTGCATGACAGACTCGTGTACATAGCAGGCGCCACGAGGGAGGACGACCGAATGGAGAAGGAACTGGCGGCATTGGATGGATTATGCGACGCAATTTGTTGAAAGTCATTTTTCGTTAGATTTCGATACTCGTCTTTCTCTTTTATTTACCTGATTCTTGTCCTTATTCCCTTTCCTCTCGTACGCCCTTCAACGCGGGAGATTAATAATATTTGCAGGTGTCTGGATTGTGGGATCAGAGCGCGCTTGGATTGCGCTCGAATCGGCTCGACGCTCTTTCATGGAACCGAGGCGTGTGTGTCATAGTGGAGTTATGACTCCACACCACGTCGGAGCCGCTGTGGGTTTGGCCGGTGAGTTTTCTGGACACTGCTTAATCAATGCGGCGGCACTGACATGCCTGCGTAGTCCTTGCAAATGTTTAACTGATGTGTTATGTCTTTTATTCTCACTCTACCATGTCTGCTCACTTACCCATTGGCAGTCATAATACACTGTGCTGAGCGGCGAACATTACCCTCCTTGTCTTCGCGGGTCGGCTCGGATGTTTCGGTATTACCGCATTCATTATAAATGTGTAGTAGTTCAATTTGAATAAATATTGTTTCTTGAATTTATGTGTATTGCAATTGAAATGTGAAAGAGCGATGAGACCCAACGGCCGTGGCGCTGTTGTGCCAAGTGCCGCTTTCGACACCTTGCGGCGCGCTGCAGGCCCATTTGGCACCGGGAACCTTGAGACACCTTGAGAGCCACACTGTGGCTTGGGAAGTGATCTCAAGAACCTGACATCCGTGCTGCAAGCCGCCTAAAACCTAATGACCTTGCAATGGCTCAGAAGATATTCGGAGCCGTTGCGTGCAAATATATTTTTTTCCGACATCTGGCGGTAGCATCTGCTTCTCCGCCACCGTGACGAATATCGATCCGGCCCCGACGGGTAACGTCTACGTATACTACGCCAACGGAACGTTTGCATGGACTTTTCTGGCTCGGCTGTCAACGGCAATAACCAGTGCGGGTATACCATTAACGTTGAGGTCCCCAATGGACATAATATCGGTGGTAGGTGGTATGTGCCAGTTATATCTTGCTCCCACCCCTGACGTGCCCCTAGTCTGCGCCCTCCAGACACGCTTTTCAAGATCCTTATCCTTTATTCCATTCCCTATACATAAAGTACCTCCATACACGCTTCTCAATTCCGCATATATAAAGCACTGTGCGATTATTGTGTGCCAAGCAAGAGATGTGATTCTATGTCTTCACATGCAACCGAGTTGGCAACTTGACGGTCCAACTTGACAGCGATGCTAACCTCAAATTCCGAAACTAGAAGCTAAGGGGCCTGGCTGCCAGATAATTGCCCATGGCATCTTACTTGACGTTCAAGGAGATTGGAATCTTTGAAATATATCACCTGTACTCATTCTTCGTCTTTGTGCTGTGCCTTCAACCTTGTGCTTCAATTTTAAATAGCGAACTCGATGGGAACGCGTGGCCTGAGCGCTCTGAAACCGTGGCCAATGGATTACTACGCCCAGAAAATGGTAGGGAAAAAAATTCGACAGATGCTCAACGCGTAATTTGACTCACCAGACAAATAAATGGGATAAAAATTGAGAAGAATAGGGATGTCAATGGGAACGCGTGGTCTGATGGCTCCGAAACCGCGTCCGATGGATTCCTACGTTTAGAGAATGGTTAAGGTTATGAATTGCAGTCATGGCATGAATGCAATTCACCAGAAAATTTGATCGCCACTCAAAGTCGGGGACTGGGACAGAGCGTTGACACACTCGAAGTGCATCAAGCAGTTCGATGACAAATGGTTTGTGCCACAGGAGCTTGACCCATCGGTCTTGGAGTCCTTGGTCATTTCGCTTCCGCCTGGGTCCCTGCTGCCTAATGTGCGGGATCTATTCTGCCACTCAGAGTCGGCGGTGTTTCCCTATCTCGCATTTCTGGTTGGACCACATATTACAAGGATTTACACCGAACATACGGGGCCGTTTTGGCGCTTCGCGGCCTTGCTGTTGCCACTTGCGTCCAAATGTCTGTCTTTGAGGCATATCAGCACAAATGGGCCGTGGGATGATGAATCTACAGGGGTTTCTTCCTTTGTCATGCAGTTAACGCAGCTGCGAACACTCGACGTTCTTACTGTGAACGAAGAAGCCTGCCACCGTCATATCTCCGGTCTCCACCGCCTGGAAACGCTAACGGTTCGATCCATCCCGGAAGACCCATTTCATCGTGCGGATCCTCCCGTGTCTGGCTCTCCTTTCTCAGCCCTCCGCCGCCTGGAGCTGCATGCGGACAATCACAAATTCGCTATGAATTTCATGACCTCACTTCACAACGCCCCATTCTAGACACTCTCCGTCACTGTTGGGTTAGGTCGGCGTCAACTTGTCCGTCCGTTTCTCCCGTTATCTGGATCTACTACGCCGTCCACTAACTCTTTGATCAGCGGCTTGTTTTCCGTCCGCTGCGACCCGTCTCCGCACTTGATGTCCGGGCGATTACATCGACGAGACGTTCTCTTCTCCGGCTTCTCTATCTTCTGCAACGCGCCGCTGGTGCTATCTCCATCACATTTTTGGTGCGTGCAAACTTTTCGCCCATATCTTTAGCAATTCTCATTCTGCCGTTTCCCTGTTGTTTCAATAGGATTTCAAGGCACCTTAGAACGCTGTGCTGTCCATCCTGCGGCCGTGTGTATTGCATACTCGAGGATTTTGTATTTCTAAGTCGTGGTCCTGGTGTGTGATTATAGAGTTTATGATGGCCACCTGGAGCAACCTGGGTGGCTTGAAGCGCTTCCGAGGCATGTTGAGCCAGGTGGCTTTTCAAACTACATCATTGTTGGTTTTGTTGGTGTGAATGACATCCCTCTGGTTCATATCTTTCAAAAAGACCTGTCAACATGCTTGACAGACAAAAACAGGCACGCATATATAAGTCTAGCGAAGGAGAATTCAGCATCTTTTGGCCAGGAGGCAGCAATGATGATGAGGGGGCTAAGGACAATAGCATTGATGAAGAAGAAAAGAATTGAAAGGAATACAGGGTTACAATGGGACAAGCCACCTAGAAGAACCACCTGGAACCAGAGCCACCTGGGATCACATGCCTCGGTAGCCACCCGGGTGGGTCGGCACAAACTCTCTATTCTTTGGCTTCAAATATTAACCGACTCTGATTCGTCTCTGTATCCAAGTATCCCCCGCGTTTTAGGTTTGTTTGTCTTGCCGCGGCCCATAGAATTTCCTTAGCAGCCCCTGATTTGTGTCCTTCCGACATTCCGCAGCTTAGCCGACCCCGTTCCACGCCGCGCACTCGTCTCTGAATTTCCCGCACATACACGTTGTGTGACGGGGGCCGTGCGTTTCCAGCGGTTGCGACCACCGGCATCGACGCGTCTTCGAGTTGTATACCTATCTTGCTCCTCTGGTGCAAGAAGCAACAGCGTGGATCCAGTCCACTATCCCTCAACGCTGCCGCCGGTGTCTGTCGCCGATTTAGTTTCGCACGTGTACTGTACCATTTCATTCAATTCATATGTCACGCATCACAGCAGTCAAAATATACGAAAATTTTCGTACATGTCACGGGTCACCGATGGGATGTTCGAATATCCAAAACAAGTCACAAAATCGGCGGGAAATGCTCAAAAAATCCAAAATTTTCGTGCCCGCACAGCGCGTACAGTTCAAAACGCGCGGCGATCGCACGAAATGCTCATTCGATCTTGAGGACGCCAGGGAGGCCACTCATTGTGGTACTTTGGCGATAGTGGCAGCGGGATTGGGGCCAAAAAAAATAAACCAAGGTAATATACCGCTTTCAGTGTTATCCTCCCGTGGTGATCTGTGTTGTGTTGCCTGGTTATTCTACACTTGAAGCTGGTGGATCTACAACTTTTTGAGAGGTGCCCGGCCATTTTCGGCGGATCTACTAATTTCTTTTGGGTGTCACGCTCCGCCTGGGCGATCTACGAAAACCAAAGTTCGAATTTTTGGGTCATGGGTCACAGCCTGTTAGAATTGAATGAAATGGTACAGTATTTGACGCCTGGTAGCTTGCGGCGTATTTCTTGAGCTCATTACATTCATTTACAGCAAACTCCTTTGCGCCGACTCGAGGCGCGGTTTATCCGTGATTACTGTAGCATTTCGTTCAATTCTAATCGGCTGTGACGCGTGACCCAAAAACTCGAACTTCGATATTCGTATAGTCCTGTTTTAAGCTCAGGTGTCCGATCAGAGTAAAAGCTTATTACATAATCACGAAATGAGCACATTGCTTCATGTCGCCCCGTCTGAAAATACCACAATTACAATTATATGCATCTTCTGTGATTGTCCAAATTTATTTGGAATTTTTGAGTACCATTTGACGCTACTGTGAAAGAGTCAACTTGAAAGGTACATGTCACATCCTTCGTCTTGAGCCATGGGCTACAACATCAATTCAAGCATGTTTCAGATTCTTAGGAGGCAGATCAGGGCAGGTAAGCCCTAATAGTGAGTTTGCTCCAAAATAAAACGAGAAAAATGCCTTGCGCTGTCAAAACGACGGAATACAAGGTAAATTCAAACTCCGATGATTATGTAACAAGGTTTTACTCTGATCGGACCCCCGCGCTTACTAACAGACTTCAACAAACGGAGGTACGACGTCAAATATTGTTGAAGCGTCTGTCTAGGAGAGACTAATATTCGTATATCGGCCGAGCAGACCGTGACATGAGAAAAGATTCGTATATTCGGCATGTCCCGTTGTGTCGGAAAACCTTCCCAGGATGAGGAAACCAGTGGATATGGTAATGGGAAGAAAAATTCAAGGTATGTTGAACTGATTTAGTTCAAACTCAACTTTTTTGAAGGTTTTTGAAGCAAAACATGCAGCGGAGGCGAAATTGAATATTTGGGTCATTTTTCACCAACTTTGTGACTTTTTTGGATGTTCGAAGATCCCCTCGGTGACCCGTGACATGTACGAAAATTTTCGTATATTTTGCCTGCCGTGACGCGTGACATACGAATGCTACCCTATTCGCGTGACTTCAGGGTGACCTGCCCTTATCCTCATCCCCTTCACTCTGCGCGTATGTTTTCCTTGAATTGTTCGTGATTCCAGCTTCCCCCTCTCCCTCTTCACTCGCGGTGAATTATTCGCTGGTTGGTGTTGTTTCAAGCTTGGTATTGAACATTCTTGGCAAGTTGAAGACGACCATACGGGTCTTCTCAGTGGTACGTGCGTGCATGAGTTTCTGGTTGCTGATGCCATTCTGACTGCTGTTCCCCGGTTTTAGGGATTTCAATCATGATTTTTTTGTTGCTCCGAGCATTGCGCGTTCATTCTGGCGTGCACATTCATATATTCTACGACCCCAGTCGCGCCCACCGAGATGCGTCCTCATTTATCCGCTGACTGGACAGCGGCCCTTGTCCTGGACTCCTGGATGCTCACTGTTGCGACTCGATGCGTGCTTGCGTAGATAATATCCTTGTTGCCCTTCTGATTCGTCTTTTCCCCGAATTCTACCAGGTGCTCCCGGGACCATTCGCACCCTTCTCAGGCGGGCGTCATCGTCTTTGACCGGTCTTGATTTTCGAGTTTTGATTTCCCCCCCCCCCCCCCCCCCCCCCCATCCTCCCTCCAGGGATATCAGCGCGTTTACACGGTGGATACTTTCTCTGAGTGCGTATTTCTTTCTTGTCTTTTATAAGCTCTTCCACGTCCTCTAGTCCTGCGCCCGAACTAATCCCCTCCCTCTTCCAGTGCTCGCCTACACATTATTTCTCTGCTACCCCTGGACTACACTTCGAGTTCTTGCCGCATTTTAATGCGCTCTGGGATTTGCTTCGTCAATGCTGAAACGAGTTGCAGCCTCTGGCGCGTCAAAACATCATGTAAAGCGTCTTTAAGGCCGGTGGACTGAATTTTCTCAATGCAATCGGCTTTTGCGAGCTGCTCTCTGCGGTGTTGTGGATACCTCCGGTGCGTTTACTTACGTTATCATTCAACTCGTCCTTGGACCGATACCTACTGTCAGCGACTGCCTATCAGGCCAGACTAGGTGACCGGCCACTTGCCTAATATAAGCCGGTGCAATGTATAATCCTCGAGTTTGGTGGTTGTGGGTTGGACCATGACCTATGGGGACCTTGCATGTCAAATTTGAAGGCAAGAGACGGCGGCAATCAAACGTTGCGGGAGTTTCGAACAAGGTGCCGGGCGCGGGGACATCATTTCTTATCCCCGACCGGTCTTCTCGCTTGTCTTTTCCTTATTGCTCCCCCAATTCCTGGCCAATTCACAAGTGCGGGGATCCGTTCTCATCTGTTCGGGGAAATGGCCCAGGGTTGAATTATCCGTGCAAAACCTCCCGCTCGCCTACTTGATTCTTCAAGCAGACCTTGGCTCGATTTCAAGTGGCACAAACCGGCCACCTCTGTAACGAACCAGCCATGTTTGCTGGGGGCCTGGGATTTGACCTAGTTATTCAAGATACCTTATAATGTATCCTATCATGCTCATTGGGCTCTTAACTGTCAGACTTCCTGTTCACGACGGGGTAACATCGAAAACCACCCAATTGCATCAACGCGTACAGATGGAATTTTTTGAGGGGTGGTTGGGATATGGAAGACCTCGTTTGCTAACAGGTACGTCCGACTACATCTCATTGAGGCATACAGATCTCGATTTAGGCCCTCAATGCCCTCAGTCCTTTGCAGGGCACACCATTTGCTCCGCACTCGATCCCGGCCATTTTCCTTGGCAGGCAACGGAAATAGTCGTGGTCCCCATACATGGTATATTTTCAGCTTGAGGGCAATAATATATTTCGATCCAATGAATAGTTTGGGATGCATTGGGGTGAATAGTACCAGTGCCAACGAAGGATTTAGCCGGGTGGCCGGTTAGGCCGTTTTTTCCATTTTGGGCATCCTTCTGCGAAAGAATTCGGCATGCCATGAAATGTACATGTAAATTCGCAGAAAATGTCTCAACTCGCTCGCAGGATGTATGCCTTCGATTAGGACCCTACATACCTGTCTCAGTCGGACTAAGTGTATGGACCCGTGGCGATAAATGCTAAAGTGGCCGGGAAGCCAGTCTCTGATAGTACTGTATAGGTATACTCCCCATCGACACACCGTTAAAACTACCAGCTAGTGGTAGGTCTAGAGCCTACTATGTCGGCATCCGGAGTCCTCAGCTGAATCATCTAGTCGATGATTCAGCTGAGGTCTTTCAGGTGGTGTCATTCTTGATGACCACGCGGGTTCCTCACCGCTGCAAGGCGTCGTCAGGAAATATAAATGGACAACCTGCCGGGCATTTGCTTGCGCGTCTGATCCGAGACGCGGAGTGTTAGATGGGTTATAAAGGCGCCATTGGAAAGCGCTTCTCCATCCTACCATGCCTGACCTCTCTAACGTCCGCAAATTCAACAACGCCTGGGCGCCAGCCTACACCCCCGTCGGCATCTTCGTCGGTGGCACCTCCGGCATCGGGCAAGGCATCGCGGAGGCCTTCGCGCGGCACACCAAGGGCAACGCGCACATTGTCATCGTGGGCCGCAGCAGCGCGGCCGCCACCGCCATCCTCGCCAGCCTTCCGCCCGCCCCCGCCGGCGTGGACGCGACGCGCGACTTCGTACCGTGCGACCTCACCAGCATCGCGAGCGTTAAGCGCCTGGCCGCATCGCTGGGCGCGCGCTTCCCGCGCATCAACCTGCTGGTCACGACCGCGGGCACGATTAACTTCGAGAGCAAGATCACGAGCGAGGGGCTGGAGGTGTCGACGGCGGTGTGGTACTACGCGCGGTGGGCGCTCGTCGGGGGCTGCTCCCCACCATACGCGCGGCGCACGAGGCGGGCGAGGACGCGCGCGTCATGGCTGTCTTCAGCGCTGGACAAGGGAAAGAGCTCGATTTGAGCGACCTGGGGCTGAAAAGGCGTTGAAGCCCGTGCGCGACTTTGCTGGGTTCAGGACGGCCGGGAGCCAGGCATCGACGTACATTGATCTCATGTTCAAGGTGTGTGGCGGCTCACTGAGGGAGATTATGTAACGGATAACTGACCCGGTACAAGGACTACGCCGCGCGGAACCCGGCATCACATTCATCCAGCGATCCGGGGCTGGTGGACACACCCTCCTGAAAAACGTCCCCCTCCCCCGACATCCTCGCCACCGCCAAGTCTATCGAAGTGTGCGGCGAACACCAGCTCTACGCGCTCCTTAAAGCGCCGGCCGGCGCTCGCGTACGGGGCAGGATGGAGACGACATCGGGATGGACCTGCCGGCGACGGAGGAGGTGCAGCGGACGCTGTGGAGCATACGAGGAGGTGATTGGTGGAATCGAGTAGCGCGGTCGCGGTGGTATATCCGTAAAGGAGTTGTAAGATTATATTATCCGCAGTCCAACGCTTGATCCCTCGCTTTTGTAAGGCCTAGAATGACGATACCGAAACGTCGGGTCGAAGCAGAGGAATTCAGTCTATACGGGTGGCAGGGCTCATAAAAACTGCATGGGAAGAAAGAGTCAGGGAAGAGAGCGAGAAAAAAGAAATACTTCGAGGCTCGACCCGAGTTGAACAGGCAATCCCCGCAGCTCAAAAATTTCTGGGGTATTTAAATTTGATGCAGGCATGGATCGTCCGCCATCGAGCCGGAGGCTACGCGTCCAGGTTGAAACTTCAATATATGCGCAGCTTTCAATGTCAGCGCATGCAGTTCGTTGTGAGACGAACTCGGACGTGGGCCTTGCATCGATTTTGGTGCATACCGGCCTATGGTAGGCAGCCTTCAGTTCAATTCGGCCCGAGGATGGGTTGGGATATGGATATCCCTGGGACCCATGGTGTGATTCGATGAAGGGGGCTTACGTCGGCATCTTTCACTCACTGGCACCGTCGATGCCTCCAATGTTGAAATGGACCATCCCGCCGGAACTCCACGGATCATTCAAAGCGCCCTCACGTTTTGGCATGCCAGGGCTCACCGATAAACTCGTCCGTTCAGGTGGCAGAGCTGCTTGCTCTCTTCCAGCTTTCCTTCACTATCAATGATTTATGCATCATTCGACGAGGATGAATGGGGACGGGTTGAAAAATTGGTTCCCACATATGCCGCCATTCGGCATGAACGGCGACTTGGTACGGCGACTCTCGATTTCACTTCAGCACGTTAACTCACCAAATTTGTAGGCCAAGCGCCTGCTGTTTCCACCTGATAACCTTGCTTTCTTGTATGACCGCCACTCCCGGTCATTTGTATCCAGCGCATTACGCGGCCTGGGCCAAATTCCTCAATTATATCTCATCTTCCAAACGCGTAGCTAGTTTCATCGGTAAGCCTACGACGGCACTGACTTGCCTCAGACATCGTAAGCCTGCATGATCATGAACCCAATTTAACTTATCTGAACCGCATGATGGGTCGGGATTCAGAGCGCCTCCGACGCCTTTCCTGGTCGGACTGTTCGTGTTGTCGTGAAAAGCATTTTCCCCGAGGGTCCCAGCTATTGTCAGAAAATCGTAAGATACCTGCAGTTATTGATGGAATCAGAACGCAAATATTAAGCAATAGGGCATTCCAACTCCGGGATGTCGTTGACCAGGCCGTCCTGCAAACTGTTGGTGTCTGAAATTTTGGGTCACAGGCCAGCACAGACATTTAGTAGTCTACTCTAACGATCTGCCGTGGCCGGACAAAGCTATAATGAACTAAAGTGATCAATCTAGTGTGCGGATTGGGGGGAACACGGCCAGTTCCGTTTAATTGACACTGTTATAGAAGGAACCGACGTTCGTTCCCATTCGCGCAGCGTCTACAGCATCGACTTGGGGATCACATGTACGGATAGCCCAAGGGAAGAAACGACACCATAGTTCTTCAGGTTGTTTCAAGACTTCCACGAAGCCAGATATATATATTCGAGATCTAGAGCAGCAATACACGCAAGTCTTCGATAGTAAAATGGTACTCGCTCGGACCAGGGAATACGATTTCATCGTGTTTGCATTTTCCTTCGATGCGGGTGAGTCTCGCATATTCTGTTATTCTGTGAGTGTTGTGTGTTGCCTTTCATGCGCGTCAAATTCTTATTCCATTTTGACGCAGGTTCACACAGTAAAGGCGGATGCCCGAATCATTCATGCGCTTCTTAGCTACAGTTAATTTTGAAGATCAAAGAAGACGGAGCACGATCCGTGATTGCGTATCCCCAGGCCAGCCACTCGGTACGCCGCTATCGAAACTGGGATACCCAAGCTAACGAACTGAAACGCAATATGTATAGATTGTGGCTGACAGCCACAATCTCGGCAGCGCCACGTCAATTGCACGGGCGTTTTCCGATTGAACGGGCTCCACGGTGCGGAATATATTTGGCTCGGCTCCCTTTTCCGCATCGGTCCCACAAATTTCCTGCTACAAATAGTACGGCGTCGGGAAAAGTAGTGTGGCTGGCGAATAACCATCGGGCGAGAGGGGATTTGTCAAAGAATGACGTCCACGAAATTGAATCCTATTGCTAACGGGAGCCACCATTGTTGGGCGATATACGTGTGAGCCGGAATGTTGATAATTAAATTTGAAGCAGTGAACATATTGCGAGATGGGCGTTGCAAGTCTGGAGGAACATTGTCGCCGATGAGAGAGCTCCGGCGCGGGCCATGAATCTCATCCTGGTACGCGTACATAGACGCTGAATGAGCCACGACCCAAATTTTGAAAAGTACCCGCGTTACTGCCATCACTCTGTGCCTTATCAAGCTCACTTCCATAAAAATTAGAGCAATGCTGACTGGGTCTGCATGATGCGAGTAAGTTATCCCCTCTGCCGCGTTCTCTGCCGAGGTTGCGAAAGTGCTTCCGCCAGTGCCTTAACCACTTTATGTGTTATATCTTTGTGATTGTTGAAATTTCGTATTACGCCGATTTACCTAGAGGTTTTTGTGTGGTCCAACGAAGTGATACACTGGCAAAAACAGCAACCGGTATATTAAACTTTGGTCGTGTTGCCTTCGATCTCACGACGCGACGCATCACGTGTTCCCGGTGATCAAACCGCCCTTCCACCTTCTGCCTTGCTCTCTACTCCTCGACGTCCGCCCCTCAGAATGCAACACCGTGCTCGAGCCGCACCTCTCGCACCTCTGCCGTCCCCCCTCCGCCGGCCCGTGAACCCGTAAGATCGGGAAATGCCTTTCGATTCTCGTGGACGACATGAGGACTTCGCCTGCTCGTCGGACTGTCTTCCTTCTCTGCGCGACATGGCTGTCCTCGATTCTGTCCCTGGGGTGCAAGTTGCTTCGGTCCCATACCTTTCATCGCGGATACCCGTCGTCCTCTTAGTGTGTCATATTTTGCGGTTTTTTTTTGTGCCTGTACTTATCTCTACGACATTTAGATTGACACACCGTTTCATTATACCTCGGCAAAGGCATGCCCGCTGCGAATTTGGCTGGTTGTATGTTCCCCCGGTGTGTATCTTTGGTTAGGGTTAGGACGACATGAGGACTTCGGCTGGTCGTCGAAGCGTCTTCCTTCTCTGCGCGACATAGTCGACTATGTCCCTAGGGTCTAAGGTGTTTCGACTCCGTACATTTCATTGCGGATCCCCGTTGTACTCTTGGTGTGTGATGTTTTGCGGTTTCTTTTTGTGCCTGTGCTTATCTCTACGACATTTAGATTGACACACCGTTCCATTATACCTCTCGCTTCTGCGACAAAGGCATGCCCGCTGCGAATTTGGCCGGTTTTATCTTCCCTGGTGTGTATCTTTGCGCGCTCCCTTCATTTTCTTGGCTGACGCAATTTGAAGAGCGATACGAGCCATCGTGATGGCTCGTAGCTAATGAAAGGCAGTTTCCCATATCCGTCTTGAGCGCGATGCATCTCTCCCACCGATGCGATGCCCTCCTCTGCACCCGCCGCAAACCCACCTCAACTCCGTGTGCGCCCGCTGACCACCCGCTGTTCTTCTCTGTCTCGCCCAACCCGTCCCCGAAATCGGATTCACACGTCGTCGAAGATCTGGGAGCCTGGTCTTTCCCAAAACAGATTTGTCTTGCAACTTCGAATACCCTGCGGTCTCCGTCCAAGTCTCGGACATCCCACCTCCGCATCTGGCCCGGGCTAGGCTGCACCCATGCGACGCGCAGATCCCCCTCACTTAATATGTGGAGGGGAGGGTCGCCCCACCCATCGCCCCTCCCGGCTCTTACCATCTCTGTCTCAGCCATCGGGCCAGGGATGGATTGACTTCGCACGCGGCCTTGAAGATCCGGAAATCTTCGCTACCCGGCGTTCTTTGTGGGTACACCCCCGCTACTCTGCTTCGTCGTCGCGATGCTGCTGCGCGCCCACCTCGTCCTCACGCACCGGGCGGGACGTGAAGCTTTCCCAGAACGTCAATGCTGCTGCGTCTACGCCGTTCGCAACTGTTGCCTCCTTCGTCCTACGCCATGCACTCGCATCCCCCCGACGCTCAGCTACCGAGTACAGCTGTCTCCAGCATCCTCATCCGCCATCCTGACGGTACCCGCGTCCCTCCTTGCAAAAATGTTTGCAGATGCCGTGGGCGATGCCACCTAGGGGCTATGGTGGATCGTGGGCGGTTAATCCCTCGGTGCATTTGGCCCGTAGTTGTCCCTAGCCTGTGGATAGCGCGCAGATGCGATTAGCTTGCGATGCGTCCGCAGCCCCGCCGCTGTGTATGGTCCAAGCACACCGCTGGCAATTGGCGCCTCCCCTATCTCGACGCGACAGCGGTGCGATCCCGACGGGTTCCGTGGAGGGGCCGTGTCTCGCTTCACGCGCGGTCTCTGTACACCGCCTTCACCGCGCTAAGACGCGCCGCCCTCTTCACCGCAACGAGTCCCGCCTGCGGCGCTGCCCCACTTCGCCGCCCAGAATATCCGTCCACGCGAGACCCTCAGGCTCCCCCATGCAGCCCGCACATGCAAATTCCCCCTTCTCCGACGATCCGCGTTACGCCATCGCATTTCCTCCAGTCTCACAACGGCGCTCCGTGCGCTCCTTCATCTCCATGACATCGATTTCGATCCTCTCTCCGCGTCCCACGCGCCATCGTGCCTTCAATGCCTGGCATGGTGCACCAGCGGCTCCGGCGCGCGCTCTTCCGCTCGATACTGCCAACGTTCCGTCGCGCGTCGCTGTGAATTCGAGCTCGCCCGCGCATATATTCGTGCATCGTGGTCGGGATGTGCGGGTTAGTGCGTGCAAGGCCTACACGCCGTAGAGTCGGGGCTGGGATCCACAGGTGCGTGTATGACGGGCGAACCCCGGTGTCACTCCTCCGGTATGTTCCCCTTCGTCTCCGGCCCACTTCGATCTTGAGTACTCATCCATTCTCGTTACACCTCCCGCCGTCACCTCAATGCATATTATCTTCTTTACCATTCCCCGCCGTCTCTATTCACTCCGGGTGCGGGTGTGCGGAACCCCAATCCTCGTCATGCTGGCAGCGCCACCGCCGTCCTTGCCTTCTGCGTTGGTGGCGCCGTTTTATACTTGCCAGATCGTCGTGGTCACGGGTGTGACATGTCACACCAATGTTTTTTCGAGATCGTTTAGGTCGCGCGCGCTCAGCTTTTGTCAGGCATTTCGAGCGTTATATACGTCCGCGTCGATTTGTCCCCATACGCAGCTTTCATCGAAATTCCCGCCGATAGTCTGCGCACATTGTCATACTCGGTCACATGGGTCAGTCGTGGAAGCCGCTACTCGAGTCTTACTGCACTCCCACTGTCTTACTACAAGTCCTGTCTACTCTTCTCGCCTCGAATATGACCTGTTTTTACCTTAACCTGTTTGCTGGGTCCTGTGCGCCGTTCGTCGCGGGTCGCAACAAAGAGTCCATGCTTCTCGGCTAGTTTTTTCTTGAATGACTTGGTACCCATCGCCGCTCAGCGCCAAGCCTTGACTGACCATTCTTGCACCTATTTTTTACTTGGACTTCGTCAGTCAGATATCCTACATCTACGAATTCTATTTTACACTCAATTCGAGATCTGGCAAGCCGCCACTTACTGATACACATTATTCTTGCTAATCAAGAGATGGTAGGTCTCTATCACTTTCTTCGTGATATACCCCTTACATTCAATCCCAGCTTCGATGTCCAAGGGATGCCCCCTGACAATGGACACCCGACACAGATGCTGGACGGGCGCCGTCCAACATAACTTACGGGGGGTCGGCATGACAGACGGTCGCCGCTGGTAACTACTAATAATACCAGGGTGCTCATCGATCTTCCTCACTCTCTAGCCATGTTCAACGCAAAATTCCCAGCACTTCTCGCCGTGCTATTCATCTCCTTCGTGACCGCCGGCCCAGTCGTACGTCCTCCCAACTATCGTTCCCAAAGGCTCTGCTCACGATTCAAACACATCGACAGGACTCCGCAGGAGGATTGGCCACCAGAAACACAGCGGGAGGCGATACCTTGGGGGCGAGGAAACTCGTGAGTTACTCCATACACGGCGAATGTTTAGCACTAACATCAGGTTTGAATGGATAGATCTGCTGTGTGGATGGACAGGATCCGTTCACCTTTCCCTGCGTATTCTGCCCGTGAATGGGATCCTTGTCATATTTTGAGCAATTTAATGTGATTCAATTCGGCGTGCATAGATGCGATTGAAAGTGTTAACTAGAGACTTCGGGTGAGAATAGGACGAGCCTTAGATACGTATGTGCGGAGCTGCGTTCAGACGTGCGAAAGAAGAGCAACTGATAGAAGATCTGGATCTCTGCGGTGCGTACAAGTATATTCTGCGTTGAAGCCCTGTATAGCCGATCCTATCTCCTAACGCCCAGCTGTTTGATTTCCCCATAGCCGTAGGGCGGTCCGCTTAGGTGAGTAGATTCGGTCATTGTGTATGGCATTTCTGAAGGTGGCCGCTACCGCTCTCATGCTTGATTTTATTTCGGACACACCCGTCCTCAGTCTGATTCGCTTCCTTGTTCTTGAAAGACAATTTTGCGGTAGGCCCAGATGGAGATTTCCCGTTGAAGATAAAAAAGATGCGTATTTAAATTTCTCGGTGGAGCGAACGGACGTTATGGGGAGTTTTTTCAACATCTTCGTTTACCTTGACTATAAACGAGGGATCAATCCTAATTTCTCCTCGCACTACACAACCTGACTTACGGTAGCGATTGAATCCGGCCGGTTTGCGCTTATGCTGCTGAACCACGGATTGGATTCTGGTCGATATCGGGAGAATTAGTGAGCTGAGAGCTTGAAACTTGTCGTAGCTCAATTATGTGATTGGTGGGAAGAAGCCTCGTTTTCGCGTTGGTATGAGTATGAATTATTATCCGAGTCGGAGTCCGAAGTAGAACGCAGTATATCCCTCTCCCCGTCCCTGCCCGTCCCTCCCCTCCTAAATCCCCAGTACCTCCATCTCTTATCTCCCCTGCGCCATCCCCTACCACAAAAAAGTAAAATGAACTACATCACGTGCCACCACCCCAGCCGCACCCAGCGCCACTGCACCCAAGACGACACTCATACTGAGCGCCGCCGCACGCAGCGCCGCCGGACGGATTTCTTGTACCGGCCAGCTCGTGCTCGGACATGCGGTACCCGTTGGCGGTGGCGAGGAGGGAGGGGTCGGCAGTTGCTAGATTAATATTGGAGGAAGGGAGGTCGTCAGCAAATAACAATAAAAGAATGAAAAAGAAGGGGGGCAACATACAATGGGAAAGCGAAGAGAGTTGGAAGAGAGGAACGCACCTGTATTCCTAGTCTTCGTCCTTAAAGAAAGAAGCCGGATCAAGCGGGCCGAATGCCTTGTTTGGTGATGCGTGGTGCATCGCCACTTCTCTGCCTTCTTTTCTACCAGTGTAGTACCACCATGGCTTTCCTCTTTCCAATATGCTGCATATTTGGATCTGTGGATCCCTGAATAAATTCTCTGCGTTCCTTCCTCTCCACTCATCGGAGCTAAATCGTGACTGCGGTAAGCGTCCAGAAATAAGTATGGGTGAGAAAAAGTCGAATTGGGTGAACCAGGACCTAACGCTCAAGTAGGGATCGCGGTTGAGAAAAAATGGCAAATCGAGGAGTCGATTGTTCGCCGGCGGGACAAAGCGTGTGTCTATGGCAGTATCTCGTGAACACCGTCCGGATGCTAAAACGCCACTGGCACCAACAGTGTCAGGGCCGGGATCCGGCCTAAATTTACATCGACTGATATAAAATGCGTTTTCGGCCCTACTAGTAACCGGATAGAAGCTTTCCTGCGCACCATGGTCCAGCTTTCTCTCGTCTTTTTCTCCCTCTGTCTACTCACCACCTTTGCAAGCCCAGTGAAGCGGTGGGTTGTCCAGCTCGAGAATGATATTCGCAACATTGGGGCGCAAATAACTATCCTCGACAACAATATCACGGCGTTCCCCAGCACGGGACCCACGCTCGTTCAGGCACTGGTATTTGGTGTCCCTCCTCTGCCCGTGCCTTGCGCTCATTTATTTCCGACAGGTTATTCACACGGATCTGACGAACGTGGAGACCGCATTAAGCACGGCTACTACTGACCTCCTGGCTACAAGCGAGGTACGTGACGATCTGTTGTAGCGTATGTTTATAGGATACTACCCCTGGCAGCATACTGCTTTTCCTTTCCTTCCAAATTGCAACCGGCGGCTGATTGATGTATCGTGGCTAAGGGAGCGCTGAGCGAAGGCGACGCGAAAGCCGTCCTCGTATTGCTGGAGGCCATCGAGCCTGTTTTCCTCGATGCTTTGTCCAAGCTTTCCATGAAAGCGCCTGAATTTGTGCGTAGATATCCCGCCATCTTCGATCCATCTTCAAATTTTGTTTTACATTACATTCAAAGGTTGGGACACCCCTCAGTTCGGTCCGTGCATTGATTCTCCAAGATCTCAAGACGCTGCAGAACGACACGGATGTCTTTCTTGAAGGCATCATCGCCGCTGTCCCAGTAAGGCTCTCCCTTCTCATGAAATCGCAGGCCTTAACCAAGTGAGAAATCCATTTGCAGCCAGATCTCAAAGCCGAAGCTCAGGCAATTTTGGACGCCATCAATGACGGTTTCAATCGTCTTATCCCTATTTTTGCCTCGTCAATTGTTAGGTCGGTTTAAATTAATCCGTTCTGAGTGAAGGGCTGGTATCCGTTATCTTTGCCTCTGCATGTCACTGTGCTGGATCTACGGTGTAACAAACGATTCCCTTTGTCTATGGGCCAACGGCTCAACTTTGATTATGATCACAGCAGCGCCTCCATCCTTCTCGACGTCCTTCCTCTACATAAATACCCGGAAAGGCCGCGCTTAAGGTAATGGGGCATCGAGAACATTCTGCGGCGACCAACATTATCAAGCTGCAGGATCTCTGTCAGTATCTATTTATCCATTTCCCATCATACTTTTCCCTACGAATACACACCTGTCGGTTCAATTTGGGCCACGCTGGAAAGCCATTGGGCAGGCATTCAGCACAAGCGAGCGTATGTTGGGCAGAGGGATTTTGCCTCCGAGCTCACGATCGTGCCCATCTTGCACCAAATTTTGCGAGGACTGTGGAGCATACGCCGACCTCGACTTATTTCCAGCATGAAGCAGTGTGAAAACTGTCGGGATTCGTTGATTCTGGGATTTCAAGCTATGGGTGCTGCAGTTTCGGCGCAATCATGATGGGTGCCTATAAGGATTTGAGGGCGCCGAAGATCTTTGCTGTGTTAACTCATTTCCCTCCCCTTGAGAAAGCAGGGAATTCGGCGTACGTGCTCTCAGAGTCTCACTGGTTTCAGGTCAATTTTCTTTTTTGCCAACTCTGAGAACTTGTTTCCGGTCACCTGCGTCTTACAATATGTAACCTAGCGTTTGGTGCTGCCTCCTACGGAAACTACCTAACGTTTGGTGACCATGAATGGATGATGCTGCTGGGAGTTAGGTATACCTACCTGTATATATCCAGAGTAAATGTAAATTCAAGCAACGCACCAACTAGATCTAGAGGCGTCATGAATTATAAATTACAATCAATGCGAACTTGTTGAAGCGGTATAATCAATGGGCTTGTTGAAGGATTGATGCATTTACGAGATGGATATCGGGGAATATTGGTGTAACTTGTACTTGTAAGGATCCGTGCTCACTCACGCTGGACGAACCACTTGTAATTTCGTGCGCATAATCCATAAGTGGTAACAGGAAAGAGGAGGACCTCAGCTCGACCCGTTGACATTAAGCGTAAGTTTGAGTACATCACCGTTCACTGCGAGCTTAAGTATATACGTCACCGGGAGAGGGGACACAGCATAATGTCCAATTGAAGAGCGCAGGGACTGGCCATGGTAGATATGGAATTCAATCAAGAGGTATGTCGGTCAACCTCTATCAGGGATACGAAGTCGATGAATCCGCGACCACATCGCGCACTACAGCCTACAGCCAGCGGCACACGGCGAGCGCGGTCACTGCAGCGAGGAATGACGCGGGTGTGAGAGTGAAGCGCAGGTGCGCGCTCCCGCTAGTTCCTAGGATAAAAGCGTGAGTGTGCGGTCGAAGATAAGATAAGATAAGATAAGAATCGAACACCAGAGAAACACGCACGTTGCAGAGGCCGAGGACGATGCGCACGCAGCGTGGACGGATGCAGAAATTATTAGATCTGAAGCATCAGCTAGAGCTGTAGCAACCAACGTGCTTTGTGGGGCTCTTGGATTGTACTTCAATTTTGTCAGAGCCGCGGATATGCGGAATGGAGGACATACCGTGACACGTCAGCCCGTTTGTGGCACGCATGAAATCAATCGAGCGTACCTGGGTAAGGAGTCGTGAGTAGAGCTGATGCACCGAGTCCTACCGGTTGAATTTCGTTGCGCCGTTGTATCGCATTGCACGCTCTTGATGTCGAGCGTGCCGGAGGGGCGTCCGTCGGACTCGAAGTTGCCGCCGAACGTCTGCGCTGCGTCGTCAGCAATAGGATATACACGTAATAATGGGAGGAGGCTCGTTCGATCCCGCGGATGCATGTCGAGCAGGATGGGAAGGGATATAGAGAAGAAGAAACAAAAAGCAACACACCTGCCCCGCCCACGTATACCTCCAGCTTTTGCACCACCGTCGTCACCGCCAGGTACTTCACCCTCACGCTCGCCGGCATCGTCGCGCGCGCGATGGAAATGACGGCGTGCACGGTGTTGGCGCCACTCGGGTTGTCGACGTAGCTGAAGATCGCCACGCACACGGGGACGCCGTTTTCGTAGATGCCTGGTGGGCGTGAGTCAGAATCGTATGATGTATATCCCCTCGCCCGAATCCAAAGCGCGCGCGCTGCGCAATACAGTGAAACGCGAAAAGTGCCCCCGTTTACATTTTATGTTTGCGTTTCAAGGCACACGTCAAGGCATAAACACATGGGACTCTGGGACGAGCCCACGGTAGGCTTAAAGCAAAATACGCACCACAGATGGGAGTAAAACTCGTCAAATCCGCGACCCCATAATTAAGTACCTGGGTCTCGTTCGAGGGGCCAATCGCCTCGGCCATGACGAGCACGGAGTAGTAGAGCGCGCCGACGCTCCATTGGTGGAAGGTCGATTCGTTGGTCGGCGCGGAGGTGAATGGCTGAGGTTTTTGTTAAAAAGCGATGGGGGTAGGGAGGGACGGGAAGGCGGGAAGGGTAGGAGATGGATCATACAGGAATCGAGTCGGGTAAGACGGAGAACGGAGACAAGGGACGGAGAAGAGGTAGGGAGAGTGAGCGAAAAATGGGAGGAATCCGGGCAGAGGAGAAGTCGAGGGAGGGAAAGACGGCAGGGAAGGAGAACGACGGGGAGAGGGATGCAGATAAGCAAGAGTAGTGAGGAAAAGGATCCGGAAGGATGGCAGAGAAGAGACGCACATTATAAAAGACTTTCTGCCCCCCAAATGGAACAGCGCCTCGCTGAAATTCGAGTGTGCCATCTGCAGCGCGGAGTCGAGCCCCCAGAGCGCAGCCGTGAACGAGTCGGAGATGCCGTTGAAGTCGCCGCAGAAGCCCTGTGTGCGTTAGTGTCAACAAACACGAAGTAAGAGAATAAATGTTTTAGAAGGCGCAAGGTGAGTAAGAGAGAGAATGTCGCCGCCACGTCGGATGGGAGGACAGATCATTATGTATGCGCGCAAGTAATAGACGCAAGTGGGCGGGACGGGGCTTGATTTCAGAATTCAGAACGGCGGGGGAATTTCAGAACGTGATTCAGAGCGGCGAGTATAGTGGATTGGATACAGCGGAAGGTTGTAAGGGGGAAGAGGACAGCAGGTGCTACGGCAAGTCGGGCATCGAAGATGGGGAAGGTCGGATCAAAGGTGAGGAAAGGAAGCACGATAGATAACGCGGTGGATGCGTGCGTACATTGGTCCTGGCTGGGCACGAAACTCAAAGGGAATGGCAACCGGATGGTGTATTCGATGGCAGTCGTTCGATGAGTACTCGGGTGTCGGAGTCGGGAATTTGATCGCGGGAGTTTCTGGTAGGCAGACGCATATGGAGGGTGCACGGAGAAGAGAACTGGGTCAGGAAGCCGAAGTGAACGAGGCATGATGTATGATGGCGAAGAGGAATACCAGGCATCTTTAGCGTTCAGGAGAAACGAGCTAGATACTAGTATCTTAGATAGCTTGTGCGGGTTGGATCGAGCGACGAGCGAGCGGCATATAGATATGCGATTTGTCTGATGTGGTGGGAGAGAAGGAAGGGTTGGTGGCGGTGCACGACGCATCAGAAAACAATTCGGGCTTAGTGATCCGGTATCTTCTTGCTTCCTGCTCGCATCGTGCTAAGCGTTTTCTTCGTCCCTTTCCGCCGAAACGCGCTCGCTTGGATGCCTAGTCAACCGGTAGAGACACCGAAGAACGGCACACTCTGCCCTTCGAGTTCCTTGCTGCGAGTGCGAACTCCTCAGCTCCTCGTCAAGTGGGTAAGCCGGATCTTGAGCCGGATGCATGTCCTAACCTTGCTTCGAGTTTACGCGGTGCCCAGCTCACGGACTGTACATGCATTAGCGTGCCCCTCTTGAACACGGCCTCTCCTGGCTGCGCTTCTACGTTGCGTTCTTTGATGCGCACTCATTTTGGACCTCCCATGTATGGTGCGTGCCATCTCTGTGTTTCATTGGAAGTGGCACAATTTACAAATAGTCTACATTATCTACGAATCCGCGCCGTACTCGCAGGCTGTCCTTCAACCGCAGTCCCATGGAAAAAAATAACCATACTAGTCCCAGGGCTGTTGAAGTCGTGCGCTCAGATTTCAAAAATGGAACCGGCTCCTCGGGTTCTCGTGCGTCCACTATAGACACGGGTGCCCATATTCAAAAACGGACCTGGGTTCTCGCACACCAATGTGGTGCCTATCATAAAAGGCCCGACTGCCGCTTTATTATCCATCCCTCACTTCTCCCCAGCCCCCTCGACGACCATGGACACCAGCCGGTGTCGCTGACGCTCGTGATATCAAAATGTCTGAGAAGGACTTCCATGATCATGTCGCGCAGCCAGGACGTATCCAGTTCCAATCTTTTATTTGGTCCTAACCTCGAGCATTCGACACTGGCAGTCCCCGAGAGCGGTGATGGAAAGCCCACTTCGTTCGCTGAATACATCTACTGGGCCACTCTTCGCCGCCAAGTAGAGGCAGCAGATTCAACGTGAGCCATTTTTTGTGATCGACGCTGACCATCGGACGCTCACTTTAAAATCCATAGCGTGGTCCACAGCAAAGGGTTCGGTCTCGTCTTTGCCAAATTTGGGAAGGAAAGGACCATGGCGCGGACATTGAGGTTCACGAAGAAAATGAATCGGCGTCGGACGATCTACATGGAATGTCTGCACACGATGTCGAGCTTTTGAATGCTCGCCGTGCACTTTGTCAGGTAAGAGCATGTTATTCTGCCCAGCTCCCCACTAACATATCGTGATATTCTAGGCCGGATGGGCGACAGTATTCTATCTCGTGACGTGCGATATTTTGGGCCGTGAGGAAACTGCACATCATGTATATTTTCATTCTTACTGACTTACACCAGCGTTCAACGCGCCATTCGCCATCGCCAGCATTGGCCTTACACCTGGGGTCCTGCTCTACGTCTTATTCGGGGCTAGGTAAATTCCGTCCTCCGGGGCGGAATCGCTAGTTTGCTGGCGATACCTACCGAGCCCCACACTGCCACTTGATGGGCGTGCTCAAGAGCATTTGCCCAGGGAGCCTAGGTAGTCAATTCACGGGGACGGGGGACTTTTCCCAAAATTAGCGTGAGATGGGCCTGATTACTGTACTATTACGACCAAAGGTTCACACCATGTCACCCGTCACCTCAATTGTTCACTGGATTTGGTGTTCATTCCTCGGCAATCACGAGAAAATTCCCATATATGGTAGTCCGGCGAACGCCGGACCAGAAATTTTGACATTTTTCGGCCTATTTGGGCCTCAAAATCGCAAAGTCACTGTCACCTAGGTCAAAATTGTTCAGTTCATGACCCTCTGTCACCCGTCACCTGAACCTTTGGTACAGTAGATCAGGTGCCATTCTCAGTTTCACTCCACCAAAATAAAAATAAAAATAAAATAAAGCTGACATTCGTGCCGAGAATCCCAGGCCCAATGATGTGGGGCAACCACATCCGGCTATACTCAAAGCAAGGGACCCGGGGCGTCCTCTCAGTAATGTCCCACAAATAGTAACAGAAGGGATGAAAGTAAATTTGAGGGGATCTCAGATTCTCGGGAACATGAAGGCAGGGTTCACATTCATGTTCTTCTCGGATAGCATCGGCCAGCGGAAACAGTGCACTGGCGACGGGTTTCCACCATGATCTGCCTGTTGGTTGAGTGCACAGGGCGTGATGAAGTAAGCTGTGCCAGCAGCTACAATCAATGCGTCAGTGGATGAGCGCTGCTCTTGAGGTTCCACATCAGCAATATCTTGCAAGCTCCAAGTCGCAGCAGCTACTAGTAGATTGAGCCATGGATACCTCTGAAATTATCCCAGTCTCCCATGCCGCCGTATCTTCCGTTGCTGGTTCCATCTTGACTCACTACATTTTGATGACCTCGGTCCAAGTTGGCCGACTCGAGGCGCCATCAAAATGTTGTGGCTACCCGCGTTGTGTCACAAAGGCATCAAGCTCAAAATAAGTACCCTGTTCATCGCCCACTTATGCTGCACTCTCGTTACAATTCCGCCCCACCCCAATTAGGACGATTCTCATCACACCCCCTCATACTTTCTTGACTATCTTCGGTTCTGCTCCTTTCCCATTGCCTGGCCGCAGGCTCCGATATTTTCCCGCCGACTTATATGCACATCTTGATCCTCTCGCTGGTCCTTTCCACTCTCTGTGCTGCTCTTCTGCAGAAGGAGAGCAACGCCCTCGATGACTGTCAACCACAAGATCGGAACGGCTCAGTCCTTCAGGAAACCGCCGTTCAAGACGCAATCGGGCTGTCGTGCCAATACCCCGAGGCCGGCCAGTGCATCTATTACACAAACGTACGTTACAATTTTCTTTGGACATCCACAGCGAGTGAATTTAGTGCTCTCTTTTTCGGATTTCAGAATGGATCTCTGCGTACGGGCTCTGTAATTTGTCCACAAACCATCCAAGGATTTGGGAGGATTATTCCGGACGGTAGTGATGCTCTCGACGACTGTCAGCCAGAAGATCTTCAAGGAACCGCTCTCAAGCAAAATGGCCTTGTAGACGGCGGGTTTGGCTGTCAGTACCCCGCGGCTGGGCCGTGCCATTATTACACTTCGGTGTGTTTAAATCCAAATTCAACCCGCACGACTCCTGAACCCAGTTGTCGTTTCAGAATGGTTCTTTGATCGTGGGCGGGTCAATATTATGTCCACTATCCCTCAAACATACATTCATTTTGGCTGCTTCAACGAGGTATCTACATGGTTACCATGCGCTCGTGAGCTAACGTCGCGTGCAGTCCGTTTGCAATGAACACGGGAACGGCTTCAGCGACTTCCTCGCAGTTCTCTCAGACGTAGGTCGCTGTTCAATGAGCTAGCTGCACATTCACATGGGATGACCGTGCAGTATATCGACCCCGCAGGATAGTGGACTTCCCGGACCGATTAATCAGAGGCACAGGTCAATGAATCGTCCTTCCCTTTGATACCATCTAACTTGCCCTGCACTAGAACACCCCCTGGAACGATTGCTGGAATAGTTGTTGGAGTCGCGATCCTTCTGATATCCGGCACCATCGTGCTATGTTGGCGGATCCGACGCGCGCGCCGCGCTGCTCTGTTGGCTGAGAAGGAAACAATCTTGCCCTTTATCACTCAATACGGTGGTAGAAGCACCCTAGGCACGGACTCCAGCGCACGCAGTGTCAGCAAGAGCAGCAACGGCATAACCCGACAGCATCTCCAGACGCAGCTCCTCACAGCTACAGAGAAAGTGACCGATCTCGAGCATCGCACTGTCCAAGGTGGTGCAGCAGGTGGTTCCAGTGTGTATAGAATTTGGCGGCGGATGTCCGCCTCAGGAAAATCACCACCGAATCCGGATCTAGAGGCAGAGCTGCACACGGCGAGGGAACAGATCAACATGATTGTGGCGCGGATGAACGCGCTGGAGGCACATACGGATTATTTGTCAGGGATGGCCGACGGACGTGAAGCCCCACCGGGATATGAATAATTGCGGGCGCTGAGTGCGCGGTAATACCTTTCATTTCAGTGCACTTGTTTTCCTAGGACCAGTGGTCCTATTCCCTCCGAGCTCAACTTTCATTACCGGAAAATCATGTTCCCTGCCAAAGAAATTCCGTTCCCGCAACGCTGCGGGAACGAATATTTACACAGCAGAAAAATTTCAAATCTGTCCCGCAACGATGCGGCCAACGATGCGGGAACGCACCACCACCCAAAAAAAATATTTCCCAAACCGTTCCCGCAACGCTGCGGGAACGGATTCAATTCCCAAAACAATCACCTACACCCGTTCATTCTATTCAACTCCCGCCCTGACCTTAGCGCCGGATCAAGGGGCTGTGCAACATCAGCCTTGTCCGCTACGCCCACCAGCGCCGCCGTGGGGTGCCCGCTGCTCTGCTCCGCCGCACCTTTCCACGCCACGCCGCTCCCTCCCCGCTGCCTCCCCGTCCACCTCGCACACGTCTTCCGCGGCCCTCGCCCACGCTGCCCAGCACCTGCGCCCTCCACCCTCGACCCTAGTCCGGGCCCATGCCTGTCCCGTTCCGCCTCGCTACTGTGTCCTCCGTCCCGGCACGCCCGTCCCGTCATCCCTCGCCGCTGTGTCCCCTCCCCGCACGAAACCGCCTTGTGCCTTCCGCCCGTCCGTTGCCACGCCTTCCGCTGTGTCAGCTCCGCGCACCCGTCCCGTCCCTCCCCGCCCCTGTGCCCCCGGCCCGCACGTCTGCATTGCCTAACCCGTCCCGCTGCGTCCTCTCCACGTGCCTGTCTGTCTTGGCACACTCGTGCCGCTCCCTGTCCCGCCCTGCCCTTCCCGTCCCGCCTTCACACCGCCGTCTCCCTCCCCGCGGCTACACTGGTGTATCCCGTGCTTGCCTCCCTACGCATGTCCCATCCGCCTCCACGTTGCCGCCGCCCCGTGTCCCCGCACACGCCACCCCCAACCTCTACTACCACGCTGCTTCTCGCGCGCGTTCGAGGCTCCCAGCTCTGCCTCCACGTGCCCGTCTCACCCCCATCCCATTCCATCCGCGCCCCTCCCCCGCACCCATACCTCCGCCCTCTGCACTGCCCTTCCTGTCTTCGCATCCCCACGCCCGTCTCCCTCCGCGTCCACACCGCTCCCCCCCATCTCCCCCCATGCCCTGCCGACCGCCGTGTCGACACGCACCCACCGTAACGCGCCCTCAGCCACGCCTAGCTCGGCATCGGGACATGGAGACACACTGAAGGTGCGTCGTTCACACCTATTCTCCGCCGGATCCGTACTAATTCACAGTACCCCCTTCGCACGGCGCTTGCCCGAGTCGCGAGCCGCCGCACGCGCGATGCCAGCATCGACACCGACTCGCGCGAGCGTGGGCGCATCCAATCCCCGTCCCAGTCCCGATCCGCCTCCCTCCCTCACTTCCTTTCCCTCCCTGCTTCGACTCCCCTGCTCCCTTCCCCTCTTCTCCGGCCCGTGAACATCGACCCTGCACGCTGCTCTGCTTGCGCTGCGCGTGTCCACTCACGCGCGGCCTTCTTGGGTGGTACTTCCTTGCATCCCTCCCCACCTCCCTCTTCCCTCCTCGCCCACGCCAAACCGTTCTCTCCCTATTCCCTTCTCGCGCGTAGACGTCAAGTCGCGTGCGATGATGCCGAGGCAGTGTCCATATTTCTGCACCACCTGCCGGAGTTCGCGAGCACCGGTGCTGCATTGTGCACACGCTCGGCCATCATCTCCCCACCTCGCACAGTCCCCATCCCTCGCTACCTACACTAGGTTTACTACGTTAACGGCACGCACGCGCACCCATTGACACTCTAATACATACAATATCTCTGGTAGTCGGTAGCACGATAATCTGCAGTGTGTAGTCGCTTGAATCAATAGAATTTGGTCTCTTACATCAGTGGATGTCAATGTACATGCCAGTCGAGAGTGAAATTCAATTACCGAGATTGCTTGAAGCCTAAGGGGCGTGCGAGGCAGGTCACTTAAAGGCTCGAAGTTGGAATGAAAGTCAAAAATTCAAAAACACCCAAGCGCGAGTCTGAAATGAGTAACGGATTGCATGGAAATGAATTAAAAAAAGAGGGAGGGAAGACATAGAAATGAAAATGAAACGACACAAAGACGCGGAGACGACTTAAATATAGATAGATTCCGCTTTGAGCTCTGGAGGTGGATAAGTTCGATAAATTGATAGGTCGAGATAGAGATAGATTAAATCCGCGCACTTGAGAACGCGTGCCCACGCCGAGCTAGGAGAACTTGGCGATAACTGAGTCTTCAAACTCGAATTTGGAGTGGAGTTTTGTAGTGCAGAGATCTGAAAGTGCGCAAGTTCGACGAATTGAGAAATTAAGACAGATGCGGATTGAATATTGAATGCTTACCTCCAAGTCGGTGGATCGTGCTGTGCATCTGAGAGGACGTCCCGACGCCCAGCTCGAAGGCCGGAGGACTTGAAATACACGGCAAGTCTTGGGTAGATGGGAACGCACCTATCTCTCTAATCCCAGAATGTGGTGCCACATCCCAGGATTAGAGAGATAGGGGAAGAGGCTTGCCAAGTGGTGGGGAGGCAGGAAGGCGACGGTGGCACGCAAATGCACGGCGGAGTGGAGTTGTGGACGCAGACGAAGCACTAGATGGACGGTGGAGACATCGCGCGGTGAATGAGGCATGACGTTGTCAGCCGCGCGTGTAACGCAAATGGCCTCGCTGCACAGGACATTATGCCGCCAGATAAAATTCTGGTCTGTTTGGTGGGTCTGGTGCCAGATTGGCCAGATGCGTTCTGTTTTGCTGATGAAGGAATAGGCTTCCGGGTTATTGAAGGAAGCTATCTCGATATTTGATAGAATTAGCTCTTCGTACTTTCATTAATTTCTACCTCGTCTAAACGAACAGCACACCACACACCACACCACGCACCGTGCGCCACATACACCACACATCATACACACAGGGCTCAGTACCAAGCAATACTCCGACCATCACTTGAACGGACAGCCATCGAAACCCTAAAAACCTTAGAGGACGAACAAGTGTGCCATCTGAGTACCATTTAATTCACCTGCCTGCACCAACGGACAGCGCCTCCCTCCGCATCAATGCGTGCCATGATCTAAATTGAACTAGGACTGAATATTGTGGCTCGTTTGTTCAAATCCCTTTCATTAGTGCGCGGTACATCGAACATTTCTTCAATTGATGATTCAATCTAATCCGTGAACACAAGCTAACACAAAACAGCCCTCGTGCCGATATCCATCCAGTGCCCGTCGGAATGGGCCGACTCCCACCACAGCCTTCACGCAGGCGCTCGCGGGGAACGTCACATTACTCTTCAGCAAGGACCAAGGTCGCGGCTCGCCCGCCTGGGCGGACTACCGATCTCGTGCCCAGGAGTGGCGTACCTTGACTCGCCGCCGCCCGCGCCGCCCGCGGAGGACCTCACGGCGGGGTTTATGCGGACGAGGCGCCCGGTCCAAACGACATGGCTGTGGTACACACGTGTGAGCATCCCCTGCGAACCTCCACCCGTGATATTGAGCGATACCACCGTGAAGACGAAAATGCGAAGGGTGTATCGAAGGACGGACATCAAAGGCCACCACAATTCTAACCAGCATGCAAAGATCATCTTGAACTGAACTACGAGGAATGACGCGACACCATACAGGATTTCAGCCGCAGTTTTACGTTACTCCGAATACGAGGGTCCAATTTCCCCAAGGCGTCGGCGGCAGACCGGTGGACCTCCCAATCACTGTCCGCGACCATTGCAGTGATCTGGGGAATGCCGGGCCTCATGGTCTCATGGAAGACATCTGCAAATAATTGTCAGTAGGACGAAAATACACAAGGGTTTGCTCACGGTGGTCGGCCAATTTGCTGAATGCACCCACAGCAGACCTGCGGACCCTCGGTTGCCTGTCCTTGAGCATTTCAATGATCTGTGGAATGCCAGGCTTTATAGCGTCATGGAAGACTTCTTCGACTAATCGTCAGACGCATGCAAATCCTCAGTGCTTTACTTACGATGGTTGACCAGTTTCCCTAATGCATTGGCGGAAGACTGGCGGACCTCCCAATCACTGTCCGGGAGCATTGCGATGATCTGGGGAATGCCAGGCCTCATGGTCTCATGGAAGACACCTGCGATTAATTGTCAGAGCCACAAAAATACACAAGGGTTTACTCACGGTGGTTGGCCAATTTGCTGAATGCACCTGCAGCAAAACTGCGGACCCTGGGTTGATTGTCGTTGAGCATTTCTATGACGTGGGGAATGCCTGGCTTCATAGCGTGATGGAAGACGGCTGTGACTCATTCTCAGGATGCACGACAATACATAATGGTTTAAGGCTCACGGTGGTCGGCCAATAGACCCAATGCATCGGTGGCGCATTGGCGGACATCCCAATTACTGTCCTCGAGCAGTACAATGATCCGGGAAATGCCAGAGTTCATGGTGTCATGGAGGTCGACTGCGACTAATCGTCAAATGCATACCAATCCCCGGGGGTTCACTTACGATGGGTGGCCAGTTTCCCTAATGCTGTAGAGA
Organism: Mycena leptocephala; assembly: GCA_029378395.1. Lineage (NCBI taxonomy): Eukaryota > Fungi > Basidiomycota > Agaricomycetes > Agaricales > Mycenaceae > Mycena > Mycena leptocephala. The sequence goes on along the minus strand of JARJLF010001266.1, from coordinate 42,742 downwards.
CAGATTCGCGGACACGCCAATCATTCTCTGCGAGCATTGAAATGATCCGGGGAATGCCAAGCTTCATAGCGTCATGGAAGACCACTGCGACTCATTGTCAGATGCACGAAAACACACAAGGGTTTACTTACGGTGGTCGGCCAATTGACCCAATGCACCGGTGGCGCATTGGCGGACATCCGAATCTCTGTTCACGAGCATTTCAATGATCCTCGGCATGGCAGCGTTCATGGCGTCATGGAATTCAGCTGCGACCAATCGTCAGATGCATGCAAATCCACGGAGATTTACTTACGATAGTTGACCAGTTTCCTTAATACGGTAGAGGCGGATTGGCGGACATGCCAATCATTGTCTGCGAGCATTGAAATGATCTGAGGAATGCCAGGCTTCATAGCGTCATGGAAGACAGCTGCGGCTAATTGTTAGATGCACGAAAACACACAAGGGTTTACTTACGATAGGCGGCTAAATTTCCCAATCCATTGGCGGAAGACTGGCGGACCTCCCGATCACTGTCCTCGAGCAGTTCAATGATCTGGGGTATTCCAGTGGTCATGAATCCATGGAAGACAGCTGCGACCACTTGTCAGATGCACGAAAATACACAAAGGTTTACTAACGATGGTCGGCCAATTCGCCGAATTCAATAGCGGCAGGCAGGCGGACAGTGCGAGCCGGGTCCCTGAGTAGCGCGATGATCTGGGAAATGCGTGACTCTTTGTCGCCCTTCACAGCACCCATGTCATCAGCATCCATGGCCACGTGTACGCCCTCCGTCCAGTCCTGGATCTCATCGGCAGCTAGGTTGGTTCCGGGCGGAGAGCCCGACGACGCACAGATTGACGAAGCGTCGGAGCCTGAGCTTATCGACTTCGTATTTATCAGCGACCTTCTTCGCTCTACGGAAGCATTTCACCTCGTTAAGATTCCTCAGAGCATGATTGGTTTGCCGTGTCCGCCGTTTCCCCTTTCTAACAGCCTTTCTCTTTTTAAGTTTCTTTAGGATATTGACCCATGAAACGTCCTTGTAGATCTCAATGCTTTCATGATATTCGTTCTCCTGCTGAATGGCCCTATCGTATCACAGCTTCAGTCTTGGCTTTGCAACAGGTGGTATGCATACGCACTCGGCCTTGGTCTCCCAGAACTCGCTTTCCGCGTCCGGTGTAACATCTCCGCAGACTCCGCGGCGAAGGATTGTGCGGAACTCATCCACATTCCGTCTTGTTTCCATCATCTCTTCGCGGTGATTACGCTCATGGCGTCCCGTGAAGCCGGATCCCGTTGTGAGCTGTGCTGCTCCAACCGTCGCAGCAGCGCCGAGGAGTCCTAAAGTCACCTCGGCCATTCGAGATGGGGCGTCGTGGAGGAAGAAGAAAGCTGCTCAAGAAGCTGCTTACAGGGCTATAGAGCGCACAGCATTCCCACTATACTTTAGTTAGTGGGTCTTGGGGTGCCCTATCACGAACTGTCGGTGGCATTGACAGCATCATCGACTCCCTTTTTCCCACTATTAATTAATTAACCGTTCTTTAATGATTACCTCGGCGATTCTTTGTATCTCTTTGCGCACATCCCCTTCTGGTATATCCCCTTCCTTCCGTCTCACTCCTGGTTCTCATTTCTAAGCGTTAAAGTTCCTCTACGCAGTTTAATTTTACACTTGAAAACCCCATGTGGCTCAACAGCTGACCGATGCGCAGCCTTTCTTGACAGGATGCTGTTCAAGGCTGTTCACTGCTGCTGTTGTTGGCTACGGCGCAGCTCAAGGATTGTAATCAAGCCGGGAGGTCACGTAGTCTCCACGAAGAGTCTCGAGATCCTTATAAAGAGGCAGCATTTCCCACCTTCGCTTGGACTAGCAATCTTTCGCCCACCTCTCTACCGCGCCTCAATATACTGCCTGTCCTCAACTCAAGATTGAAATTGCAACCATTCTTTCTGGGATTAATTCATGCAATGACTCAACGCTACTACCTTCTTCTGGGGATCTATGGAATCGAGCTGCTCTGCTGATTCTGGAATACTTTCTCGGCGATCTCAGGGAGGTTATAGCGTCAATTTTATATCGTTCTTCGCATCATTGGCCTAAACATGCTAAGGTGCTGCCGTGGCCGATGTGACTACCATAAATCTCCCGCTTGGCCATCTGTCTGGCTGTCTCATGATCCTTTGGATTGTCCTTTCATATTCAATTTCTCGATGTCTTTTGGGCCACGGCTGCTCGATCGAGTGGAGGCTTGCTTCATCTGCTTCAATGAATCTGATTAACTGCTTGCTCCTCGGCAGTGCAATCACCGCCTGTTTTTTCTCTCTTCTACAGTCCTTCGATATCACTGTTTATTTGTCGGACGCCGGAGGGTTCCACCTTGGGTTTCTCGCACCGAATTTTGAGTTCAGGGTGGGCGCATTCAATCAACTTCCTTCAGGATTTCTGTACCGTCACAAGCCGTATTTCGAGGGTTGGAGGCCGTCCTGCAGTATGTCAATGACTTTTTCCTTGTTAGAGTCATCCAAATCTAACGATGTGTGGCAGGATTCGGCTTGTTCTCCCCGTTGATATTCCCCGGTCGATGCGTTAATTACCGTGCCCTGTCATATGCAATGTATGTCCTTCTAATAAATGTGTTGATCTGTGCTTCATGTCACCATTTGTAGCAATATCCCCGCATGTATGCATTTTCTGGTTTTTATTACCCCGTCGCTGCAATACTAGTAGGCTCTCAGTAGCGCACTTCAGCCCTTGTTCATATTCGTAGTAGTCTGCCAATATAATTTTTGCCTCATCTTATGTGTCTTTAAGTGGCTTTAAATGTCTTTGACAGAATCTCTCCCAAGACAAGTCGTGTCTTACGAGCCTTTCCCAAGGCACCCTAAGACAAGATGGCTTTGGGCAAGATTTCGTACCTAGCTTAGCGATCGCGAAAGACTCCCGTCTTGGGAAAAAATGTGTCTTTGGAGTCTTTAGCGTCTTGCCAAAGACGCCAAAGACGCCAAAGCAAAACGTGTAGTTTTACTGATGCATTCGAAGTACCGCTTTCCTACGGTAAGATTGGCATCCGAGGGATTGGTCAAGTATTGCAAGTTGATCGCAAGTAACTTTAGAAACACCAAAAAATTGTGATGGAATGAAAAATAGCTGGCCAAGACTGAAGATGTCGCTCCCAAGACTAAGACACCCAAAGACTCGATCCCAAAGACCAAAGACGTCCTCCGCCAAGACAAAGATCTGGAAAGACACGGTTCAAAGACAAAGATGCCAAAGCAAAACGCGTAGTTTTACTGATGCATGGTATCGCCCTTTCCTTTGAATAACATTTAAGCTTCCCATTAAATGCCACCTTGTACTAGTGAGCCATATATCTGGTTGAACCTTCTGTTGTGTGGACAGCCTAGGAAGGAAAGGCAAGGTAGAAGCGAAAACGCCGCGGTTATCGGCGCCTTACAGGATCTCGATTCCCCCGGATTTTTGGAACGAAAATCTGTTTAATATGATGTCCTTGTGCACAAAAGGAATTATGAAGCGGCTTGCTGCTGGGCATGTGCGACTGGTTGAACCCATCATTGGCACAGTATTCACGACCTATCCCAGATTAGAATTAGAACGAGCCGCCCGGTACACGGCTATCCCGGAATTCATCACAATTCAACGATCTGCAGGATCGTTGAAATCCAATGGATCCGTTTTGATGCCAGTCGTTTTTTGTGTGACGAGTTCGCGGGGTACACACCGAGGGGTAAGAGGCTCAGTTCTACCTACCTTTCATAATTTTTGAACTCCAGCCGCAACCTTGAGTGAAAAAGTACTTTTTTTTTCGGCAATCAATTCCTATCGGATTTCAATGGATAAGCAGATCGTAGAATTCCAATGGAAGCCGGGATAGCTGTGTAGCTGGAAGGATAGCAGCGGGAAAGACGCCCCGCTAGACGCAGTAGTCGCCGAGCCGAGTCTATATTAGCGCTGCGAGAACACAAAATACCTCGATCAACCGATGAATCCGCAAGGTTTCAACCGTTTCTTGAAAGCACGTCGAGAACCCAAGTTGTATAATACGCCACGACAGTCTCATCTGAGGCACGGTGAGCGTCCGGCATGACATAACTGAAGACGGCTTCGCAGTAATAGAGACACTCATAGTAACTCTGGGGGCAACTTCGACAGGGTCTTAAAATGCAGAAGGAGCCGAAGAGGCAGGGCCACTTCACTGGACAGATGGAACAGGGGGAAGAGGAGTAGTACTTGAGCGGAAGTGCGTGAACGCACCGCTGAATATGACTGCTGCACACGCAGGGCGTCCGAAATATTAGGTAAGATTCCATAACTGGACGCACACACACGGTGGATCTGAGTTCATTTCCCTTCGCCGTCGCATGCAGGGGGTCCCAGAGCTATAAGGGAGCTGATCGGCTGATTATGCCATGAACTCGAGGCGGGGCCGCGGAACATTAATCTATCTTCCTTCTCACGGAAAATTCTGCCTTTGTCGCAATAGATGCTATCTTTCGGTTCTGGCAATTTGTTGATGTACGCCCACCCGTTCGCTCTCCTGCCTCACACGGCGCGGCCTCGCGTGAGTAGGACCTGTGAAGCTCACGGTTCTGGAAGGGCAGAGCTGCCTAGAAGGATAAATGTATGAGGAAAGGCGAGGGATTTCGAAAGAGTGAGCGATGGACAAACCCGTGGTTGTTCGGTGAATCTTGCTTGGCAGACATGGCCCATGGGCGGGTTCATACGAACGACGAGTGACTGCGAGTCAATATCGCTCACGCTTGCAAGAGAAAGGGCAGGAGGCGCACAGAACCTGACGAAAGGAAAGTGAGCATGAGCTACGATCATTGACGAACACAGGTATGATAGTGCACACTGCTTCCTCGCCCATCATGTGTCTGTTGAAGCAGGGAAAACGGGAGGAATAGCCCCGTGAACACGCGAAGTCATTGACATGCAACTTCGCGATGAAGTGGACAACCGAGTAGTGAAAGGAGGAAATGATTCAAAGGGAAATCAATTTGCGTAATTGCATTCGCACATTCAATTTACCTCTAGAATCTTGGGTCGTGAACAAATTGATGGAATGCCAAGGACGGTGTTTTCCAGTAGGTGGCGGATTCGGGGCATTCAGCGCTCCTCGGCGGACAGCATACGTGGTTTTTTGGGTGCATACCAAATTGAAAACAAGTTACCGCGTTCCTGAAGTAAGGCATACCACGAGTGCGAGTTACCCGCGGGTCAATATGAGTATACTCGTAGGAAAACTCGCGAGGATCCATACTCACGGATCCGAGTACCTGTGGCCATCAGTTTCCCATGGATCCGAGTATCACTTTTGGTTGAAAGCTTTGCAAACTCACGAGTACTCGGACTCAGAACACTGCCTAATATATATTTCTAGCTTAATTAGGTGGTACCTCCATGAGTTCAGAGCAATGATACCACTCTACAACATAAATGAGGTGTGTTTGAGCGACCAAATCACCAAAATACAACCAAAACCCACAGGGACTCACAGGTACCTGCGGGTTTTTCAATACTCACGAGTACTCATATGATCTGTGGGTATTATACTCACGGATTTGAGTATGGCTTTTTTCTTTGTGAGTACTCGTTCCCACGGATCCGGGTTACTCACGGGTGCACTCGTGGTATGCCTTATCCTGAAGTGCAACACGCACGGGATTTCCATCTCTTTCACCCCCCGTTCCAAATTACTCACTGCGCCGTTCAGATTTCTGTCACGGACATCCTATTCAAGCTCGCAGAGGTAATGAACGGCCGTCAACTTTCGCGGTGGATCAAATGGAGACCTCCTGGAAAAGAATACCGAAGCGGCGCGCGAAGTTAAGTTGGATGCGAGAGAGTCTGGACTCAAGCCGGGGAAAGTGGTATTGGTGAATGTGCGGGTTTCTCACTGACATTCGCTACAGTACCGACGGAATCGTGATGTTCACTGTTCAGATGCTACCATCAGTTGGGGAAATGTTGAATTGATGCGCTCACCGGCCGAGTGTGGGGAGTACATGACGGTCATACGGCCCGACTTGGACATCACAGGTGTCGTATGGTGCAAGCAGTGACCGCTGCCACCGACTTGTGGCTCAGGAAACAAATTTCAAGAACATGGCCTACTGGGACCGTGTTAACCGTGTAGAAATGGTTTGTAAACCGTTTCAACCTGGCCGTACACTAAACGGAAACAAAAACGGTTAAAACCGTGTATAAACGTTTATACACGGAAGCGGTTGGAGCCTTAGGAACGCCCTTACCCTCTGATCAGAAGGGGCGATGTATCGCGCCAGCAGGATATGATGTCCTACGGGGCATCGCGCTAAAGCTCGCCTGCTCAAAGGTGCCGCGCGCCCCAAAGGCTTCAACACACGTTCCCTTCTGACCACCTGTTCCAGTGTTGAGCGCTGATCCCAACAGCCAGAAGGATGACGACAACGAGAACACCAAGCTCTGCTCCCCGACACGCTGGGTCCCTGCCGAGGATTCTGACGGTGACGCTCATCGAAATGATTCGGCTCAACAACAGGAGACCGAAACTGATTGGGCACAGAGGGACGAGCTGCTAGCGCTCATCAAGCAGACCAATGGCATTTCGGTGGATACGAGCCGTCTTCAACTTAAGTGCGTCAAGGATGTGCATCCATTCCGCGATCCTCTGAAAACGGTGCGTTTCGTCTCATCGCTTATTTTCCACGCTGCTCATTGTTCATGCTCTGCCTTAGATCTAATGCCATCTCAATTCTCCCCAGTTGCTCTGTGCCAATACATGTCCGATCATCCTGTGTGCTATCGAGAGTTTTCGTGTTACTCCGACCGCCAGGTTTCATAAGCCCTGCATATTGGTCAATCTTGTCTTCCACATTCATAACTCGCCCGCTGCGAAGAAATACATCGGAATATGGGTCGAGCTGGATGCACAGGGTCTTTTTACTTTCCATCTTCTTTCCTTCCACCCCCGCTTCTCCAAAATGGATGCATTCCCGTCGGAGCCGCTGCATTTGATATGCGCATCAAGTGGATCGATTTCGTAACGAGATTCTTGGCGCCGTGGAGGAAAGGACGACGACTGCCCCCACTCCTCTGCTAAGAAAAGACCTCGTTCGCGTAAGCGCGCAGGTTCGCAAGGGACTATCCATTGTGTGTACTGATTCGTTTCCGCCTCGATTTTATGACTGACTGCGATCAGGATGATCCGACATAGGACCCACCAGGGCTCCCCTACAAATGCTTGTTTACGCACCGAGAGGAATATTCCCGCCGTCTGAAAGCATTCGGACAAATGCGGCTTGCTGCTCGACGTCCCCTCCCGGCCTCAGCGAGCCCTCGTTGATCAGAATCAGCCTTACATCATCCCCTCGATCTCCTCAGCTTTGTAGAAGATTCAATGCGATAACGAGGACAGCAGATGATGCGCGTGAATTGGGGATCCACCGTAGGATGTGCACCGAATCGTATCCGGCGAGTATCTAACCGGTGAACTCCAGTTGTCGAGTCGATCCTTGCCGTACCGGACATATTCGTTTGCGCTTGAACTGATGACGCAAGTTTCATTCCCCGTAAAACCATTAAGCACACGTTAAGCCAAAGATAGCATGTGTGTGTACTCCTCCTAGTAGTCATCAAAGCACCTCGTGAGGATAGGCTTTGCTGTACTGGACTGGAATTTTCCCATAAGGAAATTGGGACATACAAGCCCGACTCAACTGCACGGGCACCTGGAAGCTTGTGTTGTATCATCACCTCGGCATTTCCCGACCGGCTCGGCTCTTCATCGCCACTTCTCCAAAACCGTCTACGAGTCTCCGTTATTTAATCTTGTCCTTGGAAATAATAAGGGCAAGGGTATTTCGTTCTTATGACCTACGGTACGATTCGTACCACCCTGTTACGCATCTTTCCTACTTACTTCGAATCATTTCGATGATTCGAACCCTTACTTGACTTATACAAGAACGCGGTGGGCCGGGCCCACCACTTCGTTTGGAAGTTCTTACTCTAGCGGAGACTAAAGCGGACATCAAGCTGAGATTGAAAAGGCTTCCGACGGACAGACAGACAGACACACGTAATTTTATTCCTGGTATACATGACATTCGTGATTCCAATGGCAGAAGTACGGTATCGCTACATGTATAAATTAGCTAGGTTATCGTCGAATTCAGGAGAATTCTCTCCCCCTTTTTGTTTCCTGGCCGGAATCAGACCCGTCCTCGATTAAAGCGATACCTCGGTCAATACCACGCGGTGGGTTCGGTTGTTTTGGGATCCATTCCGGGCTAAATTCTACATCTTCTCGTGATACCTTTGTTTCACAAGGCGTGATAGAAATCATCGAGATGCACATCAAGTCTGGAAAGCTGTGTTTGTAGACTTCTGGCTTGGCAGTGGTTGTGTGGGTAAAGAGACGAAAAGAACTCAATGGGACATCTCGGCTCATTAGCCACCACTGAAAACTAATACTCACAGTCTCCTACCCAGCCACGGTTCGAGGTTCATCAGACACAGTAGTAGTATTTTTAATCTAATACAGTGGACGGAAAGATCGGACCGAATGTGATGTGACCAATGATGTGACCTAAGTTGGGGATGAACCTCTCCACAGCGGCTGGAAGAAAATATTGGTAAACAGCATAGCCACAATTTCGCGAAATACATTAGAAATACCTCAAGTGTCCTTCCTCACTCGAAATAAAATATTTTTGGTCCCTTATGACACATATAGCATCCTCATAGGCCCACCCAAGAAGCTTGGAGATTGATGCTGACCTTGACGATAGTTGGTGCAGCAATTACCGGCAGAAAGCACGGCTTTTGGCAGACAGTCTCGAAAATACCTCAAATAAAAATTGCTGGACCACCCAGGGAGACTCTTAGCCACATATAAACTACATTGAGGCTGTAAAAATATTTTATTTCGAGTGAGGAAGGACACTTGAGGTATTTCTAATGTATTTCGCGAAATTGTGGCTATGCTGTTTACCAATATTTTCTTCCAGCCGCTGTGGAGAGGTTCATCCCCAACTTAGGTCACATCATTTGTCACATCATATTCGGTCTGATCTTTCCGTCCACTGTATTAGATTTAAAATACTACTACTGTGTCTGATGAACCTCGAACCGCGGCTGGGTAGGAGACTGACTCGTACGTCGTCCCTGAGAACATTCAATTCAAGTGATTGTGGTGATTGATAGATTCAATTTTCCGTTGTTGTTCCGTGATGTATATAATACGCCAAGATCCGGGACTAGGCGTCTCTCACCTTGTCGCCTCCTTTCATGGCAGAAGTCGTCGGGCTCGTGGCGAGCGTCCTTCAACTGATCACCACCATCGCAAGTTCTGTTGCACTAATCAGGGACCTTCATAATGCACCCACAGAGCACTTGCAGCTGTTCTCCGAAATCCAATCCCTCCAGCTTCTTGTCACTGCTTTGCAGGGCCGCATAAATACACATCCCTCCACGCCCGGGACAGGGCTGGACGGACTCCAAGACACTCTAGTGCAGTTACAAGAGACAATGGGCAATTGCAACCGGAAATTGCAGCCAGATGGGACAATGGTTAGGGCGATCTCTTGGACATTATGGAAGAAGGTGGAGGCAAAGGAGGACCTGGTGAAAATTGAACGCTTCAAGACCTTGCTCAATTCGTGGCTGATGATGGATATTTGGTGAGCTCCGTCAGTTAAAATTCGACATATTGAGTTACGAAAAACCCAGGGATGCAGGCCACCAACGGATCACCAACAACAATGGTAAGCGGTACAGATGCCCTAAATAGGACGACTTACCCATTATCCGGTGTGAAGACCAAAGACAGGATCATTACCGTCTGTTCCTCGCACACCGCCGTTGGTTAACATTGATCACTTCTCCAGGTATTCTCACTTCGATGAGTGAGATAGGCCAACAACAGCATACATATAACAATGGTAAATGAATTCTGGGCTCTCTCGTCGTGTGTGCTCATCACTCGCGTCAAAGAACAACGTCAAGATCATTACCGTGGGTTTGGCTCCGCGTTCAAAATACGTCGCACGCTTCAACCACGTCACCACAGGCATCTTGACTTCTGTGCAGGGCTTTGTAAACCAGCAAGAAGATAGGCATTCAGGTTGGTTTGGCCGCCTTATGATCACTAATCTGGAGACTCATCCACTACCACCAGCCACTGAGCGTAGCAAGATCATTGAATGGTTATCCCCCCTCAATTCATTCCAACGGCAGTTGGATATCTTCGGCACATTACAGCCGGGAACCGGGGAATGGCTTCTTGCACATACACAATATAAAAAATGGGAGGACGGTGCTAGCGAAGTGTTGTGGTGTCGTGGAATTCGTGCGTTCTTGTTGTCGGTATCCCTGTGTTGGTTGTTAAAGACAGGAAAACAGCTGGTGCCGGGAAGACTGTGCTCACGTGGGTATAGAGTTTTCTTGTACTGTTCAGGAGCTCATGGGCAAATATAGCTCACTGGTTGTGCACCATCTCGAAGCCCGAGAAGATAACATTGGCGTAGCATGGGTATACCTGAATCACAAGGAAACAGATACCCAGACACCCGACAATATTCTTGGCAGTTTTCTCAAACAGCTTGCGCATGGATTGGGTTCCATACCGACCACAGTTCAGGAGCTATATCTATATCATTGTGGACGACAAACCCGCCCCTCCTCACATGAACTGCTTGAGACATTCCCTTCTATCATTGCGGGATACTCCAAGGTTCACTTGATCATTGATGCCTTCGATGAGTATCGGGAGGACCAAAGGCACATTCTAGCTAACTCTCTCGCTGCTGTACGGCAGAGAGTGAACTTGATGATTACATCCCGGCCCCATCTAAATCTTGAAGCATTATTTCCAGATATCCACATTCTAGATATCCGGGCTATGGACATCGACATCAGTCGATATGTGGACATGCAGATATCAAAATCCCCTCGGTTATCCAGACATGTTCAGAAGCAATCCATATTATATAATGAGATTCAAACCAAGATTAGCGAAGGTGCAGCAGGAATGTAAGTCCTTTCCGATTCCTATCTTCCCGGATTGAATTGAATTCACTTCTTCGAGGTTTTTATTGACAAAACTACACATGGACTTACTCGCTGCCAAGCTTACCATCAAGGCTGTTCGAGCAGCCCTCCAGCAGTTGCCTCAAGATTTAGATCGGACTTATGATGAAGCCATGGAACGGATTAACAGTCAGAGTCCAGATGAGAAGGAGCTGGCACATCTGGTTCTGATTTGGGTTGCAAAGTCAAGGCGGCCATTGTCCATTCAGGAACTGCAGGAAGCCTTAGCTATTGAGCCTGGTTCCACAAGCCTAGATGTCGACAATCTCATTGACATTGACACCATAGTCTCGGTATGTGCAGGCTTGGTCATTGTTGACAATTCCAAGCATGACATCCGGCTGATTCATTACACGGTTCAAAACTACTTGGATACTATCCAAATGGAGCCCTTTTCAACTGCTCACACAGAGATCACCTTGCGATCTTTGACATACCTGTTCTTCAATGAATTTGTCAATCTCCCAGATACTTACATGGGCGCCAGGAAACTCATTCAAGATCACCCGTTTCTGGCATATGCCGAAAAATGTCTTTTCCACGCTCTAGGAGAGCCTGAAATAGCCCTCCAGGACCTGGTAATCAAGTTTGTGCAGCAAGCAACAAGATGGAGATTCATTTGGAGTTGGGGTCTCCCCACTGGTGGTATGACAACCTGGTCCAAGTTGACTGGGGACAAACATGAAACACCATTGTGGACTTGTGCAGCTTTCGGTTTGGTAGCAACAGCAAAACATCTGCTGGCTGATGAGCTATTTTCTGGGAGCCAGGGTTGTAAAAACAATGCATTGTACATTGCTTCAGAGCATGGCCATCTGCAAATGGTTCAACTTCTGTTGAAACATGGAGCTAGCATTGATGCACAAGGAAGGTCCAGTGGAACAGCACTGCTTGGTGCAGCACTTCATGGAAGATACTCTGTGGCACAGCTGCTTATCGAGAAAGGAGCCAATCTAGAGTCACATGGAGGCATGTACGGAACACCACTGCAGACGGCAGCTCATACTGGAAGGGATTCTATCATCAAACTTCTCGTTCAGAGTGGTGCCAGCATTGATGCTCAAATTGGATACTTTGGATGTGCACTGCAAGCTTCAGCAGGGAGAGGAAATATCAGGATGGTTGAATTCCTCATTGAAAATGGCGCAGATGTGAATGCACATGGAGGCAAGGATAACACAGCACTTCAAGCTGCTGCTTCGGCCGGACACAATGCCATGATTCAACTCCTTATCGAAAAAGGGGCCAGTGTGGATGCTTTGAGTGGACAGGATAGGACAGCACTTCAGGGTTCTGTCCTCGGAGGCCATCACTCCACAGTTGAGCTTCTCATCGAAAACGGGACTGATGTAAATGGCATTGGGCCGAAAGGTGACACTGCACTCCAGACTGCGGCATTTGTGGGACGAGATTTGCTGGTCCAGCTTCTTATCGAGAAGGGTGCAAACGTAAATGCGCATGGGGGTGAGGATGGGACCGCCCTCCAAATTGCTGCCCACAAGGGGAATGCATATATTGCCGAGATTCTGATTGACAAAGGTGCAGATGTCAATGCTCAATTTGGATTGTATGGATCTGCCCTACAGAATGCTACAGCGATGAAACATTATTCTTTGGTTCAATTCCTCCTTGAGAGAGGTGCTGATGTCAATTCCCCTGGAGGAAAATATGGAACTGCACTCCATGCTGCTGTACAGAATAAAAGTTTCTCCGTGGTCCGACTCATCATCTTGGCTGGAGCTGATGTGAATGCTGAGGGAGGAGAGGCAATGCAAGCTGCTGCATATGATGCCAACACTGAGATTATGGAACTACTTATCTCGTATGGAGCGGACGTGAATATCCGTGGTGGCCACTATGGAACACCACTCCAGGCTGCCATAAATGGTGGCAGCCACGAAATGGTGGAACATCTCCTTCTGAACGGTGCTGACCCAAATGGTCACGGGGGAGCCTCGGGAACAGCGCTCCAAGCAGCAGCATGCCAGAAAAGTAATTCAATTGTCCAACTCCTCATCGGGATGGGTGCCAATGTCAATTCTCAGGGTGGCCACTTTGGAACAGCGCTCCAGGCTGCTACACATTACAGAAGCAATTCTATTGTTAAACTCCTCCTCCAGAAAGGCGCCGATGTGAATGGTAATGGGGGACAATTCGGAACTGCGCTCCAGGCTGCTGCAAGCATTGGAGATGAGTCCCTGGTTCAGGTTCTGATTAAAGCTGGTGCAAATGTAAATGCGGAAGGTGGAGAATATGGAAGCCCTGTTCAAGCAGCCGCATGCAATGGAAGCACTTCCTTGGTCCAAATTCTCATTGCAGCAGGTGCCAATGTGAATATACAAAATGGAGTCTTCGGATCTGCCCTACATGCTGCTGCATACAAGGGAGATACTTCGATGGTGCGACTCCTCATTGACATGGGTGCCGACGTAAATGCAAAGGGTGGAACATATGCAACGGCACTGCAAGCTGCGGCACGCTTCGGCCACAGGTCCACCGTCAGCTTACTTCTTGAGAAAGGTGCTGATGTGAATGTCGAGGGGGGGAGATATGGAACAGCACTGAAAGCGGCTGCTGCAGGAGGACACAAATCACTAATTCAACTCCTCGCACCCCTTTCGTAGGTAGGCTGGTTCTAACCTCTTTTTCAGTCCAAACTGACAATTGACGGCATCTATCAGGAGAACCGAACGTGAACCATGCTGATGCACAGCTTGTATATGTACCTTGGAGAATGTGTTAAATCTTGATTTTGTGTGATTGGCAACACTGGGCGGATCGGCGTTGGCTGAGACCAATTGATTCCATTCTGCGCGATACTAAAGCCGGCGAGGGTATTTTCCTGTTGACATAGTTTATGGATACTTAATCTCGAAGTTTGTGGGTTACTGCTTGATGTCTCCTCCACATCTAAGCGAGCCTTCGTTGATCCGAACCAACCATATCATAGTCCCCATGACCTCCTCAGCTCTGTAAGGTAGGGGACATCCACTTCCTGCAACTGTCACGTGAATCTTTCCATATATAGGTTTTTAGCGTCACGGGGGCATGTAGGGAAGGTGTTCATTCGTATCGCGACAGAGAATTGAGCACGGGGTTGCCAGCCAGACATGCGCGCTACTACTTTGCATATTTTGGCTTCGAATCGTTCAAGTGATTATCTATAAGATTCAGGTTGTATCCGGGGTTGGATATCTAAAATTGAGCGGATAGATGAGCTTACCGACCAGATTTCCTAAGACGGCGCTGCAATATTTGTTATTGCAAAGGCATTTTTCAGACTGCCAGTGGGTGTTAAGCTGTCAATGTCCCGGCCTAAATGGAGGAATTGGTAGCGAGAGTCGGTGGTCGGGTATGATAGTAATGTTGGGCTTCAACGGCCGCGGCATAGAACTCACCGAAGCCACTAGTGTTGCTGTGACTTGGACTCGGAGGGTCCCAAGTCGACTTGGTGAGGTTGACTTAAGTCAAGTCAAGTCAAGTTACAACTTCTCTCTCTTACAAGTGCGACTCAACTCGACTTCGAAGTCAGCACAAGTCAACTTCAAGTCACTTAAGTAGACTTGAGTCAGGTCTCAAAATAAAAATCATCTAATGGCTTCCCTCTTTCATTAGAATGCAGTAGCGGGCAGAGCACCGGCGTGTTCGGTGTTTGGCATGCCTGTGCGGATTGCTCTGAGATGATCCCGATTCCCCTTCAATCCCTTTGCTCAAAAAAATCCTCAAGGCTTAGGGATGGGTCTCAATAGTGTTCTCCATTGTAGTAGGTGTGTATCACCAACTGAATTTGGATACTGGAGTGCACATCAGGCAGAGCTGAACATCCAACGATTCTTCAGAAAATACATTTCCTTTATAATTCATATGTGTCTCCGCAAGATCCGAGCATGTAAGAAGCATATTGGGGCTATACCCTTTGTGGCTGCAATTGCCTGGCATACCTGGACGACCGAAGCGTTAGTTCAGACTGATTAATTTTTTGCACATCACCAATCGAAAGATCCGTGAATCCCGGGACTACAAACAGCGTAAAAAAAATAAGCCTAGTAGCTTCGAAAATCCAAGACAGGTGTCCCCTCATGTTAGGTTTTTTTTCTGATTTCTTCCCAGTTCCAGATGAGGAGGAAGACTGGCTTTGCATCGTGGCATCAGCTGCTGATGGATGCCAAGCTGAGATTTGGCAGCAGATTTCAGATAGTTGCGAGGCGGAGGCAGGATATACCGAGATGCCCGAGGAAAATGAAAATTGATATGGTCAAATCGGGAGCTTTGACGACTGTTTTATTTACCGATGTGAATTTGACCTAAATGTATGCGTAATCTCTTTGCGGGGCACATAGTAGACTACCCTATCACACAAAACAACATTTTTCAACTTGAGAATCAATTGCTGTCTTAGAATTTTACCCATCTACCAGTGCGAACCGGCAGCGTCGCAAACATCAACACTTGTGGGCCAAATGCGGGCCAGATCCAGTAACACCGCGGATAATTGTCCACTCGGCCTATCAGAGGCGGGTCTTTCCCCTGCCTTGTCCACTGCTCAACAATTGCAACAAAACAGAACTGACTTCGTCGACCCGAGTCGACTTGAGCAACTTTGAGTGACTTGAAGCCGGCCAACTCGAGTCGAGTCGAGTCAAACTTGGAACGGAGTCATTTTACCAAGTCGCGACTCGACTTTCCGAGTTGCAGCAACACTGGAAGCCACCATGCCGACCGCTGATGACACCGATCGGCAACTGCCGTGACAGTAAGTTGTGTGTATTGCAGTCGTCAATAATTGATGCTTGCTGGCTGCGCGTACCATATGCAAGTATGATCCGCTTCCGAGTCAGCACCGGGCGCGCTGGTCCCTGCACTCTAGAGATTACAACGACAATTGAAATCTGTACGGGTTATTAGATTGATGTCTAGGGTCCATCCCTACCCATATATAGAAGGAGCGTGAACCCAGAACTAGGGTTTATTCACCTAATGGCCAGATTTTTTTTCACATCTGACCCTACAGAGGGCCACTGTCTTGGGCAGATGCCACTACTCGTCATTTCAGCCATTATTTCTGATGAAATGTCGTATTTCTTATTCATACTCTAGCTGAATGCCAACAGTCATCAGCTCACCCCATCTGGTGATTATCTTTGAATGAACTGGTTCATATCGCATAGACGAATCTCACTATTCATCAGCTTAGCCCGCCCATGATTTTCTGTGGGCCATGGCAACCAAATCATTTCTCTTCCGTCCTTTCATTTATTTATTTGCTTGAGGGAGTTGTCGCGGAAGGCAGCTGCGGCCACGGATACGACCATGAGGATATGGAAGTCGACTGGCAGGGCACGATTGCGACAGGCCTGTTGACCTCCGTTTCTGCCGGGTGCGCCTCTATTTTTGTACAGTGACTTTGGCGCACGACCATCTATGCGGGGGACCGCACAAAGTGCTAACCGTCTCCCGACACGCGTGTGTCGGAACGGTTCCGACTAGCGAACAAGCACGCGCTCGAGACATTGATCATTAGATGTGTTGACGCAATATTCACACGGCCGTATGAAAGATGGTCTGGGTGCTCCCGAAATTGCTGCAACTTTGTGAGAAAGGTTTTCAGATGTAGTGCATCGGATCTCTTTCAAAAATGAGGTGTTTTCAGGGCTCGATCCCTCTCAGGATTGAAGATGATTAAATCCACCCTAAATTCGGACTCATGTGAAAGAGCCGATATGAAAAGTGGCCTGTGTGCTCCCGAAATTGCTGCAACTTTGGCAGAAGGTTTCTCAGATGTAGTGCACCGAATTCCCGTCGAAAGCGAGGCTGTTTCCGGGGCCCGATTCCTCTCAGGATGGGAAAAGATTAAATACACCCTCAATTCCGACTCGTGCGAAAGAGCCGGTATGAAAGGTGGTCTGGGTGCTCCCGAAATTGCTGAAAATTCAAGACAAGGGTTTTCGGACGTAGTGCATCAGATTCCCGTCGAAAGCGAGGCTGTTTCCGCGGCCCGATTCCTCTCATAATTGAACAAGATTAAATACACGCTAAATTCAGACTCGGCTAAATGTTGCCATCAGATCTGGATCCCCGCAACCACCAGTCGGCACGATTGGGACAGGCCTAGTTTAAGTAAGTACATTGACCTCCGTTTCTGCCCGGGGTACACCTCCATTTTTGTACAGTGACTCTGCCGTGCAGTCACCACTTTGTGCGGTCCCCTATTTGTGATGAAATGGCCTATCTCCTATCGAATGGGTAGTTGCATTTGTCTCAACTTGCATCCAAAGAAAAATTAGAGGAATTCAACTTGCACTAACTCGAAGTTGCAATTTAGGCAAGTTGTCTGAATTTTGACGCCAGTTGGTCAAGCTGCACAAGAATTCTGAATGCAAAAATCTAAAAACTTTTTGCAGCGTATGTGTGCCATACCATAGAGATACTGTGTAAAAGTATTTTTGAGCATGTTAGGTTCATGGACCAAATGATGGGCTACTTTGAGTGCCTGCGACAACTTGAGAGGTAAACCAAAACTGAGCAACAAGTTTGGAAAGATACAACTTGCCCATGGCTCAACTTCAGAATGCAGCAACTTGCTCATTGGCAGGATTCCCCAGGGCGTATACGTAATCAGAGATGAAGCTCCATCGCGAATTTTTTAATGTACGGACGACCGAACTGTCAAGAAGAAGGGCAAAAGCCTGGCTCTCGAATCGATTAAACATACGGTGGGGAGCAGAGCGGGGACACATCGACGTTGTTAGAGCGAGAACGGAACGCATCACTATTACTCAGGTCCTAGGCGTTGAGCGGATTCCGGCTTACCCAAATGAAGGAAAACTATAGTTAGCCGAGGCAGGTTTCTACTCTACTTGATTCAAGTACTTTTAAGTGCAGAATTTAGTTGCACGGTCGTTGCCAACATTCAAAGTGCACGGAAGATTACTCCTGCAGCCATCTGCTTGAATCCCTACTCAACTCGTGTGCCCGGCACAATTGGATGTATATCTTCTGAGTCCATGTGCAGGCCAGAAATAGGACTGGACGCGTGTGCATCGAACGCGGTGAAAAATCAATGTTGATGGAGGAATTATTCAATGATGTCCCATCAAAAAGGATTTGCAGTCTTGTTTCGCTTCGGGGAGGTGGTTCTCCTCAACAATTAAATGGGCATCGCTACGGTCGCGCGAACATCGCGGAATATCAGCCCGAAAAATCCAAAGTCAATGAGGTTAACTTACAATATGAGGCCTAGGAAGTGGTTTTTTGTCCGGTCACCTATGACTCCTTCGCGGCGCAGAAGATATGGTATTACTGTAGCTTGAAATACCACATGGAAAATCTCCCCACAATAAATTTGATTTCCGCACACAATTTGCACGGTCGAAATTCTGAACTTCAGTTATGCAACGTCTTCTCCAGTTCCGCGCTGCGATTCCTCCTAACCGCACTAATCTGGTAGTCGACCTAATATTATGAAGGAAAGGGCCGGGTAGCACGCGGTGTGCGCTGAATATCACTAATCCTCCTTGGCAGGACTCGCAAGTATTAAAATACCTCGGAGAAGCCCGTTCGACTCGGGTCCCCGCCATTAGCAAGTGGAACTTGAGATGTTTTTTTATCAGCCTTTCCCTCAACTACGATTTCGTCGGGGCGTGGAAGATATAGTATCACTCGACCCTGAAATGTGTGTACATGTAGTCAAATGGAAAGTTTCCTCGGAACAATTTCATTAAGCACACCAATTCCGCGGCCGTAAGTTCTGCGTTGCACGAGTGCAGCCTCAAACGCGCGAATTTGCAGCCGATAGTCGAGCAGAGAAGATGAAGGAAAAGGCGGGGTAGGACACGTCGTGCGCTGGATATCATTAGAATTGGAATGAAAAGGTTCGGAGATGTAGGTCAGAGAAGTCCGTTCGACTCGGGTTCCGCCACTAAGGATAAGGGAGATATCCACCTTGCACTGTAATCCACATTCCTGATTTTAGGCCGAAAAGCTGCTTAAAACCAAAATCGAAATGTGGACCCACATTCCCGGATGAGAAAGATATAGGTTTTTTAGAATCCTAGGGGTCAGTACACAGTGGCCCTTGACGAAAAATATGTATCAGAGGGGGTAGAACCCACCCCCAAAATTTGGGGTTGATTGGATAACATCTGGCTTCACATCAAATTTTTGCAACACCTTCTCTTGGCTGGGGCTAGATAACAGTAGGGCCTTTTTCAAACCCTTTGTGCGCCTGATTCCCTGGAAATCCTGCTTTTCCAGGAATTTTACATGATTTTTTGTCTATAAGGCCCCAAATGGCCTTATAGATGGAATCAGGCGCACAAAACTTTTTGGAGAGGGTCCTTTCTCAGGGAATCAGGCACACAAACTTTTTGGAAAGGGCCTTTTCTGAGGGAATCAGGCGCACAATTGTGCGCCTGATTCCTTCAGAAATTGGCACTTGTCAAATCTATATCTCAAGAAAAAGCTTATAGATGCGGCATTGTGCGCACAATGCCAGGGGAAGATAGATAGGTGGTGGTGTTCTAAATCTATTGGCGCCCATTCTCCCTGAATCTGTGCCCATTCTCCCTGCCCAATCTAAGCTCGTCTCTCTGGATCTAATGCTCTTGCTTTACTCTGATATACCATCCCCCTCTGTCCTATATTTTTTTTCCCTCTGCTGTGGAGACGCAATTTACACCAGTCCTCTATAAGTCTTATAGATTCCAAATCTATAAGACCATGTTGAGTCTTATAGATGCCAAATCTATAAGCCCATTTTGCGTCTTATAGATTTGGAAATCTATAAGACCACTTGGTGTCTTATAGATGCCAAATCTTTAAGACGGATCTGGGGCTTATAGAAAGCTGTCTCTATAAGGCCCAAGATGGCCTTATAGATGGCGTCTTGAGCAGGGCCATTTCTCAGGGAGTCTCGCGCACAAACATTTAAAAAAGGGCTATTTCTCAGGGAATCTCGCGCACAAACATTTTAAAAAGGGTCATTTCTCAGGGAATCTCGCGCACAAACCTTTTTGCAACAGGCCTCCTGTCAAAACCTTTGTGCGCGAGATTCCCTAGGAAAAGGCACTTTTTAAAAGCTTTGTGCGCGAGATTCCGTGGGAAAAGGCCTTTTTTTTAACCTTTGTGCGCGAGATTCCCTGAGAAATGGCCCTGCTCAAGACGCCATCTATAAGGCCATCTTGGGCCTTATAGAGGGAATCTCGCGCACAAGCATTTTAAAAATGGGTCTTTTCTGAAGGAATCTCGCGCACAAACTTTTTGAAAAGGGTCATTTCTCAGGGAATCTCGTGCACAACTGTGCGCGAGATTCCCTGAGAAATGGCTACTTCCAAAATCTATATCTCCCAAAAAAGCTTATAGAGGTGGAATTGTGCGCACAATTCCAGGATAAGATAGATAGGGGCAGTTGGGAGCGTCTTTCTTCTTCAGGCGCGGTGATCCCCAGCGCGGATCGTGGCATCGTCTTTTCGCGACAATTGCCTACCAGCTGACCATCTCCACCTCGGAACATCTCCTACCCATTCAACAGGCTGTGGAGCGAGATAAATTGCTCGTCGCCCGCGCCATCACCGAGCAGTTCCAGAAATTGATTCTGGAACCATTGCAAAGCACCCCGCGACTTGATTCCATCCTGTCATCGTTATCGATGGACTCGACGAATGCGCTGATCGCAAATTTCAGCAGCAGATTCTTCACCTCTGGATCGCGGCGATTCGGATCCATCAGCTTCCGATACGGCTACTGATAGTAAGCCGCCCCGAACCGCACATCCGCGAGGTCTTCGAGACAGATGAGACCTTTGCCATTTGCCGCCACCTCGATCTCCCCGCCAATAAATCCGCGTACGATGACATCAGAACCTACTTTTGCGACGAATTTTCGAGGATTCATTCCGAGTATTCGCTCCGGGGAATCGACCTAGGCACCGCTTGGCCGGATCCCGAAGCAGTCGACCAGCTGGTCACAAAGTCTTCCGGCATATTCATCTATGCCACTACCGTCATTCGTTTCATCGACGATGAATACTCGCATCCAGTCGACCGACTCGCCTTGGTATGGAGGCTGGATCCGAAAAGCACTGCCCCGCTTGACGACCTGTACACCCAAATTCTCTCCGCAATGCCACACGAACTACAGCAGCTTCGTCTTCTTCACGCCATCTGGCAGGGAACACTCGATTCCGACCTCACCATGGCTCCGGAGGAAATCGATATGGTTCTGGGACTTCGGCCTGCAACATGTCGCCTAGCACTGCGCGCTCTGCACTCATTGTTTGATGTCCCACTAATTCGACCTCGATTCGGCTATCGAGGCTGGGTGAGAATGTTACACGCATCACTCGGTGATTACCTCGGTGACGCGCGGCGGTCGGGGCGCTGGTGTGTCTCGCTACCGTGGTTGCATTTGGACTACCTTGAATCCGTCGTTCGATTCATGTCGTCACCGGCGATCACGTCGCATGTCAAGGAACTCCACAGGTAGAAGCACTCGCTATAAAAACCGGCAGGCGACTGACTATTCCCGCGAAGATACCTAGTTCGCGGTTTACCGAAACTCCTCAGCAATGTCGCCCCCTCCCAAGCACTGATCGAGCTTCTGCGCAATCGGCAATTCCAACGGTCCTTATACTCGACAAGATACATGGGCGAAGTTGATTGGCCTCCAGTGGGTGCGGCCCTTTCGTCTGGTATCTCACTCATCTACGTCCAGAGGAATTCCGGCTACCCATTAGATCTCATTCAATTCTGGGATGATCACCGGCTTATTTCAACACGGACTGAGCAGATGAAGCTTGGCAACGGTACAACCTCTCCAAAATTCCAGTTTGATTCAATCTACTCAGAAATTTTCTCGCATTCGCCGGAACTGCTCTTCGTTCTCCAAGCACAGATAATCCGTCCCGGGACGCTGTGTCGGAAAAATCGAATTTGTCTGATCAGGTCCTGACCGCGCCTGACGGACTGATCAGGACTTGTAATGGCTGATCAGGTTTGGCTGGGAGGCATATCAGGTTGTATCAGGTTCGTGTCAGATTCTGTCAGGTTCCCCCTTCCCAGAGGATGAAAAAACTTTTGTAAAGGATAGCAAACACATAGAGAATGTCCCGTAGTTTGGAAATGTGTTGAAATAATTAGACAGAGACTGTTGAATGCACTCAAATAATCAAATTTCTGACCACACCCGGTGGCCCGACCAAGGTACATAACTCAGATGATGTCCTTTGGTGGTGCATCTCTCATTTTAGAGCGTGTGCCCAGTAAGTTAGTGAGATAGTCAAGTTAGAAATTTAGTAATTGTGAGAATAAGTAAGTGATTTGAACCTCATAGTACTGACTACTTAAAATAGAGTAAGAACCTCCGAAAGGAGGGTAGTAGTTTTGGAATTTCGTCTGATTTTGTCTGATCAGCCATTATCAGGCCGATCAGACGGTCAGATCTGATACAATATTATAATGCATTTTTCGACCCTAATCAGACATCTAAAAACCTGATGGCCTGACTCAACATGATATGACCATATCACCTCTGATTATACAATTTCGATTTTTCCGACATGCGGATCGTAATCGAGGAATGTGATTTTCCATCCAACTACAAAATCTTCCAACCCTTTGTGACCATCCGTGGACTCCCCGAATTTTTCCCCGACGGTGACTCTCCACTGGACTTTTTAAACGATCCACGCAGAGCGGGGAATCTATACTCCGATCCTCACCACATCGCAGATGCTTTCATGCGTCTTTGGATTCCACGGGTCAAGCAGGATTTGCAGGATGGATGGCCCCCGCCGTTCCTGTAAGCAATACTCTCCCCGAACGGAAAAAAAAAAAGACCTGAATCCGCATTACAGGGGCTGGCTGGAGCTCTTTGATCAATGTCATAGCTGCCCAAGGATTCTTGCTGAGATTGAAACCCTCGACCTGGCCCAACTGTGTGATCCGATGCACATAGATCACGAGGATCATTGGGACACGCTCCGCAGGGCGGATTCTCCGGCTGTTCTCCGCTGGCTCCGCGTAAGTTTCATCCAACCATTCGATGAAGTCGCACTCATCTTTTGGGATTTGCCACAGCGATTTCCTAATCCTCCGCTTCAAGCCATCGAGTTTTGGGAAGAGCAAATAGCTTGCATAGAACAATGCAGTTTTCCCCGGCCATCGGATGAATCGGACCCAGATGACGGTACGGATTCATCTGACGAAGGGATGTAGATAACGAGGGTGTATAATCGGGATCATGCGGCTAGGGAAACATCGGTAGACGTGTCGGTCTCCTGTGAATACCGTAGCAAAATATGGGCAGTACGAAGTGAAAGCCGAATGGAACGTGTTAATTGCGCACGAAGAGTCGAGGTCTTTTGTGTTTCGTGCCCACCGCCGAGGGAATCTTGCACCGCTCGTAATTCATCCCGGATGACACCCACAGCTACAGGCTGACGATGTTCAGACGTGATCCCAGAAGCGTCAACAAAATAATTATCGGGTTGCTGACAGTGCGCGGCGAGGATTACGAGGCGCTGATTCGATTTTGTTGGGTTGATTCGTCGTCGCACCGCGTCTTTTATACTTCCCGAGGGGGCTGATCAGGAGTGCAGACATCGCCCGAGACAGGCGGTCTAGATTGCACTGGACCGAGGGAGGGACAGCCCGGGAGCGAGGCATGTCTCACTCACCTGGGGAAACTTTAACCCCCGAATGGAGCGGGGTCGTGTTCATCGGCGCAGTTGACACGGACGAGAGAGTGAGATTTCACGAGCTTGGCATCGATGAATCATGACTCGTCGTTGACGGCCGCAAGATACCTCTACGCGTAAGACCCTGGGCATCAGAAATGACGAACACCTGCGCCCCACGCTCCGCCGGCAGATCAGAAGTACGAAAAGCACCAGCAGCGCCAGGACGCTCACGATGCGTTTGAAGCTAGGGATTAAGGAGGGTTTGCGCTTGCTTCGGCAACAGCACGCAGGATTATATGGCGGCCAGAGGCGACTTCGAGCGCGAGGTGGGCGAGATACGTGTTGCAGCTGACTCGGAGGGCGGGGAGCGGTGCAGGCGAGGCAGAGGCTCGCTGCCGCGGGCCG
This sequence comes from Mycena leptocephala, assembly GCA_029378395.1. Lineage (NCBI taxonomy): Eukaryota > Fungi > Basidiomycota > Agaricomycetes > Agaricales > Mycenaceae > Mycena > Mycena leptocephala. Next base: position 18,575 of record JARJLF010001266.1, on the reverse strand, counting down.
TTACATCCACTTTCCAGCAAAGCAGAAGGAGGAGGGATGGATAACTCACATCCTCGATATGCTCTGTAAAAAAGACCGCGCCGCAGCACTGTGTCCGCACAGGCGTACCCGCCACCCCTCGTCATCAACATCCTCACCCAATGAGAGCACACACACAACGGGGAAAATGAGAGGCCGCACCAGATTCCACGATCGCCCACCGCCTCCCTCCGCGCGCGCCCATGTTTGAGATTCCCTGCGCGTCGTGAGCGCCCGAGCGCGCCTCAGGGGAGAAGCTAGTGTTATGTTATATACTACACCCCCCCCCCCCCTGTAGTAGTTTGGGTAGGTTGGGCGCGAGTGGAGCGAAAATGCCAGTTCAAGCGCCTTGCGATCGCACGGGAATAAATTAGCTTGCGGGCGAGCCAATACACAGCTGGAATGCTAGCTCAGGCAAGGCGAGCCTGCGAGCCGGCCTGAGTGAAAGGCAAGATAGTGGTGTGCTTAGCTAGGATTTGTGTCAGCCGTGTGTAGATTAGATACATCTAATCTACACAGCCACTTTTCTTTTCTGCTCTCGCCACGTCCTCAGAAAGTTTTTCACCACTTTCTATCGCTCTCGAGCCGTTTCTTTTTGCTCTCACTGCACTCAACCATGGCTCCCACATCTCGCACTGGCCTCGCACTGCCTCTTCCCGCGAATTTCGACTTCGCAGGCCACAAAACACGCGGCGCCGACGTTCCTCCTCCCGATACTCACGATCTGGCCGATATAAACGCCGAGAACGTCCAGATAGAAGCTGGGAACAAAGCCAGCATCAGACTCACGCTCGCATACGAAGCGGCTCTCGCGTCCACGGCCGGAGTCACCACCGAAGACGTCGGGTATCCACTCCTACCTTTTTACGCGTACTCTGACGCGCAGAAACGCCTCCTCGTCGGCGACAAAGACGTCGTCACAGCCTGCGGCCCGCTCCCGCTCTTCATGACCCTTTTCGTCGCGAATGAGCGCCTCAACACGCAGCAGGCAAAAGAAACAGACAAGGCCAAGCTGGACGCAGATCGCGTCTTACGCGAGGCAGAGAAGAACAAGGCTCTTCGCCCTGTATTTGGTACGCTCGTTATGCCCAACCCCATGCCATGTCCGCGACTCTTTCCACCCCGGTGTCCATCCCTGACCTCTGGCACGTATCTCTCGCTAACAAAGTTTACTTCCCGTTGCATTGGTGGAGCGACCGCGTCATTCGCCAGGCCACCGACTTCCCGCACACTATCGCCACCACGACTATCCCAGCACCGCAGATGCCGGGCTCCGCGCAGCCGCCACCCATCACCGTGGTGCATGTGGCCAAGAACATGCACACGCTGTACGACGAGGACATATCTCGCCTCACTCCGGGTATCTGGCGTCAGGCTTCGCGCAACATGCTTGAATCCTTCAAGCAACTCTGCCCACCCGTCGTCGTCGGCGATCCAGTCTTGGGGCACACCTACGCATCCGAATACGCGCAACACGTCGTCTTTTTCGCCAAACTCGGCTGCTTCGAGGATCCGGAACTGTTCCACGTATGGTACCAGCTGGAACACGAGATGCGGTACGAATTATTCAGCGGTGGTTTGTACGATCGTTTTTTCTACGAACAACGCATAAACATCGCGCTAACATCATACAAACTCGCTCGCTCAAACGGCGCCCCGTCTACGGCCCCGACTTCCACCAGCAGCTCCTCCTCCTCTGGTCGGAAACGCTCCCTTCCAGACGACGACGGCGCTCCCGCGAACAAGCGTACAGGACGCGTGCGCGACGCTGACAACCGCCGGAGTTCCACTCCTGGCTCCCGCGAAGGATCCGTCGTGAACGACCGGGCCCCGCCATCCTGCATCGTATGCGTCGGTCCACACAGCGCCTATAAACACCCTGAAGCATCTACCGCCTTCGAGGACGGTAATCCCCATTTTGTCAAGCTCGTCGACAGGGACCTGCGCACTTCGCAGCCTTTTCGGGGCGCACAAGCCAAATCAATCTGCATCTCATTCAACGTCGGCAAATCATGCTCGGGGTCGCACGGAGACACGCGTCTCCACGCCTGTTCTCTCTGCGGCGGCAATCACGCCGCGCTCTCTCGCGATGCCAACTGCACTCGCGTCAGAGCCGGGGTCTTCGTACCCTGAATGGGACGATGCGTCCTCATCCTTTCTTGAGCAATTGGCTACCCCACATACTACGCTCATATACACAGACTTGCTGCCTTTTGCGCACCCTCGCCCAGCTTTACCGGGCCCTCTTGACGCTTTTTCTCACGTACTAGATCGGGTCGTTCAACCATACGATGCCGACGCATTTGACCGCCTCCTCAAAAAACATAATTTAACGGCTCTCTACCCTGATCTGGTATGCAACCTTCGCCAAGGATTCCCTCTCAGCCGCATGCCGATCCTTTCGTCATCCGTCATCATCCCCAACCATCTCTCCGCTGAGGCCGACCGCGAAATCACCCGCGAGTACATCCGTACGGAGCTCGCATTGGGGCGCATGGAAGGGCCTTTTTCACACGGAACGCGTTTGTCGCGGGCCGTTCTATGCGTCTCCCCTGCTCGTCTCATACAACGACCAAGGCCCCGGTCTCGACCCCAAGAAACGCGTCTGCCGCGATTTATCAATGGGCGACTCCAAATCCGGCACTCCAGCGGTAAACGATTTCATCGACAAGCTCGATTTTCCCACCCGCTTTGATATGGCTCCCAAGATGGCTGAAGTGGTGAGCTTCATTTCCTCTGTTTCTTTTCCCCCTTTCCCTTTCTTCTTTCGGGGCCATGCCTCTTTATGCCAAAGCTTAGGCTGCGGTCTTCCACAATACGCCATCGTTCCCATCTCACGATGGGCGATGTCGGTTCATTTCGCGCGCTACGGCGCCTTCTCCTTCCGCGCGCTTCAGCCCTCTGTTGCTGACGCGCAGTGACATATCGCACCCGTTTCACGGGCTTTCTCAACAGGTGCCACAACGTCTTCCCGCTGCACAGCACGGCGTTTTTTCATGCACGATGTTCTCTTCTTTCCACGCGCTTCGCGCTCCCAACCCTCGTCTTCCTTGACGCTCACCCACTTCAGGTCGCTACCCTTCCCGCCGGCGCGGAGGCTTGTGCTTTCGACATCAAGTCTTTTCACCGGACATGTCCTGTCCTCGCAGCCCACAAGCCCTTTCTTGTCATACACTTCGACGGCGCACTCTATCTGGATCATTGCCACCCATTCGGGGCATCTTCTGCGAGCAGCAATGCCGGCCAGATTTGCAACGCACTCGTTGACATCTGGAAGGCCGAAACTGTAGATCACGTCGTCATTCTCAAGTACGAGGATGACGCGCCGGTCATCCGCATACCCGATCCCTCCCTCACTTCCCACGACGGGGCGTCCGTCTTCAAATACGACCGCAGCACCATTCTGGCGCCGATTGACCCGCTCTGCTGCCCGTGGCACCCAGTCAAGACCGGCACGGCCTTCAGAGACTTCATCATCTTTTTGGGTCTTCTCTGGGATCTGCGTCATCGCCGCGTCTCCTTACCGGAAGAGAAGCGCGAGAAATACCTTGCGCGCATGCGCGACATGCTTACTACCATGCGCGCCAACCTCGCGTTCTCCCTCCTCACTCTCCAGGAGCTTCATGGTGCTCTATGCCATCTCTGCTTCGTCTACAGAGAGGGCCGTTCTCGTGTCGCGGTTTTCTCAAACGCAATGTCGGGCTTCAAAGGAAACTCACTTGCTCGCTGCCACTTGTCAAACACCGCGCTGAAGACGCTTCTCTGGTGGGAGAGGAAGCTCGACGACGCTTCTTTCTTCCGCCAGCTCGCCCCGATCGGCGCTCTGCGCGACCTCGGCATCTACGTCGATGCTAGTACTTCCTGGGGCATCGGGATCGTCATAGGCACCCGTTGGTACGCGATCCCTCTCAAAGCGGATTGGAAGGCGCTGCTTCCCGGCCACGACATCTGTTGGCTCGAGGCCGTCGCCATCGAGTTGCTTTTCATGTTCTTGGACCAACTCGACATCCACGACATTCACCTCCTCGTGCGTTCCGACAACAAGGGCGCGATCGGTGCACACAATAAGGGGTGTTCACCCAACGTGGGCATCAACTTATGCGTGCGCCGGACTTACGCGATTTCCGCGGGTCTAGCGATCACGCCTAACATCATCTATGTCCCCACCCACGACAACCTCGCCGACGCTCCTTCTCGCGGCGAGCCCGCGCCTCACACACACGAACGCGACCGTCTCGCACGTACCTTCCGGCTACCTGCCGAGCTCGGTCTCGTCTTCATCGACGAGCTTCCCATCACGGTTTGAGCGAGACGCGGATGCTCTCGCCTTTGGCGATCCGCTCCTCACGCTCGCTGCCTCTCTCGTCCCTCGCGCTTTTTCACTCTCCTCGCCGCCCGGGTCCGGCCCACGGCCCGATCTGTCTCCGCTCTGCCACGTGTCGTCTCGTACAGCGTACGCACACCTTTCACTCTCTCTTTCACCCACCTGATCCCTCCCAGTCTTTCTTCACCTCACGCGGCATTGGGCCCGTCCTCTTCGCTCGTTTCACTCGCACCCACATCGCCTGTTAGCACAGGTCTTCTTGATGACTCGCACCATTCGTGCGTCATCCGCTCTTTCTCATCTTTATCACTCACTGACGAGATGTAGCTCGCCTGCACTCTCTAGCTTCTTTTTCACGCCCACGTGGCCACAATCCAACGCCACCGGGCCCATTTCTTGTCTCGTAGACGCCGCGCTCGCATATCTGGCGCCCTTCTCATCGTCGTGCGTCCCACTCCGCGGCACGCACGCCCTCACTGACTCTCCTCAGGTCCCTCACCCTCGCAGGCCCACCTACTTCCCTCGTACCTCGCTCCCCACCGGCCGACTTCTCCATCATCGCTCCCACTCCGTCCGCGGTTCCACACGTGCTCCCGACACTCACGCACCCCATCACACTTCTGCGCACTGGCGTCACCCCTGCAACGTCACCTGGGCCTGATCCTGTCGCAAGGCCCGACCCATTCATGGACGAGCGGCCCACCTCTCTGTCGCGTATCTCAGACCCCCGGGGCGCGCTCATTGACGTCCGCAAGGCGGCTTCCCGCGCGCTCCCACACAAGAAGGCGCGGAAAGCCGCTCGCAAGAACGCCATCGCACCTAGCGAGCATCGCCCCCACGTACCCGCGGACCGTCGTCTCCTCTTCTGGACGACGCCACACTCGCTCACATCTCATCGGGCCTTGGAAGACGCCGGTATCTCGCGCGCTCTTCAAGCCAAGATCTTCGAGGGCCTACTTGGCACACACGTACCCGAGACCCGCGAGTCATACGGCGCCGGCCTGCTCCGCTTCGCCCAGTTCTGCGATCGGGAGCACATCGGCGAGTCGGCGCGCATGCCAGCAGACCGTTTTCTGCTCGCTGCTTTCGTCGCGGACGCGGTGGGCTCCTGCTCCAGCGGATGCGTGCGAAATTGGCTCAACGGCCTACGCCTTTGGCACACCTTCAACGACGCCCCGTGGCATGGCGACGAAGGCTGGCTGCCCGCGCTCAAAAAGTCAGCCGACAAGGGCGGCGTCTCGTTCAAACGCCCCCCCCCACGGCCCCATCATGTCGCAACACATTCGAGCGTACCGCGCCTCTCTGGATCTGGAGACTCCGCGCGGTGCCGCGTCCTGGTCCACAGCGACGACCGCTTTCTGGGGCTGCCGCCGACTCGGCGAGCTCCTGATCCGCAGTACGGCCAAGTTCAGCCTACTGCGCGACACTTGCCGCTGCACGCGCGTGTCGTTTTCTGTCGTCAACGGGCGGGACGTCATCACGATCCACCTCGTTTGGACGAAGACGACGGGTTCTGCCGGGGGCGAATGTTTCCTCACCGCCGTCCTCGGTGCCGACGCCGACCTGTGCCCCGTCCAGGCTTTCAGGAACCACCTCCGCGTCAACCACTCGCCACCGCCGAACACGCCGCTCTTCGCGTTTCGCACGCCCGCTGGCTGGCACCATCTCACCAAGGACGACTTCTTGCGCTCCTCCTCCGCCGTCTACCGCTCTGCCGGGCTTGATCTTGTCTTCGGACACAGCTACCGCATCGGAGGCTCGTTGGAGCTGCTCGCGGCCGGCGTCGCGCCCGAGGTCGTCATGAAGATCGGGGGTTGGACCTCCCTTTGCTTCCTTATCTATTGGCGCCGCTTGGAACGCGTTCTCCCTCTCGCTGTCACCCGTGCATGGGACACTCGCATCGCTGAATTCGCGCGCGCCCACGGCCACTCACTTGACGTCGAGTCGATCGATTTTGACACTTAGACATTTGTTATCGCGCATCCTGTCGCGCTCGCTTTTCTCATATTTTGTCACTTCGTATCTCCACGATCCATCGTCTCACATTTGTACTTGTACGGCGCATCAATATGAAGCTTTTCTTTTTCTTCCGTCACTGCGCTCTGTTTGTCGGGCCTCGGGCCCGTTTCCCTTGCCCCTCGCGTGAGCCTTTGGCTCTTGGAGCTTCGCTCTGGTTGGGTTGCTTCGGGTCCTTTCATCCTGACCCTTAGAGGCCCTTGTGTACGGGTTCGGCCCCGCCTGCGTTTCGCTCCGATCCGCTCTTCCCCGCTGCCCTCTTGCAGTCCGGGAAGTCCCGATCGGCCGGGACGGCCGAACCCCCCCGCACACACCACAAAGCACCAGTCGTTCCTCCCTCCTGTTTCTCTCCTCCGTCATAGCGGCTTCCTCTCTCTCACAAATCCTCCCCGCTAGCACACATATCTACCTTGCCGCGATGAGAACCCATATAGCTGAGGTAACGAGTTCATGAAAGGAGTATATGAGAAAGTGCCCAACAATTACATCCAGAAACAAGACGAGTAAACATCACATTGGAGCCCCAAGGCACCATTCCAGGGGTTACGGTCAATGCGAGCTCTCTCGATCGCCAGAAAGGGATCATGATATTGGCGAGCGCCGCCTATCCGATGTTCCCCACGAAATGATGGCTCAAATCGGTACATTCCCAGGCCAAAAAAGTCCGAGTATAAAGCCGTCGCCGAAACAGTAGCAAGAACCCGCAGAACCCAGCAAGGCAGAGCGGACATGCCAAAGTGTATGCCCCAGAGCCGAGTGGTACGAAAGCAAGATAGCGTCGTTAACGCGCTCTGCGGGTGCGGAATCAGTAGGCGATCGAAAACAAATCTGCCAAGCTGGGAGTGAGGTTGATTTTCGGCGATCTCCGCGAGTGCTATTTGTGGGAATTGACTCAGCGGCTTTGAGGCGACAACGGGGTTTCTTCCACGTTCGAACGTAGAATACCAGGACGTCAAGCGAGGAAAATAAACGCCGTGGGGATGGAGCACAGCAGAACATTTTATTAATGGTAAATACAGAAACGAAGCGCGAGCGGTGAAGATGAATCCTGGAAGGGAAGGGAATTTGGTTAATGCACATGAGATGTGAGAGGGAAAGAATGCGGACCAACCAAATTTAACCCAGCCCATTGCTCCCTTTACAGGGCAGAACCATGGAACTTAGAAATAGCGGGACGGCCTGAGGTGCAGAAAGGCAGACATCGGCGAGCAGGACAAATTTCTGCGAATCAAGATTTAGTACCGCACCGATCGTGTTCGACGCGACTATGCGGTGAATAGGCGCACGCCAGCGGGATATTCGACGTAGTGGGACGCAGCACGACCGGTTTGCAAAGCTGAACGTGCCAAAATGAGAACTGAAAACCATAACGCACATCGAACGTTCGTTTCCGGGCAAGGAGACGCAGGTAGCGCAATGAAACAACGATGAGATCTAAATTGACACCAACGGAAAATCAAATCAGCGCCGCGCATGCTTAAAGAAGTTGGAATTCCGCACATTTAAGAGTGATTGCGGTGTTGTCCAATAGATAGGACGCAGAACGCGTTGGACGTAGATTAGATTAGGGCAGGAACGCGAAAAGATGGACATGTACAGATATTGAAGATGAGTGGGCTGCAGCAGACTGGCGACAAGCAGCAGTCAGTGGTTTGACCAGATCCCGGGAATCGACATTTTTGAACGAGTGAGAGAGCATAAGTGGAGAAGCAAAGCCGATGGACGTACCCGCAAGCCCTGATATGGAGAGTTCGCACGCGAAAATGGCGGAACACATCATGGGGGCTTAATACGGCGCATATTGGGATGTGAAGGATTGCCCCCAGGAAGCTCGCATCGGACAGGGTCGCCCGAAGCGAATGTTAAAGGAACCGCAGGCAGCACAATGATCATGAAGTCACGGAGTGGTGGACTGTGATGCCGGGGACTCTCGGGTAGAGAGTAAAGGCAGATACAAAGGAAAAAGGTAGTACGTTCAGCATTTGATCTGTCGGGACAATTTTATCGGCCGACGAGATTGCTCTTGGAATATTCTGACACCCACGGGGAGAAAAATCAGCACGGACGCTCAGAGAAAAAAAACGGGACTCGGCTTACCCAAAAACTGAGTGCGACGTGGACCGATGGACAGAGGAACACCGCTTCAGCAGCGGAAATGGGAAGCGTGGAAGAACAGACACAAAAAGGATGGGAACGCAGTGGCCGACACACAAAGCTGCAGGCGGAATCGATGGTTCACCGCGGAGTCGGTACGATAACACCTGTGAAACAGATTTGATTAAGGTTGGGGCGGCAGGTGAGAAAAATTGGAAGAGCACGCACGCATTCTCGGCGTTAGGTCTCAGAACCATGAGACCGGCGGAACTGGTGTGGGACTGGCGAGACTAGTCGACAAATCCAAGACCGTGGTGACGATGATACGGCACTCACGAAAGTAGTCGGTCAAACTTTATGATCTGGAGATTTCACAGACACCGAAGGAACCCCGGCCTCCCCTTGAAAATTCGCAGTCCGTATATAGGAGGATTCGACGTCAAGAACAAAGTACCGCGGGTAGAAGCAGGCCAGAGAAACGGAAAGACTGTGCTACAAGATTGGAAGAGAATCGGAGAGCGACCGACGGTTTCGGATACGCTTGAAAGAGATCAATTGAAAAACGAAGACAATCAAGAGCCAGCGCGCGCACCTGAGCTCGTCAAACCACTCAGTTGTCGAGAACCCATGATTTTCGCAGACGAGGATCAATCCGCAATCCAGACAGCGCCGACTATGATTCGGAAGCAATTCCAGAAATGCGCGCGGTCTACTTACTGCAGACGCGGAGACCGCGTCGAAAGCGGAAAGAAAGCAAAGTGGTACCGGTGAAATAAGTGCATAGAGGCGAATGCAGAGCAGCATCCGACGAACATCTGCGATGGTGTGGTGGAAGGAGAGGAAACCGGATCAATGGACACAGCCACGCCGATTTCTTTCTTTCCGCTTCCACAATCACGAGTAAGTTCTCTAGTCTAAGCTGAGCCGTGGGCGTTCGTCAACGTTTATTTTCTAGTCTGCCCGCTCAACGTTTAGGCATCGATCATTCCACCAAATGCACTCGAGGGTGCTGCGACGGGGTGGGCAAGCAAACACCGATGCTCATGTGCGTGGCGTTGCTCCACCTCACCCGTGCGACATGCCGCTCGGGCCTTCTTCTCAGCTCCATATCCTCACGCGACTACCTGGGCATCAAGACACGAATTCATGAGCTTGCAAGTCCGCTCCTCTCGTGCGTTATTGCTATCCCTCCCTATGACTCCGCTGCATGCACCGAACCTATTTAGAACGAGTGCTCACAAAGCCCACTATCTATCTTATCCTGGAATTGTGTGCACAATTCCACATCTATAGGCTTTTTCGAGATATAGATTTCACAAGTGCCAATTTCTCGAGGAATCATGCGCACAATTTGTGCGCATGATTCCTTGAGAAATGGCCTCTGTGAAAAAGTTTGTGCGCATGATTCCCCGAGAAATGGCCTATCTATCTAATCCGAGAATATGGTACCACTTTCCAGGACTAGATAGCTAGGAGATTCTCACGGTTGAACGTCCCCATTTGGGTTCTGCTCGACCAGAACAGGTATTCCGCTCGACTTCAAATGTTTGCACAAGAAGCTATGCGATCGAAAGCACGTGGAGAAGCAGTCCCGCTGGACTCTCGGGACCGTATCCGGACTTATTTTGGGTTGCTTTTCCCATCTCTTCTGTTTTCCTATAAAAACCCCACTTCTATACCATGTACAGTAGTAGTCTATCGCCCCCACATGCTATAGATTTCACTTTTCCGTATTAGTCCCTTGTCGCCCTCGATGATCCCGTCCACTATCGCTTGCGTCGCGTCCTTCATCGTCCTCGTCAGTCCCGCTCTCGCGACCACCACCGATCGCCCCTCGAATATTTCGTATCCCGGTGTATTTGGCTAGCCGAGCTCTGAGCATGGAGTGACCCACTCGCACACCCACCTTACAGCCGTTGGAGTGTTGAGCTTGATATTCATTATATCGGCTTTCACATCCAGACGTGCCGTGAGTGTATCATTAGCCTCATGTTTCTCGGGTAGACAGGTTCGACAATGAATAAAAACTTGGGTTTTATGTGTACCCTAGTACACGCCCTATCACTGGGAATGCACACCAGAGAAGGAAACGAGCCAGAAGACATCGAGTATAACTGTGAGGTCCGCCAATAAGTGGATGTAAGGACCCCGCAAGAATCGTCTAGAAACCAAGTAGTCACACGAATGAGTGGGTGAGGTGTTGGATTCCAGAAAACTACTGAACTACCTACACACTAGCTAATAAATAGTATTCTAATGTCCTTGTATTTTACTACCTTGTATCTAGAAATGTGAGTCCCTTTATATGATATAGATCTAACAGAAACCGGGCGCGGTTGCGACTTTGTCCACAAATGAAAACTTGTTTCCGGGTATCTCGGGCACGGGTGCTGTCGGTCCGGCCCATCCGTTACAATAACGAGGCTAAGAAAGCAGACAAGCAGACCCGATAGCGCTGGAGTGCCTCCCCAAACAATAGGATTATTTTGAAAAGTGCGTGAGGAGTGCCCGTTCGATTCGGGGACGGGTCTCTGACTTTAGTCCACTTTTTCTTCTGTTTCAACAGCAACACGGGGTCAAGGACGTTGGCTAGCGAGGAGAAGATGAAGAATGCATTGAGAACGCATTGAGTGCGATCCGCCGTCTGTGAAAGAGATGCAGGGAGTGAATGAAAGAGGAGAGGAGGTAGCCGTAAACAGAAAAGCAGCTAGCGCTAGGGGTGAATTATCTGTTCCCCAACTGCGCTGCGGGGTTGCCGGTATTGGGTTATTGATGAAACCCTTTTTCCTTCGCTTTGAAAGAGGGTAATTGGTTTTATGGAGGTGCGGTTCTTGGGATGGCGATTGTGTTGAGTTAGGAGAACACCATCTTGATGAACTCGATTGCAACATAGACCAATAGAGAACGGCGCTGGCCGGATCTCCCAAAAATGTGTGAATCCAACTGGTTTGCGTACGGACAGCCCGCTCGACTCGTGCTTGGGGATAAGTCCGCGTTATTCAGCTCCTTTTGAGGGGCGTCAGTGGAAGCATCGCAAAAGTAAAGGAGAGGCAAGTTCAGCGGATAGTGAGCCTGGACTATGTGTTGAGAGGTATTGTAGGGTTGAAGGAACCCACCGGCTGAAGACATCTTGGATATTGGTAGGGTGAAGAGGGCATCCAATTAGGCGGTTCCAAGCCGAGTCCAAACGCAGCTATACTAATAGATCCGATGGCGCTGGTGCGCCTTCCCTCACACATAGACCGGGAGAACGCGGATACTTGGGGAGAGCCGGTTCAATTGCGGCTGGGGTTGCAGAACTGGTAGACTCGGTCTTTTTCGTCGTCTTTGCCCAAATGGTGAGAAAAAAACGTTGAGTGAACTGGATTCAGAAATGCGATTTTTCTGTCCAGCGAATATGGCAATATGCCAGTGTGCCCTCGTGTGCCGGTAATTCAGGCAGAAACAAACATCAGGGCGGGAGTTTCCATACCGTGTCTAGCCTCTGGAGGACTGGCGAACCCAAGATGAACCCGGCGAGTCGACCTGAAGGTGCGAGAGGAGAAAGAAATTGATGCCGTACATGTCATCAGTGGCTGTGCCCGACTTCTTCCGTTCCCCGACCAAGAGTCGGCCACGTTACAGAGCGCCTCAAATACTTGCTGGCTGTTCGCTGGGAAAGCTTTCAAGGATACCACTCTGGCTCCATACAGACACCAAGTCTTTTGGGATATCTTCTCCGAGCATCCAACCCTCAATATATCGCCGCAAGCCTCTTCATAATATATTCTTTCGCCTGCACCCAATATCCAATGAGTCAGCATATCCGTCATATGCATTGGAAACACACACAGAGATGGGTTGGTACTTCTTGGGTCTCCCCTCGTTCTCGTTGTCACTCCACGTGCCAGGTATACAGTCGACTGTGGTGTCAAAGTCCTGATTATAATCACACACCGAGGATGAGCGAATGGACGAGCGAATGAAGTGGGAGTGGAACGTACGGCGCAGCAAAACTGCAGGTCAGATAATTGTAAAATCAGTTGAAGTTAGAATCAGTTGAAGCTAGAATGTCAAAGACGAACGCACATATGGAATGGAGTATCGCTCCGGCGTCATTCCCTCATGCCCAGCAGATGCAGTGCCGGGCGGGGCACGCACGCGATGGATCGTGCTCCTGATCGTATCATTGGACCCTGGATGTTTATATCATTGCCGCGGTTCGAGCGATTGAATGTTATGGAGACTCACAGCGCATCATGAAATCCCCAGCATTGACTACAAGCGCACCTGGCACAGGCGGAGCTGGCTGTTCGATCGTTTACGTGTGATTCGCTGGAGGAGTTCGGACTCACCCGAAACGAGCCCGCCACGCGCGGATCTTCCACCTCCAGCCCGCCGATGTCATCTTGCAATAAGAGCGTGATGGAGCCAAAGTCCGAGTGCGGCCCGATGCGCGCGACTGATTCGTTGGCCAGGGCTACGGTGGAGACACTGTATTATCCGAAAAATAAGAGCCGGGAAGGACATAATGAAGGGAGGTGGGCGTACCTGGGATAGTGCAACAGTGCGAGTTCATTATCCGGAGCGGTGTGGTACTTCAAGAAATACTCTTCGTCGAGGCCAAAGCCCAGTGCCAGGGCCCGCAGGATGTTCAGTCCGATTTCGTGGCAAAGCTGGGCGCCAAATATCAGCTCAAAAGCGTTTGATGCGAGAATGGATTCGGTTCACGCACCCAGAAGAAATCGAGGCACGTCTCCTTGAAATCTGGGAGGACACCGTCTGGGAGCCAAATGTTCGGCATAACTGTATCGTTCTCGCGCCCGCACGAAAAGCTCTCTTTTGCGTCGGGCGCCTGGGCGCGATGCGCGGCGATTGCGTCCGGATCGTACACGTGCTGAGTCACCTTCTCCCTCCCCGGGGCGGAGTAGCCTTCAAAATTAAGCAGCTACGGGTGAGTTTGATCGCATTGCAGATCCAAGGATGGCTTCACCTCGCTGATGTGTCCCCGACGGCGGGTGGGGCGCGAGTTGCTTTATTTCCATGGGTTTTGCGAAGAACGTCTTCGACTGCACGGAGAATTGATCGTAATTCAACTTTCAACCAAGTGGAAGGTCGGAGCGCACCATCTCAAACATCTGTGTTACCCGCTCCTGTGGGATACCGTGGTTTAGCAGATACACGAAGCCAATGTCTTTGAACGACGCCAGTATTGCGTTGGCGACCTCCTGCTTGTTAGATCCATCCAGGAAGGGAGCAAAGTCGATTATCGCGATTCCGCTGTCTGGCACTGTGGTAGACCTCATACTGGTGGTACTGGCACCGCAGGGTGGAGTGAGGGCGAAAGGCGAAGTTTGCCATGATAACGTGAGCACAGCTTTTGATAAGGAGCTAATTCTGGAACGGGACGGGTGAAATGCCGCACCCGCCGCGGCGTCGCCGCGCACTGACGCGGCAGTGACACGCATTGACCCGTCGGTGGCTGTGTTTTGACGCGGCAGGGCTGCGCCGCCTACCTCTTGCTACAGTGGCCTCTCCTGGCTTCAAATTCGAGTGTTTCCCAATGACACTGATGGAAAAAAACTCACCCTCAGCCTTAAGATAGATACATTTTTCGACTGAACATTGTCCAAACATTAACTAGATCCTAGTTAGATCGTGAATATGTCGGCCCAAAACAAGGCAGAGATAGCCCAATTAGGTTGAATTCAGAGCGCAATGAATACTTCCCTGCTGAGGAACTGGAGGTTCATCAGGAAAAAGTGGATCCACAATGGAGCAATACATAGGCTATGTAGCACCTGTAGCCTCGTTGCTAAGTCCCCCTTTATGTAGCTTCTGTAGCCAACCGGCCAAGCTCTGTAGCCATCTGTAGCCGTCTGTAGCCAACCGCCAATCACCGTAGCACTCTCTAGTTAACCGGCAGGCTACCTTTCCCGTCCTTTTGAAATGAAAAAAGGATACTTTTTTGGGGGTCCTTCTGAAGAACCCGGCCACTCTACTTCACTTCGCTCTGCCGTTCCAGTCATTAAGAATGCGATGTAATTAAATCTCCAAGCTGTGGAAATGCACGTCCGCGACAGGAATCAAACTCAGGACCTCGGGAGAACAAATAAATTCCATTGGAACGACAAAATACTATTAGACTAAACTACCAATTAAGAAGGGGCAATGAAATGCGAACATGACTACAGCCTCTATCCATTTTTAAATCATCCGCACTGTGTGCCGGATCGTTATAGAAGGCAAGGTCATTGCTGAATGCCAGATAATATGTGCAGGTTAATTGTGGGTCCTAATAGATAATCTCTGCACCCCCGGAGGCCCTGACAGTGCAAGTCACCAAGAACACTTTTTGTCCTGACTTAGTGTTTTTTTCTTTCTTTCAGTTTGGAGTGTCTAATGAGCTTGGTTACTTGGCCTCATCATCCCTGAATTCTTTTTTTTTCAGGAGAGGCTGGCTAGGTATGTATTGAGTGGGTAAGCTACATGGTGCTATGTTGGCCACAGAGCCAACTAATGCAACATCGTATCAGTACTGGCTATGTGATGCGACATCGGCAATGCACCGGCTACAGATGGCTACATATGACTACAGATACCCTCCCCTGACTACAAAGCCTACAATTTGCTACATAAATCTTGCCTTGGCTACAGAGGATTTACTTTTTCCTGATGTTGGTATGAAAAAGATGAACCACCTTATCAACGTTCAGTGCGGCAGTGTTTTTGCCGCAGCAGATGTGCGCGGTCTACTAATACGACACTCTACCAGCCCTGGAAGAATGAATCCATATGTGCTTTCGGAACGGATGCTCCACCAAAAAAAAGAAAGTGTCTTGAAGACATGATTCGAACCCCGGTCTGCTGCCAGATTTAAACAGGCTCCCATTTTCATCGTATATGTAGGTGCGGGGCACCGTGCATTATACCCGAGTTAGCGAAGGTATTGACGACCTGAGTAAGTTGCAGCATGCGTGAAGCATGGACGAACGGGTGAGCCTGTTCTTGTTCACACAGGTCAGTGTAGCTTGTATTTCCGAACGTGTGTGTAGTCCGCGTCTGGGAACAGGAAAGGGGACAAGTTCGCCTACAGCTTAGCCGGAAAAACTGGCTGAAGAAAATTTGCAGGAGGCCGAATCAGCATTGAACAGTTCGTATTTGGAACGGATACCTCCCAAAGAAAAATTGCAATTCGCAGAGGCTCATTTGGGAACGAGGAATCGAACCCCGAACCTGCTGCGGAGCCATACCTGCTACGATCCACCTAAATAAGTCCTACAAGTGAGAGCAGAGCAAGGACACACGAAGGGCGGAGAAGGCAGCTGCAATCAAATGTGAAGTGTTTAGGCGCGCGAGCCTGAATCCGAATCCCTGTGCGTAGTGGGTCGTGGGCGTCGTGGGCGTCGTGGAGAAGGTCCAACAGCAAAGCTCCACGAAAAAAAAAGGAAAGAATTTTCGCGTGGGACTATATATCTTGGCATTGTGCGCACAATGCCGCATCTATAAGCTTTTTTTTGAGATATAGATTTGCAAATGCCAATTTTTCAGGGAATCAGGGGCACATTTTGTGCGCCTGATTCCCTGAGAAAGGCCTGTTTTCAAAAAGGTTTATGCACCTGATTCCATCTATAAGGCCCCAAATGGCCTTGTAGATGAAAAATCATGTAAAATTCCTGGGAAAAGGCGATTTCCAGGTAATCAGGCGCACAAAGGTTTTTGAAAGAGGTGCAGTTTCAAAAAGCTTTGTGCGCCTGATTCCCTGAGAAAGGACCTTTTCCAAAAGGTTTGTGCGCCTGATTCCATCTATAAGGCCATTCGGGGCCTTATAGACGAAAAATCCTGGAAAAAGGAGATTTCCAGGGAATCAGGTGCACAAAGGTTTTTGAAAAGGGTCATTTCTCAGGGAATCAGGCACACAAAGCTTTTTGAAAGAGGTGCAGTTTCAAAAGGCTTTGCTTTTACCCAACCCCTAGTAAAATATTATGTATGATGCCCCCTGCATCGTAGATACCGCCATCTCCTTTCATTTCACCGGCCTAACACCGCTCATTACCCGCCAGGTCATCTGTGGTCCTAAAAGGACCATAAACCCGCTGACTTGCTTGAATTTCTGCAACTCTTTGGGGCAAATTGGGGGGGAGGGGATGGTATCGCCCTTGCAGATGCGGTAATGTTCAAAAATTCTGTCTAGGTACGGAGCACATGTGTACAACGATGGCTGTTTGCTGGACTAGAATAACCTAGACAGCCCCTGCATCGACGGACGTAGACAGACGTAGTAGAACGTAGACGGGAGTGAATGTAACTCTTCTCGATCTGCCTCGTTCGTGCCAACGCTCGTAATTTACAACTTTCGGGGAGGTGGTCCTGGCGCCTCGTATTTAGACATTGGTGGGGATTAGGCGCTCTCCCTAAGGAACATACTATTGCGGCTACTTTCTCGCATTCACACCGGAGATCAAACTAGACTGGATCTTTGAGATAGGCATCCAAACATTTCCTGCACTCCCCGCTTTGCGCACCCCGTGTTATTTTGGCAAGTTGCCGGTTAGCATATACCATGCATCGAGCCGCACCGCAGCACTGAGCGCCTGTTATAGAGCCCTTGTATTTATCGGAAATTCTGCTCCTCGCCGTTCTTCAAACCGTCAAGCAAAAATGGTTTTGTGTCAAGTCAAGATACAAAAATATACACAACGGTTCCGATCTATGATGAGGACGGTAGATATATAAAATACGCCTTCATGATTTTCCTGCACTATTCAAGAAAGATCGTTCCGTGTCGCCAAGTCAAGATCTAAAATATAAACAGCGGTTCCGACCTACGACGATGACAGTAGATGCTCTTTGTTGATGATACAAAATACCGCACCACGGTCCAAATGACATCAGGGATGGGCATGGCTGTTGGTGAATGAAATCTCTCATCAGCAGCTCAAATCCCGTCTTCGGGTTCGATCCAATGGCGGGAGCCTGTAGCCAACGTGTTAAAATGATAAACCCAAGAGGCACGAGGACGACGAACTTGGCTCGATTTCCCCGCGTTTTTTCTTCGCCACGAACATATCCGCCCGGGACCAGAAGTCACTCCCGCCTCGCACGCCGCTCCGCCAGTCCCACTCGTAGTCCGGCACCACCATGGACACGTAGCGCACGTCGGCGAGGGATGTCCCACGGAAAGCCACTTCGTCGCCGGGGCGCCCATACAGGTTGACGACCACCTCGAGTCGGGGGCAGCCAATGAGAACAGCGAGCAGCAGGCCCGCGGGTAGTCCGTGCATGGCGAAATGTGTGAGGCTGGGAAGCGCGCCGAGCTGTGAGGGCGGGAGCATCATGATCGCACTCGAAGTGTCAAATGAATCGAGATGCGTGAGGTTGGCGAAGCAGGGCAGCGTAAAATCCGCCGCGCCGTTGAAAAGATTGGTCAGGGAGACGGCTAGCCGGCGGGGACGCATGGTGCACAGAGGGTCGAGAAGCAGGCGGGTGCCACGGATGAATGCGAGAGAGTGGACTCCCGTGCAGCGGGAGAAGATCTCC
Source organism: Mycena leptocephala (assembly GCA_029378395.1). Taxonomy (NCBI): domain Eukaryota; kingdom Fungi; phylum Basidiomycota; class Agaricomycetes; order Agaricales; family Mycenaceae; genus Mycena; species Mycena leptocephala. The sequence continues at coordinate 604 of JARJLF010001266.1, read as the reverse complement.
GTCGTTTCGGCGATGCGCCAGCCGTCGTTGACGAATAAATGCCGGACATGGTCGTGGAAGAAGCTGGGGGTTTCGACCGGAATGTCGCCAGGAGGGGGATCGTGGGGTCTTCAGGACGGTCTGTGATTGAGAGAACGCGATATAGGATTGGCTCAATCCTGACTCGATAAACAACGGATACCTTCACATTAGTACTTAGTAGGCGCTTACCATGCAAGCACCCGCTGAGCGATGAGAAGAAGGCTGTGGATTGTCTCTGGGTGTAGCAACGCACAAGTTTCGAAGAGTTTTCGTTCCAATTCGGGTGGGAAAGAGGGCTCCCGCTCTGTGGTGCTAGTAGCCGAAGACATGCCCACTAACTTTAGGTAGTGGTCCTATGGCGCCCTAATTCAGCTCTCTGCCAAATTTGAGACATTTGGTCGTGTTTGGCTACTCAGGAGGTCGTGGTTTCGATCCTCGAAGCTGTCGTCTTTTAAAATATTCCCAATAGCTTCTTTATGTATGGCGGTCCAAATGCACATTTATTCCGCCGCAACTTTTTTTTGAAATTTGAACTTCTCCGCAACTCTTTTTGCGCTTTTGTATGGCGGTCCAAATGCACATT